>CAXHSM010000003.1:1200000-1772500 GCA_964019185.1 Maratus speculifer
CGACTTCAAAAACTAATGAAGAGTAAAAAATAATTTCCTTACGTAATTGTAATAAGAAATTAAATTAAGAGCGTAGTGTTTATTGTGCGTATTACCATATTTACGTACATTTATTTGATTTTTCTGGAGTCGGTGCCAAGAAGGACAACGTCTGTCGGGTCCGCTAGTTATTATGTAAATCTTTTAATTTAGTTTAAACAATTTGCGTACAATGCTATAGACTGTAAAATTTTCATGAATTCATGTTGTAGTAGATAAAGGATTAAAAACAAAAATGTTCAAACACTGAATGCTATGCAGAAATTATATTTTTTGCTACTTAATATACTGTTCGTATGCATCTACGACTTTCAAGCAGCTTTTCCCAAAATTTTTGTTAAGTGAAGTATACCTTTTATAATGAAAAAAAATAATTGTATATTCTGATATAGCGACCAACCCTTTACCGAACTTCTGATATTAAAACACCTAATATTTCTAAATCCCCTTGACGTGTATGAACCCAGTCAACATTTTCTTAAAAACCATTGGTAAACCTCAACGCCATGAAATTTCCAAAATCAGTAGTCTGAATTGAAAAATTAAAAAAAAATTTAAAAAAATAACAAACTTTTCAAATCTTTTTTTTTCTGTGTGTAAAAAAAATCAAATAATTGAAACCGGAAAAAGTATTTAAACGATAATATACAAATACTAAGTTTTAAAATAACTGTGGCAACTTACAAATACAGTTACAAAATAAACAGTAACTGTATTCAGTTAATACAGTTTCAAAATAAACAATTCGATTCAATTAACGATAAGTCGTGGTACAATCTAGTTGATTTAGACCAGGCATGTCAAACTCGTTGACCATCGCGGGCCAAATTTAGCATTGTATACAGAGTCGCGGGCCACATTAAAAAATTGTTAATGAATTTTATTTTTTGTCACACCGATTGAAACTAAACATACAAATAAAATTACAATCTTGTAAAATAAATAAATATATAAAAAATAAAGTGAAAAACAAAAAATTTTAAATAAGTCACCATAAAAATTTAAATATAATACTTAATAAATAAAATCAAAATAGCACAAAAATGGAACAAGAAGTTTATCACATTGATCTTTACTTTTCTTCTTTTAATTTTGTGATTGCTTCATTTTATAAAAGCCAATCGTTGTAGAAACACAATTATTTACATTGTATTTTATAAAGTGAAACTTAATTCGGTCAAGCTTTTCAGAATCAAGTAAACAAATGTAAATTCTGCTGATTGTGCCAACAAATGAAGTGTATATTACTATTCTATGTTAATGTATAAAATTGAAGCTGGTGTTATACACAATTGAAGTGAAAAAACTTCTTTAAACACCATAAAATAAGTTAACTAAAATAAAGACGTGCGTCTACTATGAATGTAGCGGGCCACTACATTCATAGTAGACGCACGTCTTTTTTGCGCCTGACGAAGAAAGACTAAGTTCTTTCGAAAGGCCTTGCGCAGTTAACTTATTTTATGGTGTTTAAAGAAGTTTTTTCACTTCAATTATTCTATGTTAATTGTGCAGGTTTTGAAAAAAAATGTCAAGTTGGCAACATTGCAGTCACGACTAGCGAAAGAATGTTTATACAAAGTGTATTTTTTCCATCAATCATGAACTAAATCAAGCATAGGGAAAATGTCGAAATTCTTGGCGGGCCACAAATAAATTGTCAGCGGGCCAATTGTGGCCCGCGGGCTCGTGTTTGACATGCTTGATTTAGACGGATTGGGAATTATTAAAAATATTATAATTTTTTCTGTTATATTCTAAAATGATTCTAGGTGCAGCCGCAAGGGCTATCAGAAGCGACTATTTTCGCATTCTGTCCGCACTTCTATTAATCTGTTTCAAGGGCTAGGTACTTCTATTCGTAAAAATGTACAAATGAGTGAATGATAGCAGTATTCTAAAACCGATTTATTTCAAAATAAGCAAAAGCGCTATTCACGTACTTCATAAAGAGAAAATTTTTATCTTAATATTCTGGTGCCGATGCATCATTTGAAAATAAAAGTTATGCTGTTCAAAAATGAGCCACCATCCTTGAATGGAAGGGGTTTTAAAAAAACATTTTGTAGTATGTATTTCTCTTACAAACGCTGTCAAAGCGTATGTAAAATATTTTTGATTTTAAAAAGTGGTGCGCAACAGAATTATAAACAATATTCGTCTGTGGCAGCTCTGAGTGGGCTGATAATTTACGAAACTGCACCTGTATTTTAAATAGGTATTTTTCTTTCTTTACGCGGGAGCAAAATCATAAGAAAGCCGTTAGTATCTGAAAACCTTCGTACCTGATGGGTGAATTTTTCCGCACGTCAATTAACCCCTTAACGCGCAGTGTTGCCGGATCGGCAACACCTAAAGTTCTTTCTGTTTAGAGACACAAAAACTCTGTGAATATTTCAAAAACTACTCTAATGGCTACTTTAAATCTTTCTTATGAGTTCTAGATGGCAGCACCACAGAGATCAAACTCTACTGTTTTTAAATAATAGGCAAAATGTTTTACTGTAATACGCGCTTCACAGCAATGCTCTTCTCACTGCGCTTATCAATGCTTTACTTATGGGAGGTTACCACTTCGGCAACAGCTGTATAATTAAAATGGTTAGTGCAAGCTTTACAAAACAATACATGTGTACTCCTCTAGGCCTAAATAGATTGCCTAATTTTTTTTCTTTAAATTCCAACTTTAAAGAGTAGTGCGCCGGAAAGGGTTAAGAGAGAGCATCTAAAAGAGAGTCTTCTTAATGGAATCATTTGAATAAGTCAAATATTTCACTTTGATTCAATCACGGAATATTAACAAAATATAAACTTTATCACAATATAAACTTTAAAAGGTTCCCCGTTTTACTTAAAAAGTGAAGAAAACAATAAAATAGATGTCACGAGTCAAAAATAAACATTTTATTTAAAGCAATTCAGTACTTTCAGCCTCTATTTCCTGGGGCCATCGTCGGAGAATATTTTTATGACTAATTATTGTTCATTCACACAAAAATGTTATTTTGTTTGAAATGGGGTAGCCAATAATTGTTAGAGTAATTGAAAATAGAAGAAAAATATTTATTAACTGCAACTCCATTTATTTTGCTATATCACTTTGTTCTCATACGTCACTTTCATTTTTAAATAGTTAGTGAGCAACAGAAGTAACAGTGATTCCGATTAAATTTGCTTAGATGAAAATATTTAAGCACTATTAGTTGTAGTACGTAACTTTGCTCAAATTTTCAGGATACAAAAGCAACGAAGTAGGTTACGATGTCCTGTCATACAATATTCCAAATAGTAGTTAAATATATGGTTATATATTATAACTAAAATCAAAATTAACCAATAATATTTTTATGTTTTTTTTTTGCTTCAACTTACAAAAATTGCATACAACAAACAAAAATAACGAATTGAACAAAAATAACGAATAACATACAATGGTAAAGAGACTTGTTGTGCTGCCTTTTTTACATCAGTTCTTGTTGGTGTAATTCAACTGCTTTAAGTTTATGAATATTTACAATTGATTTCTTCTCATTTTCAGCACCTACTTACGTTTCTGAGATCACCGTTTGCATCCCAAAGCCTTATCGCTCTTCTTCAGCCTATCTCTCAACGTGTCTGAATTCCCTACCTGCTGCCCGCATTTTAACCTTTCTACCCTGAATGGGTCTAATCGACCCAGACCTATAATGCGCTTCATTCGATTCAAACCAGTAAAATTTTCATAAAGTAAATTAATTAAATAACACAAAGATTTAAGTTAAATAAGTATGTTAAATGGATTTAAATAAAAATTCTGGTGTGTCATATTTTAATCAAGTTAGAGTAAAATTTCAACAGGGTAGGAAGGTTAAGTAAGCTATTTTGAAAAATTTTAAAATGTCTGAAATTCCAAAAATGTAGTTTCAAAAATTGTTAAAATATGGCACTAGTCATCGAAAAGCGCATTCACTGTAAGCAATCTAAGAAATGAAAAATGTGGATGTCAAGCATTCTTTGCATTCAGTAAACAATCTTCTCGAAATACTCACCGTTCGAAACTTCTGTATAGTATTTTTACAGCTTATCTGATAAACAAGCAACACACTGCACTTTGCAACACACTGCATAATTCTATCGATCTTTGTTTGTAAGATATTTATTGTTTTGAAATCAGGGTCTTATTAGCTGGACATCCTGTATTTATCGATGTATGAAATTAACTTCCTAACACGTTATTTTAATGCTACTTTTAACCTCCTCGGTACTGAAGTATCACACGTGAAAATCTCGAACCGAGAAGGATAAAAACTAAACTACTGGATATATATAGATATATATTTACATGTTTACTTTTCTTCTATGTGGCTTTGGATTAAAACAAATAAAGGACATGACTAATGCCCGTAAAATAATTTCTCCATAAAATAAGTGTTATTATCATCTCAGTGTGCAAAATGCTTTCTAGACAGTGTGTACAAGAAATGTTTAAATTTTATTAGCTTAAATGTTTTACAGTAAAAAAAATTCCGGATTTGTAGATAATACAATTAATTAAAACTCTTTAATTTTATAATGCGTAATTATAGGTTATAGATTATTTAAACTGATATTTTAAGAGGTTTAGTAATTTTAAATCCGCATTTGTGAATATGAATTACTAACTTCCGAAAAAGGACTCTTTCTCTCATCTAGGGTGTCTTTGAATTTTGCGCAAAATCAGTGAATATGTGTTCGCAGTGTTACGGGTGTGAAGAATTCATGTTCAGTAGAAGTGATAAAGATTGAGTCACTACAAATCAAAAACAAGTTGGAAATTGAACGTGAAGCGTGGCAAATGAGGTGCGTTCGTATGATAACGAAGTTTTAAAAGTATCACTCTCATAAAATTGTAAAAAGCTAATTACAATTAAAATGTGCTCCAAGCAATGTTCTTCCAATATCATTATGTAATGGAATACTTTTGTGCGGCCTTGTAAATCAATAACAAATGTTCTTTGCAACACCGATTATACAAAATGTATATTATAATATGTACTTTATAAATGCATATCAATTTTACTATGTTCGAATGAATGTAACACCATTAAAATTCATTTGAAACCTTTTTCCCCATTAACCGTAATGTAACGGAATATGTTTTTATTATCCCTGTAATCGAACTATAGATCCTATTTTGATAAAATTTGAAATAAATCGACAAAATTATGTAATAATTATGTATTTTAAATTTCAAACGATTAAAGTGCATTTGAAACTTTTTTTTCCATTGACCGTAATGTAATGGAATACTTTTGATCGTCTCTGTAATTGATCTATCCATCCGATTCTCGTAAAATTTGAAATGACTCGACAAAATTATGTAATAATTATATATTTTAAATTTCAAGCGATTCGGTTGGGTAGTTTTTGCGTTGTTATACCCGGACAGACAGACAAACGGATAGAAGGTCAAACTGAGCGTCAACTATAGGTACTACCTAATTACCTTTCCCTGTAATATTTTCCATGCCGCCATCGAAAACGGCATGGCTACGTGAATACAACTGAATAGACTCTGAACTGACTTTGCCCTATTTTAGAAAAAATATTTATAATATATCAATATTTTGATACATTTTTCCGGTATTTGTTAAAACTATTTCATTATGTTACTTTCTGGTCGAAGATCGATTTTTGCCCGAATTTCCTTATGTAGTACCGTAATTTCCGGCCTATAATCCGCGGATCAAACCAATCAATTTTCGACCCAGAATGCTTTTAAAATGAAATGTAACTTTTCAGAACGCGGTAATTATTTGACTTGAATTACTAAATGAAATTTTTGGGACTTAACAGAATTGTTTGATCTGCGGATTATACACCGGAAATTACGGTAATAATGTTTGTATACTAAATTAATATTGTTTAAAATCTATGTGCAGCGGAACTGTAACATCAAAATCGTAAGTAAAGACGAAAATAAATTGCAAATTTTTTTAAATAAAAAATAGAGCACCGTTGTCGTTTTGAAACGACAACACAAGCGAAAATTACAAGGTGCGTGTGTGACTCGGAATTTCCAAGACGTATGACATCAATATTTCAAATTAGAAATTTCCATTCAATGCTTAAATAAAAGACTTGGCAACCACATTGTTCAATGCCAGATTTATATTTTAAAAAAATTCTGTGATTCAATGAAGCGACACAATGGTATGTTTTGTTTGAAGTATACACATCCTGTGCGTTTATGCAGTATTTATTTTATTTGCATGAAAAAATCTGTATGATACAAATGTATTCGCGTTTGAAATGAAATAGACGCCCTCTCGCGGACAAAGTCTGAAACGAAATAGAACTGATACCGTGAGCATCTTCCGCTGAAATCAGTGTTTAAAAGACCGATAAATAAAAAAAAAGTTCTATAATAAATAAATAAATAAATAGTTCTATAACGCATGCAACGTTAGGTTCTTTGTATTAAAATTATCTAAAATCAAAATTTTATACACAAAGTTTAGATCTATAATATAAAAAAGTATATTTGACTTACTCATGGCAAAATAACATGACAGCAACACAATGCTTGCATGATTCACTTGCTCCAGCTTTGCAAGAACAAGAAAATTTTTTTATTTTCAAATTTTTGTTTTCCTTTACTAGCAAACCTGAAATAATATGGGATTTCCTTTTGTTTGGCTTGTTTGTAAACACGAGCCTACAATCTCTATTTCTTCTACTTTGCATTCTTAATGCCGCACATTACTAATATCTTTGAATCAATAATTGCTTCAGCTTCTCTAAAGCAATTACTAGATTTTCCAGTATCTAGAAATTCTAAAATTGTCGATATTTATAATTTATCTCCCATAATTAAATGAAAAAGATAAAAAAAAACTGCACTTTAAATAGCTCTTTAAACGGGTTTCGCTATGCCACAGCATGGAACACACAGCACTACGTAAACAAACGATTATCAGGTCTATACAACGCCACCTTTCGGTCATTACAAACGCGAATCGCTATTGAATTGGCAAAAAAATAAAATCACATTTAGCCCTTGAGGAGCAATAAATATTGTCTCTGTAATATTGAATTCTCACCGAAATCGAAAAATCGAAACATTTTTGTTTTAAAATAAGAAAATTTTGCATTCAAATATTTTTCTCAATATTTTGCTTCCAAAGTTAAAAATATAAAATCGCTTTAAAATTTATCGGTGAGAATCTCGTTCGAATTAGGTGGAATAAATTATATCCCACTGCCACTCAACGTGTTAACCCCTTCGCGACGGGAGCCTTTTACGAAATTTTTAATGTTTTGTCACCGGTTTTTAAAAACAGAAATTTGTGTCATATTAAATCTTGTAAATGCTCCGACTAAATAAGGTAAATTTTACAGTAAAATTTTACCGGTGAGGATAAACAAGGATTCTTAAGCCCAGGGCTGTCCAACGCGGCGCCCTTTGCAAGTTTCCTTGTCGCCCTTTTCAAGGTTTCATATTACTAATTTTTTTTTTTTTTTTTTTTTTTTTTTTTTTTTTTTTTTTTTTTGATGAATTTCCCTGTAGAAGATACTTTATTTAAAATCCTTTATATTTGCTTGAGAGATGTTTAAAACATCTCTATAAGTATATTTCACGCATCAACAATTAAAACGCTTGCAACGTATTAAAAGAAAGCCAATAGTACATAATTAGTTGTTTTAACTGATCATGTGCTGTTCTGCCTTTCCCTAATTTCTAGTTATTCTTTATAAACCTTTTTATGTGAACCATGCCTATAGAAATTAATAAATGTTGGCGATGACCTTTTTAATGTGTTAAAAAGTAAAATGTTAGAAAAAAAAGTAAGCGACCCTCTTCATCCTTTGTGCATGAAAGTTCAGCATTTTTGTTATTGACGTTGTTTCACTAGCCATTTGGCTGTTTTATAAGACAGGATAAAGACTGTCTTTTTCTCCTCCAAAGCCGTTAAACTTTAGGTAATTTTCATGATTTTGTTTTTTTAGAAAATCTATCAGATCGTGTGAAAGGATTTCCATCAATGAAAGATCTTTTAGGCTTTTTTTTACAACTACCTCTTACTTTGCTTCTGTATTTTTTGTAATGAAAAATTTACACCTAAAAAATAAATTGTCGTTAATACAGAGTGTATGCGTCTCCAAAAAGCCTGAAAATATTTCTCATTACCAATTTATTTTAATAATAGATGATAGTTCATTTTCTGACTCTTTCCAATTCAAAAATGTTTGAGATAACCCCTGGCAGAAAAATGTATTCGAAATTTATTACGATTTATAGTTATTTTGACGATTCTTCTTCTTATTATTTTACATGGCGCTTAAGATCTATAAAAGCATTATGCCTTTACTAGGTTATGCATTTATATACATGTATTGCTACTAATATTAAAAAATGATTTTTTAACTTGTTACGAGTCATGTTAATAATGGCGCCCTTCATTGTTTTTTAAAAGCTGAGATGCGCCCCTGCTTTCTAAAAGGTTGGACAGGCCTGCTTAAGCCTTTTTGTGGCACGTATACGTGTCGCTCGTCTCCAAGGGGTTAAGCAAAGAGATATTGATAACCAAGCAATGACTTCTTCTGAAAAAAAACTTCTATTTTAATTTTTTGACGCATTGTGCCTGTCCAAGTCCAAGCAACATCTTTACATGGAGCCTTAGTCTGTGGTCGCCTTTATTATGACTAAGAAACCCAAATTGGACTTTCTGGACTATGGAAAATATGTGAAAACCAAAATCATGCTTATGAAATTTGAACGTAATTTCCGTAAAGTATCACTTATTTGATCCTGACGAGGATAAACAAAAATCATTACTTAGTTAGTGTAACATTTTATATATAGTTACATTTATGTATTTATTTATTTATTAGCATCCGATGCTATTTCTTTCAGACAAGCTAAAAATGTCGTGTCATCAACCCTGAATTTTCTAGTCAACCGATTTTGATAATTTTTTTTTTAATGAAAGCTATTTATTTGTAGTTGTGCCCATTTTAATTATTTTTTAATTTATTTCCATTTTTAGGTGCGTTCGTAATTATATAATACGTAGCACCTATAGTTGTCGTTCAGTCCGTCCGTCTGTCCGTCCGTCTGTCCGTCCGTCTGTCCGTCCGCATATAACAACGCAAAAACTACCCAACCGAATCGTTTGAAATTTAAAATACATAATTATTACATAATTTTGTCGAGTCATTTCAAATTTTATGAAAATCGGATGCATAGATCAATTACAGGGGCAATCAAAAGTATTCCATTACATTACGGTCAATGGGGAAAAAAGTTTCAAATGCATTTTAATCGTTTGAAATTTAAAATACGCAATTATTACATAATTCTGTCGAGTTATTTCAAATATTTTGATAATCGTGTGCATAGATCAATTACAGGGGCAATCAAAAGTATTCAATTACATTATGGTCAATTAGGAAAAAGTTTCAAATATATTCTATACGTTTGAAATTTAAAATACATAATTATTACATAATTTTGTCGAGTTATTTCAAATTATATGAAAATCGGATGCATAGATCAATTACAGGGGCAATCAAAAGTATTCCATTACATTACGGTCAATGGGGAAAAAAGTTTCAAATGCATTTTAATCGTTTGAAATTTATAATACGCAATTATTACATAATTCTGTCGAGTTATTTCAAATATTTTGATAATCGTGTGCATAGATCAATTACAGGGGCAATCAAAAGTATTCAATTACATTATGGTCAATTAGGAAAAAGTTTCAAATATATTCTATACGTTTGAAATTTAAAATACATAATTATTACATAATTTTGTCGAGTTATTTCAAATTATATGAAAATCGGATGCATAGATCAATTACAGGGGAAATCAAAAGTATTCCATTACATTACGGTCAATGGGGAAAAAAGTTTCAAATGCATTTTAATCGTTTGAAATTTATAATACGCAATTATTACATAATTCTGTCGAGTTATTTCAAATATTTTGATAATCGTGTGCATAGATCAATTACAGGCGCAATCAAAAGTATTCAGTTACATTATGGTCAATTAGGAAAAAGTTTCAAATATATTCTATACGTTTGAAATTTAAACTACATAATTATTACATAATTTTGTCGAGTTATTTCAAATTTTATGAAAATCGGATTTATAGATCAATTATAGGGACACTCAAAAGTATTCCGTTACATTACGGTCAATGGGAAAAATGTTTCAAATGCATTTTAATCGTGTTACACTCATACGAACTTAATAAAATTTATATGCAACTATAAAGTACATATTATAATATACATCATACATAATTTGTGGTGCAAAGAACATTTGTTATTGATTTACAAGGCCACACAAAAGTATTACATTATATAATGGTATAGGAAGAACATTGTTTGATGAGCGTTTTAATTGTAATTCACTATTTACAATTTTATGAGATTGACATATGAAAGTAATATTTTTAAAACTTCGTTATCGTACGAACGCACCTAATTTGCTACGCTTCACGTGCAATTTCCAACTTGTTATATTTTATTTTTAATTTTAAAAGCTTTTTCATGACATTTCTTCAAAATGGTGGCAACGCAGTTTAGCTTTTCTCTCGATAATAAAAATTTCTTTTTTAAAATGATTGCGTATAATTATGCACTAATTGAGGTAAAAAAAAAATTATTGAAAAATAATATTAATAATGTAAATAAAATAACAGACAATAATTTATGATAAAAATTAATGTCTAAATCAAAATAAGAGAAATTTCAAATGAGGAAAATTATGTCATTCAGGAACCAGAAAAATGGAAATTACAATGTTATTATGGATGCCTTTTTCATAAACAGTAACTTTTAAAGAACATTTGAAGAGAAAATGACGTCACTATTTAAAACATTGCATTTTTACTCATAACGATATTAGGTACTACTTATCCCGTCGACCAATTTCGCCAAATGATACAAATCGCCAAATTAATAGCCAAATTATACATATTGACATAATTTTTATTTTAAGTAACGAAAAAACAAATAATTAGTAGAATATTAATAAAAATATTAATAAAAAGTCGAAATAAAAATCACTTAATGACATTTTAAACACATGAATCGTATTTAATGTCATTGAATGTGACATTCACGATCATCCATTATTGGCATTTAATCTTATAGTTTGGCGATAATTTTTTGGTCGATGGGATAACCTAGTAATACCCGATATTACTTTTTTTTTTTTTTTTTTTTTTTTTTTTTTGCATGCAAAATTGTAATTGGCAAATTTGACATTTACATTGTAAATATCTTTATTATATATTAATTCAAAAATGTAATTGCTTTTGCTTTTTTTTTAAAAACCAAATCAATCGATTCTTTTAAACATTTCATTCGTCGAATTCGACGGGATTTCATTCGTTTTATAGTTAAATTGCATTTCCTTTTACTCAGAGTCTATAAAAAGCGTTTAAACTAAAGAAAAAAATCCGTTTTTGATGAATCTAGTCAATGAAGAAGTAGCACGTCAAATTGTATCTCTTTATTATTCCGCAATTCCAATGTCTCAGAGAGAAATTGCTATTCAATTGGGTATTTCACGCCGTTCTGTTTGCTATTATATTGATAAACACAAGAAAAATGAAGTTAGTTCATTGCAATCTAAACGGGATCGCCCTTCTAAAAAACTTCTATGGATTTTTTTTTCAAATCGGAGGCGAAACTGAATTCTGCAATGGCAGAATCTACATTCATCTTGTTTATTTATTTTAGCCCAAATCTATTTGATTTGATTTGTTTTTTTTTTTCTTTCTATCTATTTCCTTTTCTTTTTCGTAACAATTTTAGTCTGGTAAAAATTATATAGTATATTAGGGAAGTTATATCGAAACTTGGCAAGTATGTTTTTTTTTTCTCACTCGTATAGATTGTTTGCATTTGAGGAATTTTTCAACCTCAGAGTTAAGACTCCATCTTTTTGAACACCACTATTATTTTAGGGAAAAAACTCATTTTCTTAAATGCCCCAAATGTTCTAATTAAATAAAACAACCTTTCCTTTATTAAAGTACTTGCATTCAAAACTTCGGAGACTTGGTAGCTCTGCAACCATAGTAGATACACTCTCTAACAAGTTTTGAATAATTTCTTTTAACCTTTTTAACAGCCCAGTGTATGTACTCCGGGCACACCTAATTTCAATTACAAACATCCAGGTGGCACCAATATTATTTCAGTAAAATTTTACTTTTACATTGACAGCTTAAATCAGGGAGTTCTCAATTTCTAAAAAAGTCTTTCGTAAATTCCGGTGTCAGTCAACAATTTCTCATTTTACGAACAGAACTTGTGTTCGACGAAAACAGTTAACTGTAAAACATACCTTGTATGTTTAATCTTTAAATTTCACATTCGATGACAGCATTCCCTTACGAATGCATTTAAATTTAAAATTACATGATGTGAATTCGTCATTGAGGACACACATAATATAATCTGTTTAACTATAAACCTAATGTGCCATATGCAGTGATTTATGTACAAAATGCGTGATTAACAATCACGTTGGCTTTGTTGTAAAATAAGCTTGATGTCACTAATGGGATTCTATTATTATTCTAAAATCGAATCGTGTAAATCTTTGATAATCAGTTGTGAATCAGTGTGTCGACAAAGTATTGCCGAATTTGTTATTATTAGTCATAATCATGAATCGTTGAATTGTAGAGATTGTAGAAATTCCCATGCATCGCTAATTCAAATCTGGTGGAATTGTAATGCGTTGTATTTTTTGCGATTGTATTTCCATTTTCTATTATTGTGTTATTATATTATACAGGTTGCTCCAAAATACTTTCGGAACGGTGATTATCTTCCGAATCGCGAATGATAGAAATGTACTTCTGAATATAAAAATAAAGAATACTGCCAAGTTAAACTGATGGCATTGAGCTCACAGGCTACAAATACTAATTTTACATTAAAGCCTTATATATTCAAGGGTTAATTCCGTTCGAAAAAAAAAATTAAGAAGGGGAAACAGCTCTCCACTTTCCTCTTTTTTGTACTTAATCATTGAACCTCCTATACTATCAAAGACACATCCAAAATTCAGAGCAAATGAGATAATTCTTAATAAAAACCCATTTAGCATTTATATAATTTAAAAGGAGTTTTCCCCCTTTTTTATACTTAACCATTAAACTTCCAAAACTATTCAGAGATTTGAACGAAATCTGAAAATTCTGCTTGAAAAACTCATTTATATAAATTAAACGGGGGGGGGGGGCATTAGAACCCCTGTTCCCCCTATTTATACTTATTCAATGAACACCTAATAACAGTCAGGGAATCGCCTCATCAGAATGATCCTAATCTAAAATTTGAACGAAAACTTAATTCTGCATGAAAATCCCATTTATATCAACTAAGGGGAGGGGCATCAGCCTCCCGTTCCCCCTCTTATACATATCTAATGAACTCCAAAAACTAATCAGGGAAGCGCCTTGTCAGGATATACCTACTACAAAATTTCAAGTAGATCGGATATTTTTATCATGAGTTATCACGTTACGCACGAACGTACGAACTTACATACAGAACTGACGGGCACATAAGCTCTCAGGCTATGATAGCTTGTGAGCTAAAAATAATAAACATATAAAGCTTTTAGATAGAGCATTTTTTACAAGGGACCATATACCTAATCAAATTCGAAATTTAATTTTTTTCTAATAGTGTTTTTATTCCAGAAGTTAGATTTAGAAAAATGTTGATTTGCATTTAAGATGTTTATTTAAAAGTGCCAAACTTTTACCACAAATTTTTTACGAATTATCATATTTTGAATCCCGATAATAAAAGAAAAATAATATGTGGAAATATTTACCTTTTTTTAAAAAAAAATAAAACATAAATAGAATTTAAGCAGCTAAAGTCTGGATAGATTTATTCTTTAGCAAATAATCTGATTTATAAAATCCTCCCTTATTATCGTTTTCTTTTGAAATGCATCCTTTTTTTCTTTCTTTAATACTAAAGGGATTTTTAAATATTCTGCTTTGGAAAAGAGGTAAATTAGATTTAATCTATCTCCAAAGTTTTGAACTGAACTTCAGATGAGTTTGAATCGCTAATCTTTTAAGACTTAGCAGAATATGAATTGAAGCGAATAATTATATAGTTTTTTTTATTTTAATGGTCTCCATTTGAAGTTTTTAATTGATATTGAACGAAATATAATCTGATTTTAAGTTTTAATCACAGAAGTATAGATTGAAACCAGATCTTTCACTGAATAACACTTATGAACCCTTTCCGGCACACTGTGCCCGGTCTGGGATACTTAATTTTAATTCCAAGCTTGCCAACGGCACCAGTAATATTTTAGTGAAATGTTGCTTTTACAATAAAAGCATAATTTAAAGAATTCAAAATATTTTAAAAAAATCGTTTGTGAATTGTCAGTCGATAATTTCTCATTTTAGTACACATTTTGCCCATACCGGAAAGGGTTAAGTAGATTTGATTAATATTTTTATGAGAATGAGCCACGTAACATCATATAAAAGAATCACGCACCTTGAAACGTCAAGAAAATTAATAGAGCTTTAAAAAAGAAAAAAAAACTCGTCAGATAAAAAAAAATCTTTTTGGGAAATACCCTGTAAATTTCGAATCGATTTGTTTTATTTTAATTTAAAAAAAAGAAAAAAAAGGTACGGAATAGAGAAACGGAAACAGAAAAAGAAACGGAATATGTTTTTATTATCCCTGTAATCGAACTATAGATCCTATTTTGATAAAATTTGAAATAAATCGACAAAATTATGTAATAATTATGTATTTTAAATTTCAAACTATTAAAATGCATTTAAAACTTTTTTCCCCATTGATCGTAATGTAATGGAATACTTTTGATTGTCCCTGTAATTGATCTATTGTCTATGTTTCCAATTTTCATAAAATTTGAAATGACTCGACAAAATTATGTAATAATTATATATTTTAAATTTTAAGCGATTCGGTTGGGTAGTTTTTGCGTTGTTATACCCGGACAGACAGATAGACGGATAGAAGGACAGACTGAGCGTCAACTATAGGTACTACCTAATTAATTACCTTTCTCTGTAATATTTTCCATGCCGCCATCGAAAACGGCATGGCTACGTGAATACAACTTTGCACACTCTTAGAAAAAATATTTATAATATACCAATATTTTGATACATTTTTCCGGTATTTTGTTAAAAATATTTCATTATGTTACTTTGTGGTCGAAGATCAATTTTTGCACGAATTTCCTTATGCGATCGTCTTATAATCGTCTATTCGTCTAGATCGTCTTTCCTTATGCGATCGTCTTAAGTATCACTCTCATAAAATTGTAAAAAGTTAATTACAATTAAATTCAATCTTCCAATACCATTATGTAATGGAAAACTTTTGTGCGGCCTTGTAAATCAATAACACCGTAATTTCCGGCCTATAATACGCGGATCAAACCAATCAATTTTCGACCCAGAATGTTTTTAAAATGAAATGTAACATTTCAGAACGCGGTAATTATTTGACTTGAATTACTAAATGAAATTTTTGGGACTTAACAGAATTGTTTGATCTGCGGATTATAGACCGGAAATTACGGTAATAATGTTTGTATAATAAATTAATATTACTTAAAATCTATGTGCAGCGGAACATCAAAATCGTAAGTAAAAGCGAAAAAAAAAATTGCAAAATTTTTTATAAAAAATAGAGCATCGTTGTCGTTTTGAAACGACAACACAAGTGAAAATTACAAGGTGCGTGTGTGATTCGGAATTTCCAAGGCGTATGACATCAATATTTCAAATTAGAAATTTCTATTCAATGCTTAAATAAAAGACTTGGCAACCACATTGTTCAATGCCAGATTTATATTTAAAAAAAATTCTGTGATTCAATGAAGCAACACAATGGTATGTTTTGTTTGAAGTACAGACATCCTGTGCGTTTATGCAGTATTTATTTTATTTTATTACTTACCCATCATACGTAGTATAGTGTAAGTCTTGCAATCGTTTTGAAAATCGAAATTTTTTTTTGACGGATTTACACGTTTTAGATAGTGGAGATTCCGAAAAACATATTTTTAGAAAAAAAAATTTGCCGTCCGTCTGTCTGTCTGTAAACGCTCTATCTCCCGAACGAATTGAGATAGAGACTTGAAATTTTGTATGTAAATAGTATGTAAGAATGGGACGAAGCCTATTTAATATCAGCAACCTCGATTATCCGGAACTATTTTTTTCGGACTCTCGAAAAATTCGTTCCGATGAAAGGTACATAAAAATTTTCGAATTTTTTTGTTCTATGGAATGGACGTAAAAGGCAATAAAATAACACACTTTTTGCATATAGAACGAATTCAATCGGATTATTAGTTGCCGAGATATTGGTAATCCTGCTTTCCACATTCCTCGATTTTTCATGACCCTGTATTTCATTCAAATTTCAAATCAGAGATATATTTTAATTGGAAATGAGACGCTTAATCCGACGCAGTTAATTGTTAGTTAATAGAGTTATTATTTTTTGAGTTATAAGGATGTTTCTTTTACGCAGTTCGGTACTACTTGAGTAGTTTGGCGTTTTATATAATTTGTCGAAATCGGTAATCAGCAGTTCTTTAATGTAACATTACTATGTATATTTAAATGTTTGTTTCTGAATTGCAATGCATTGTATAAATAGTTTTCACATGTTTTATTTTCATATACATATCCATGATGGGTAAGTATTACGGTGGCCCCCAACGACTAGTTTTATTTGCATGAAAAAATCTGTATCATACAAATGTATCGCTATTGAATTGGCAAAGAAATAAAATCACATTTAGCCCTTGAAGGGCAAGCAATATTGTCTCTGTAATATTGAATTCTCACCGGAAAAATCGAAACATTTTTGTTTTAAAATAAGAAAATTTTGCTTTCAAATATTTTTCGCAATAATTTGCTTCTAAAGTTAAAAATATAAAATCTCTTTAAAATTTATCGGTGAGAATCTCGTTCAACTTAGGTGGAATAAATTATATCCCACCGCCACTCAACGTGATAAGCAAAGAGATATTGATAATCAAGCAATGACCTCTTCTAAAAAAACTTCTATTTTAATTTGTTTGACGTATTGTGCCTGAAGTCCAAGCAACATCAGGCGTCTTTACATGGAGCGTTAGTCTGTGGTCGCCTTTATTATGACTCAGAAACCCAAATTGGATTTTCTGGACTATGGAAAATATGTGAAAACCAAAATCATGCTTATGAAATTTGAACGTAATTTCCGTAAAATATCACTTATTTGATCCTGACGAGGATAAACAACAAACATTACTTAATGTAACATTTTATATATAGTTACATTTATGTATTTATTTATTTATTTATTTATTTTTGCCCAAATCTATTTGATTTGATTTGTTTTTTTTCTATCTATTTCATTTTCTTTTTCGTAACAATTTTAGTCTGGTAAAAATTATATGGTATATTAGGGAAGTTATATCGAAACTTGGCAAGCATGTTTTTTTTTCTCATTCTTATAGATTGTTTGCATTTGAGGAATTTTTCAACCTCAGAGTCAAGACTCCATCTTTTTGAACACCAGTATTATTTTAGGGAAAAACTCATTTTCTTAAATGCCCCAAATGTTCCAATTAAATAAAACAACCTTTTCTTTATTAAAGTACAGTAAAACCCCGATAATTCGGATTAATTGGGACCGGACCCAATCCGGATTATCCGGAAAATTAGAAAAAAAATGAGATAAATTATAACATACTAACAGAAAATCACCTTTATGTTAAACTTATTAAATATTTGCAGACAGTAATAATGTTTACTTTGCTTAATTATTCCGAAAACATGCCAGGAAAAGTTTTTTTTATTTAGAATACGACGATGAAACAAGTTAATGTTATGGAAATTCGCCAATCGCTTCTCAAACTTGAAAAAAAAAATAACCAAACCGATTCGAATTATCCGGAGATCCGGATTATCGGGGTCCGAATTAGCGGGGTTCTACTTTACTTGCATTCAAAACTTCGGAGACTTGGTAGCTCTGCAACCACAGTAGACACACTCTCTAACAAGTTTTCAATAATTTCTTTTAACCCTTTTAACGGCCCAGTGTATGTACTCCGGGCACACCTAATTTCAATTACAAACATTCAGGCGACACCAATATCATTTTAGTAAAATTTTACTTTTACATTGACAACTTAAATCAGGGAGTTCTTAATTTCTAAAAAAGTCTTTTGTAAATTCTGGTGTCAGTCGACAATTTCTCATTTTACGAACAGAACTTGTGTTCGACAAAAAAGGTTAACTGTAAAACATACCTTGTGTGTTTAATCTTTAAATTTCACATTCGATGACAGCATTCCCTTATGATTGTATTTAAATTTAAAATTACATGATATGAATTCGTCATTGAGGACACACATAATATAATCTGTTTAACTATAAACCTAATGTGCTATATGCAGTGATTTATGTACAAAATGGGTGATTAACAATCACGTTGAATTTTGTTGTAAAATAAGCTTGATGTCACTAATGGGATTATATTATTATTCTAAAATCAAACCGTGTAAATCTTTGATAATCAGTTGTGAATCAGTGTGTCGACAAAGAGTTGCTGAATTTGTTATTATTAGTCATAATCATGAATCGTTGAATTGTAGAGATTGTAGAAATTCCCAGGCATCGCTAATTCAAATCTGGTGGAATTGTAATGCGTTGTATTTCTTGCGACTGTATTTCCATTTTCTATTATTGTGTTAATATATTATACAGGTTGCTCCAAAATACTTTCGTAACGGTTATTATCTTCCGAATCGCGAATGAAAGAAATGTACTTCTGAATATAAAAAAATAATAAACATATGAAGCTTTTAGATACAAGGGACCATATACCTAATCAAATTCGAAATTTAACTTTTTTCTAATAGTGTTTTTATTCCAGAAGTTAGATTTAGAAAAATGTTGATTTGCATTTAAGATGTTTATTTAAAAGTGCCAAAGTTTTTACGAATTGTATTTTGAATCCCGATAATAAAAGAAAAATAATATGTGGAAATATTTACCTTTTTAAAAAAAATAAAACATAAATAGAATTTAAGCAGCTAAAGTCTGGCTAGATTTATTCTTTAGCATATAATCTGATTTATAAAATCCTCCCTTATTATCGTTTTCTTTTGAAATGCATCCTTTTTTCTTTCTTTAATACTAAAGAGATTTTTAAATATTCTGCTTTGGAAAAGAGGTAAATTAGATTTAATCTATCTCCAAAGTTTTGAACTGAACTTCAGATGAGTTTCAATCGCTAATCTTTTAAGACTTTGCAGAATATGAATTGAAGCGAATAATTATATAGATTTTTTTTATTTTAATGTTCTCCATTTGAATTTTTTAATTGATATTGAACGAAATATAATCTGATTTTAAATTTTAATCACAGAAGTATAGATTGAAACCAGATCTTTCGCTGAATAACACTTATTAACCCTTTCCGGCACACTGTGCCCGGTCTGGGATACCTAATTTTAATTCCAAGCTTGCCAACGGCACCAGTAATATTTTAGTGAAATGTTGCTTTTACAATAAAAGCATAATTTAAAGAATTCAAAATATTTAAAAAAAATCGTTTGTGAATTCCGGTGTCAGTCGATAATTTCTCATTTTAGTACAGATTTTGCCGTACCGGAAAGGGTTAAGTAGATTTGAATAATTTTTTTCTATGAGAATGAGCCACGTAACATCATATAAAAGAATCACGCACATTGAAGCTTCAAGAAAACTAATAGAGCTTTAAAAAAAAAAAAAAAAAAAAAAAACTTGTCAGATAAAAAAAAATCTTTTTGGGAAAAACCCTGTAAATTTCGAATCGATTTGTTTTATTTTAATAAAAAAAAGAAAAGAAAAAGAAGGATTTTTTAAAATTATGTCTTTATATGTTCTAATTTTTTTTTTTTTTTTTTTTTTTTTTAATTTCAGCTCGTTTTCTCTATGCATACGAAGTATAAATCATTTTAAACATATGTTAAGTCTGTAAAGCAGTCGAAAAGACACCAGAATACATTTTGATTAATGTTAGTAAAATCTCATTTCATATTTTATTTTTTCGTAATTTTTTGGAATCGCTATTCAAAACAATATTTTCCCCAAGGTATAAAACGAAAAAAAAATATTTTAATGGTGAACTTTTCAGGAGAGTGCAAGCAGTTTTTAAATATATTAATAATGTAATCAATTTATTACTCATGTTATTTAATAACCAGATTGGGGGAAAGCGAATATTACTATTCTGAAAATTATGCTATCTATCTGAATTTTAGAAAAATCGCTAAATTTACAATACTCGTTGGCGAAAATAGTTATTGTCATACTAGTGTGTGGTGATTATTTAAGAATAGTTGTACATAAATTAGTCACTTTTAATGCTACTCTTTACTTGACTACATCAAATTAGATAACTTTAGAATTCTCTGTTATTTGTGAAAAACAATATTCACTTTATGTAACAGCAGAAATTCTGCATATGAACAAGGCAAATATTTTTTAAAGAAAAGTAATAAGTTTTCTGGCCGAGTAGTAAGTTTTGCTGGGTTAGAATATGAGAACATGTCTGCCAACTTTTATAGTTTTTGTTACTATCAAAATTTAATAGTAATTTTGGATATATTTAAATCCTGAAATCTTTGTTTAAATAAGGCAAATATTTATCTTGAATATTTGTGGAGCAACTATAAAAATTTTCCACTTATGGGACAGTATCCCGAATCATACAAGTTTTTTTCTATAAACAAAAAGATCGCTGAAATTAGTCTTACATCTTTTGAATGTTATTCACAATACAGTTATGGAACGTCTTGTAGTTCGTACATCTTCCTATACAAACGCATTAAGTAATCGAAGATATACAGTCGAATCTCTCTATAACGGAACTCCATACATCGAATTTCTCTATATAACGAATTTTTAGTAGGAACGGTCCTCTTTTCGCATGATTATATTAAAAACAGTTTCTATGTAGCGAAATATTTATCTCCATATAACGAATTTTTTCATAAATTGGTCTTAATTTATGCAGTTTTAAAAAAGCTTCGAAATAATATGGAATCAATTTTCCATCACTTATTTTTGATTTATCGTTCAGTGCTGAGTTTTTTTTTATTTTTATAAATGTTACTTCTCTCCTTGTTCTTTAAATCCAACGAGTTCATCGCGCCTACCACACACCTTTCAACATCCTTCTCAAAACAGAGTCAGTTGGATAGTTACACATATAAGAAAGGATTCAATGAGAGGCACATAAGAGAGGCCTTCAAATGGAGGAAAATATTAACTACAATTTTCCATTCCTTGCTAAAATTTGAGCATTTTTTTAAAGTGTAACAATTTTAAAATCAGAACAACAAAAAATTACAGATTTCTTCGTCTGAAATTAATGAAAGTCTTCCTTATTTGATTTTTATTAAGCTTTCAAATAAATGTCTGTTTTCTTTTCTGAAACTGCTTAAAATGTTAAGTTAATAAATGTTAATAAAATGTTAACTTAATATATACTTTTAAACATTTCAAATTCTTAATTCAAAAGATCAAAAATAATATTTGTTCAAATTTCACGCATTAAATACGATTTTTAACATCATTCTCTATGCATCGAATTTCTCTATATAACGAATTTTTTACTGGAACGATGGATTTCGTTATATAGAGACTCGACTGTAGTATTAATATGTGCATTTTATTTGTTATTACATTAAGTGATATTATGTGCTCAAAATATTTAAACATTTAAAATATTAAATCGCATAAGAAAATGATACCTTTTCGGCGTATTTAATCACAATAAAGCAAAAGAAGCTCGACTATGAAACAATCAATGTTTCATTTTAAAAAATGACATATTTCTATCATCACGAATGTTTATAGATTAAGATTTCAATATTTCTTAGTAGTGGATACCATACCATTAACTTAATGAGGCAATTTATCACAAAAATCGAGGGACATCGTATTTCACATAAAAGAAGCTGCAGTTCAGAAACTGTCAAAATATTTGCAAGAAAGTGCACTTGATTTATGGCGTGTTGGAATAAGTTCAATATTTCCATTTAAAAAAATAATCGGAATCATTTTTCTAATGAAAATCCGCCACTCCAAAATTGAGCATTTTTGTAATTGTTGTCATGCGGTATTTTGATAGATATATAGAAAGTGTTGCCAAATATATATTATAAGCGTGACAATAAACATCAAGAAGATAAAAAATATTATAGAACCTTTATTTAGTCACATATACAAGTGTTTTACTCTAACTGAACTTTCGTTGACGGTAATGAATTAATAAAAAAAAAAAATAATAAAACTACAATGGAAATGTGACGATATGTATTTCGTTTGATAATAAAAAATAAAAAACAGTCGCCAAATGAAAAGAAATGTTAGCAAAATAGATTCGGTGTAAAACACTGAAAAATGTATCTTTATCCCCTTTTTGTGTGCTTTTCTTCTGGATGTTCTGAAAAACCTAATTTTTTGTAACTGCTTATAAAATGGAAATTTGATTACCTTCTACAGAAGTTATTACTAATTAGAACATTCTAAATGTCTCCTAGCTCTAAATGTATTAAAGTTGCTAGCATACTTTTAATAGTTTAAATAATTTCTTTTTAAATATCTATCGTTTATTTACCGTTGTGAAAATAAACGCTAAAAATTGTTAGAAGATTTTGATTCGATAGAAAAAAATTGACCGGCCAATGATTACTTTGCATACAACTGTTAAATAGCTTGGTTAATTTCAAAGCCGCATTGAAACAACACATTTCTGTATTTGGCGCTCGATGTGGATAATTTTGTTTGTGTCTTTATCGAGACGGTACATAGATAGTGATTAAATGCAATACACATATATGAATCGCATAATCATTTCTGTCTTTAGCTGTTTCTAAACTAAGTTAGTATTGAGTCAGTATCTCTGTAAATAAAATGATGTAAACGTACGGTGCGATTAAATATGTAAAGCGACATCAAGTCTTGCAGTAAAGCGGTGAAGAATTTCCAATGTTTGGCACACACATGCACACAAAAAGATTAGAAATCGGGCACTCGAAATTTGGCGAGTCTGATAGTACTTTTATTCTCCAAATGGAGCTTTTTGTCGCATTTTGGCGAAATGGCAAACGGCAGCGATATTACACATCCCTGGTGATAGTACACATCAAGACAGACAATATTAAATAGGAAACTAAGGGTCTCAAATTTTTTTCGCGAATTTTTCTAAAACTTCAGATTCAGTTGGTCCCTGATATAGATTAGTATTATTGCTGTAAATCACCCTACAGATGGCGCTGCTATGCTGCATTCTTCAAGATTTCGCAATAAATGTATCTGAGGAACTGATGCGTGGAATATCATCAATCTTCAGATTCAGTTAGCCTGATAAAAAGATGATCCTGTTTAGTTTTTAGTGTTCATCACCCAACATGTGGCGCTGTTATGAAATTAAAAAAAAAATTGCAATAGTTCTATTGCAAAAAGTAATGCTCGGATTTTTACTAAATTTTAATATCAGTTATAAGATGATATAACAGGGTTCGCACAGTTCTACCACTAAATTTTAAGAATATTTTCAAAGTGCTTCACTGCAGAAAACTATCGTAAAATCTGTAAATGAAGGTGGGTTTTACGAATGTTGTGGTTTAAAAATTAAATGTAAATTTTCCTATTCTTAATAGTGGTGCCAGAGTCCTTGGAAATTCCAAGAAGTGTGCGAACCTTGCATAAGTTGTTGCTGCCTAGATTTTGGTTAAAACCACCTAATCAGTTGCGTTACAATGCTGCAATTTTCAGGATGTATACATAAGATAGAAGAAAGTTTTGGGATTGCCAAATCTGACTACTTTTTGTTTTTGTTTTGTTGGACATCTTGGCATTAAAAAGGTGTGAGGATGTTAAAATTGTTGTTAGCTTTCGTTTTTTCAAAACTAAAAACTAAAACAAAATCACTTCACCTTTTTCATTTGCGTATAAAAACATTTCATATTTATTTACTTAGAACAGGTGTCACAAATAAAAAATTAAAAAGTTGACATGTTTCGGTTCATTCATAAGTACCGTATTCATAACACATAAAATCAGTAAAAAAATAAATGACACTGGATATAAATATGTGTATTTATATATTAAGTTTTGGGTTTTTAAATTATATTTATATCCAGTGTCATTTAGTTTTCTACTGATTTTATGTGTTATGAATACGGTTCTTAGGAATTAACCGAAACATGTCAACTTTTTAATTTTTTATTTGTGACACCTGTTCTAAGTAAATAAATATGAAATGTTTTTTTATAAGGTGTGAGAAGTTTTTAGCCAACTACATATACACTGAAAATGCGAAATTTCAGACACGACATTTCGAGCCTTTTTATCTCTTACCGTTCAGCATCTTGGAATAAACAGCTGTTCTTAGAAAAAAAAGTATTTTTTTACGCATACAGATTCTCAGATGCTTAAAGCACATCTTGAACATGTGTGTTGTATGTTTAAAAACCAATTTATAGTTTACATTTTTTTTAATATTGAAATTTAACAAATTGCGCTCAATATTCTAAGTCAATTTTACTTGATATCAATTTTTTAACCGTATAACAGAATTGTATTAAAATAAATTAGAAGTGTGGCTCAATAACATCATAAATAGTTATTGAAAATTAATCAATATTTCATGTAAAGTGTCTGATATTTTGTAATTTTTCTTTTTCTTTTTTCTTTTTATTGTTATTTAAGGTTAAAACTCTTATGTTATTAGGGTTCATACTGATCAAGGATTTTTTTAGGAATATATCGGAATTTAAAAAAAAAAATAAACCTATTTTAAGCGCGCGAAATTTCACCTCATATAAGGGGATAAGATAGAATAAGAAGAATAGAGGTACCGAAGAATTTCATGGTCTGGAAATTCCAGGTACCGTACAAAATTGCTTTTATTTAAATTATTTCTCTATTAACATTCCGATATGTTTTTGCACGGCACTTATTTTGCATGCTTTTATTTTAACTTATTTATAATTTACACATTCATGTATTCTTTGTCAATTTTTGAACTTACTTTTTACAATGCAAATTAGATGCACAAAATGCATGCTTTCATGTAATATTAGAGAAAACATTAATTATAAATAGAAGTTTTCTTATACGTCCATTAAAAACATTTCAAAAATATGTTTTAAAATATTTAATTGCTAAAAAGGATTATTCATCAAATACTAATAAAAACGTTAAAAGATCTTAATAATTTTACATGTTTCGATTGAATTTACTCAATCATCATCAGAAAAACAAAATACAAATAAAAACAAAGATGGAAAATGACAATAAACTATTATAAATGAAATTTTAAAAAAAAATTAAATTATTAATTATATGAAATTTTTTAAAATTCCATTTATAATAGTTTATTGTCATTTTCCATCTTTGTGTTTATTAGGATGAGCGAAGCGAATCCTCTACTAGGCCACTCAAATTACAATTTGTCGTACATTTTACAAAAAAACTATTCAATATTTTGACTTCAAATTAAACACAAAAATAAAATATGATCTGTAGATTTGCAGAATATAATTTTTTTACAGTAAAACGTTAAAAAAATATTATTTTAATTAATTTATTTTACATGCATTTCTAATACGGACACATTTTAGCAAATAAATAAAAAATGAAAAGCATATATTTTCAGAAAAAAAATATAAATCATTGAGTAAGTAATTATAGATAGAATCATGATTAATTTAATAAATAAAATATGTTTTCATTATTCAGCAAAATCGTTTGCACAGATCACACTTAAACATTTTAAAAGAATTGTATTATGGATTTTTTTTTTTTTTTTTTTTTTTTTTGGTAAAGTGGCAACAAAAGAATTGTAAACAACTAAAATTAATTGTTAAATTTGTTATATAAGTGAAAAATTAAGAGAATTGCGTGAACTTGTTGCCTCGATTCAAGCTCTTTATAAATGTACTAAAGGAAAAGTTGGCCGATTCAGAAATGACAAATGGACTTCAACCATTTCTTACTTTATCATTTGTATCGAAAGTAATGTTACGTTCTTATTTGTGGACCGAAAAGGGTTTAGTGAACGGGACTTTAGACTTTGTTGCACGTATTAAAGAAAATCACAAGCCACTAGACCAGATATCGCGAATAATCATGGATAAATTTGAATACTACAGTAATTTAACTTATAAGAATTGGAGCGTACAAATTCCCCCAATAATTGAATTCTGGAAAAATGGAAGCATAAATTGCTCAAGGAAAGAATTTCTTCTGCAGTTAGCTTTTGCTGTTACAATTCATAAATCCCAAGGTTTAACATTAGATGAAGCAGTTGTAGATATTGAGGATATATAGGCACCAGTTGGTTTAAAAACGTAAGTAACGTTGTCAAGAGTGAAAATCCTTCAAAATTAAGCATTCAATATAAATTTTCCTTACGAAAAATTCTACAATATCAAAAATTCTCATGCACTAACATGTATAAAAACGAAGAAATTAGAATAAAAAGTTTTACAGTTAAAAAATCATAGTATCGACGAGAGCAGATTTCAAATGTTTTTCCAGAAAATAGGATTTTGAAGAAGTACTTTCTTCAAGCTCTCTCCAAATATATTATTCTAAAATAGCTATCAAAGATTATTTGATATTAATTACAAAGATTGGAAACATGCATATTTCAAACAACTTTAAAAAACACCAGTGGCTACTAGAAATTGTAAAAAAATCTTTAAATGAATTTTTAGTTGAAAATTTAAAAATATTTTGTAAAAGTTTGCTTCGAAAATATTTTTTTATGCCAGTCTTACATCATAAATAAAAAATTCCTTGGAAATTGATAGTTATTTGACTGAACTTACATTTGTAGAATTAAAATGCGCCAAAACATAAAATAACGTTTTTGTTTAATAAAGATGCAAAAATAATATTAAAAAATATTGTTACTTTCAAATATATGCTTTATAAAATAATGCTTCGCGAATCCAAACAAAGCATGGCTTTTGCTAGTTTGTATTTTGTTTTTCTGATGATGATTGAGTAAGTTTAATCGAAACATGTAAAATTATTAAGATCTTTTAACGTTTTTATTAGTATTTGAAGTCCTTTTTAGCAATTAAATATTTTAATACATATTTTTTAAATTACAGAAGGCTTATGCAAAATTTGAAAATCTACCATTTTTTTTTAAATCAATAAAATATTCTCGAAACCAGAAATTTTATTTATTAAAAAATCCTCTAAGTTTAAGATTACTATCATGTAGAAACAACAAATATTTAATTGAATAAATTTTCTGGTTGAAAGAGAGTTTTTTCATTAAAAGTAGCTGGGCGTTGGCAAGGATGCATCAATAACACATGGTAAATTATTCAAATTAAACATATTGCTAATGATCTTTCATGGAAAAACTATAAAAAATATTGCATCAGGTGTGTTCTTTCTGAAATATTCAGCTCTTTATAATTCATAAATATCACTGTAAAAAATTCTTTCATCTTATAAATAAAAACAAGCTTCTGATCAACCATAAATAAACAGATGCCTTATATTACATTAGTTGGTAGAAGGTGTCTTATTTACTCTGGAGACTTTCTTTTATGATTCATTCCTGAGTTTACTGCCGCATAAATACTTACCAAGTTTAGCCGATATTATATTTCGGCAAAGACTTTACTATCCATTTTACTTACCCATCATACGTAGTATAGGGTAAGTCTTGCAATCGTTTTGAAAATCGAAAATTTTTTTTGACGGATTTACACGTTTCGGACATTGGAGATTCCGAAAAACATATTTTTAGAAAAAATTTTTTGCCGTCCGTCCGTCTGTGTGTCTGTGTGTCTGTCTGTCTGTCT
This sequence comes from Maratus speculifer, assembly GCA_964019185.1. Classification (NCBI taxonomy): domain Eukaryota; kingdom Metazoa; phylum Arthropoda; class Arachnida; order Araneae; family Salticidae; genus Maratus; species Maratus speculifer. Next base: position 1,227,940 of record CAXHSM010000003.1, read on the forward strand.
GTCTGTAAACGCTCTATCTCTGGAACAAATTGAGATAGAGACTTGAAATTTTGTATGTACCTAGCATGTAAGAATGGGACAAAGCCTATTTAATATCATTAACCTCGATTATCCGGAACTATTTTTTTCGGACTCTCGAAAAATTCGTTCTGATGAAAGGTATATAAAAATTTTCGATTTTTTTTATTTTAAGGAGTGGACGTAAAAGGCAATAAATTAACACAAGTTTTGCATAAAAAACGAAGTCGATCGGATTATTAGTTGTCGAGATATCTCTAATCCTGTTTTTCACATTCTTTGATTTTTCATGACCCTGTATTTCATTCAAATTTCAATTCAAAGATATCTTTTAATTGCAAATGAGACACTTAATTCGATGCAAGAAACCGTTAGTGAATATGATAATTATTTTTAGAGTTATAAGGATGTTTCTTTTATGCAATTCAGTGCTACTCGAATAATTTGGCGTTTTATATAATTTGATGAAACTGGCTCATCAGCAATTCATTAATAGAGCATGATGATCTGTTAAAAATACTTAAATATACGTTTATATTTTGTTTTGGAATTGTAATGCATTTTAAAAATTGTTTACATATGTTATGTTTTCATATATTATGTTATGCATATCCATGATGGGTAAGTATTACGGTGGCCTCCAACGACTAGTTTTTTAAATAATGTAGAAGGGATTTTCTTTATTACTTTCTGCTTGAAAAAGATAAATTTAAGTCTTATAATTAAATCAAACGCCATTAACCGCTTTCCTCACTTGCCCATACGTCATACGGGCAACGTGTTTTGGCCAATTATGATTTGTAAATTTTGCGCATCATGAAATTTTTATTGTAAATTTTCCATAATCGAATCCGAGCATTTATCAGATTCAATTAGATAAAAATTTCTGCTTTGAAAAACCGGTGATAAAAGTTTTCTTTTATTCAAATTTCTCTATTTAGTTGATCATAACTTAAAGTTAATCACCTCCTTAACTTATCAATACCTTAACTTCGATATACTCATTCGAACACTCGATTGACTTGATCTTTGCTAGTAACATACTAGACTAAATTATACTTAGACTCAAAGTTTAATGTTGGTAGTTGAAAACTTGCTAAGTCGCTCTATTGAATAGCAAGTAACATAACAAATCATTTTTAGGAATTGAAGAACATGATGCTTGATAGGAGCTATGATTTACAGAGCTTCAAAAGAACTTGGTTTGAAACTAGATCTCACATCTTTTATTGGCAAAACCATTAATGAACTCTGTAGTATTTCACATTTATGTTTTTGACTGGATTTATATATATCATTATTATAAAGAGGTAAAGATTGTTTATTTGTTGGGGATAATCTCCGGAATTTCCAAACCAATTTCAAATGTTACGGTACCAAAATGATGGTTTTAGCCGCGAATCAAACATAGGCTATATCTTATATATGTTGCGGCCAATACCCGAAATTGCCCAATTCTAGAACTGGCCGGCCAGTTCCTGGATTGGCCAGCAACATTAATAAATGACTGGCCAATTCGCGAAATGGCCAGATACGATTGGCCAATTCGCGAAATAGATATAGGCACTCGGCTTAATCCTTTCGAAGATAGTTGAAAGTGTCTATGAATTCAAATAGTCCAGCCGTCAGCCTGTCCGTGCTCTAACTCGAGTAAAGGTTCCGGTTAACTTGTATTTGTCATCTTATTTGGTTTATCAATTAATTTCGATATTCAAAGGGAATTGTGTACTATTTTTGGTTAATTTAGTTGGGTACACAAAAATATTTCGTTTCGATATAATCAATGGGAATCTTTTTACTGTGTATTTTAGTGTTACATTATCTTAATTACAAAAAAAAAAATTGGCTCCTATGCATCATAGTTCGGGTGTTGGCCAAGGCTTCCCGGCCAGTTCGCGAATTGGCCGACCAAAACCCGAAATACGCTATTGATTTCATGTATTTCGGGTTTTGGCCAGGAAGCTTGGCCAGTTCTAGAATTGGCCAGGCTCCGGGTATTGGCCGCAACATATACATGCCACTAACCCAAAGGGGTGCAAGAGCAAACAACGTTCTAAAAATGCGATTTTTGTGTTACTGTAAGGCCTAGAAACATAAATTTGGCATGTTGATTACTTGCAGGATATAAATTATCACTAAGAAAATCTCCTAAAAAATACAAAATAAAAAACGGATGAAAATGAGAGAAAAGAGCTCTAAAAACGTTCTAAAAAGCGATTTTTAAACAACCTCGGGAAGTTTATTGCAAAGTTTACGACAAACTTGGTGACATTTGACGACAGATTCAGTTACCTCCTATGCTAAATTCCTGCGGTTTCGCGGTATTTTACAGATTTTCTTCTTCCCATTTCGAAATCAGGTGTCCCATTTCCTAAATCGTTACTTATCGTTATTTATCTATACCTATATTATAAAGAGGTATAATTTGTTTATTTTGTAGGGATATATAATCTACGAAACTGGCGAACTGATTTCAAAAGTAATGGTATCAAAATGATGGCGATTGCTTTTAATCAAACATAGGCTATATCTTATATGGATGCCACTAATCCATAGGGGGGAGTGTGAAAAAAAAAAGTTTTTAAAACGCGATTTCTGTGTTTTTGAAGGGCCGTAAAACATGCAATTTTGCATGTTACTTACTTATGAGATATAAATGAACTTTAAAAATATTTCTTAAAAAATCCGAAAGAAGGGTGAATTTAAGAAGGGTGAAAATGCGCGAAAAACGTTATAAAAACGTTCTAAATATTGTTTATAAATGAGCTCGGTAAGTAACAAACCGATTAAAAAATAATGATGTCAAAATGATGATGACAGTCCTTGCTCCAACATAGATTATATATTTTGTCGATGCCACTACCACAACGGGATGCAGCCGCAAAAAACGCTCTAAAAATGCGATTTTGAGTTCCTGAGTGGCTCCGAACCATAAAATTTACCGTGGTAGCTACATATGTGATATAAATGATATTTAACAATTTTTATTTAAAAATTCGTAATTTCAAAGTGGTGAAGAAGCATTCCCACCCATAAACAGCTGCATAATTTGAATCATCACCCATCCCTCATTATATTAAAGAGCGATTACTTAAATTTATAATGAAGCATTCTCATTGGCCAGAATAAAGATAGAAGAGAAAAATATAAAAGAGATGTAGTGACGATGCAGCAATTACTGCAGATTTTTAACACTGCAAAATCGTTCTAAATAGCGATTTGTAAACAATCTGACCACGTATCTTGTCCACGTATTAAACCGATTTCAAAAGTAAATTGGTGGTGATCGAAGCTGTTAAACCATATCAAACTTAAGCTGCTTTTTATGTCGCTGACACTATTAACAAAGGGTTGCAGGAGCCAAAAATATTCTAAACGTTGATTTCTATTGCACTAAGGAGTCTAAAAACTTAGCATGGTAGCTACTTATAAAATATAAAATATAAATTTCTTCTACGAACTATCGGAAGTAAATTTGAAATTTAATAGTTAGAAGCGAAGCGACGGACCGTAAAGCGTTCCATAAAACTACTAAACTACGCTTTCTATGCAAGTTCAGCAAGTAATAAGTCTATTATAAAAGTAATGGTTTCGAATCAGTGGACTTTCATCCTACATAGTTAGTGCCACTAACATTTCGGGTAAGCTCGAACAACAAATATTCTGAAAAAGGTTTTAATAAACTATCTAAATTATGTTTTATGTAATATTAGGAAAATTTTAACCGAAATCATAATCAACGTTTGAAAATTAATGGTGAGAGTATCTTTTTATCGCTGTGACACTACCTCTCGAGAGATGGTAGATCCTTAAAAAATTGGATTTTGACATGATGATGAGAAACTTGGATTTTGACATGTTGATTAATTTTAAGATGTAAATCCTTACGAAGATTGTTTCTAAAAAAGTAAATATTTCAGGCGAATACAAAAGAAACGAATGAATTGAGCATAAAAGTTTCAAAATATTTTCAAAATTATCGTTTATTTAGAATTAACTTTAGTTCTTTTTATTTTATGTCTCATTTTGGAATAATACATGCAGTAATGAAATTTCGTCAAACTGTGGCTAAAATGGAATTTTTTGAATTTTTCCTTAACCTTCCTAACCCGAATGGGTGTAATCGACCCATTCGGGGTAATTTGTTTTTATACGATTCGAACCAGAACGTTTTTTACAAAGAAAGTTAAATAACAGATTCAGAAAAATAAGTCAATTAAATATATTAAAATGTTTTAAATAACAATTCTGGTGTGAAATGCTTTTATCAAGATTGAGTAAAATTTGAACAGGGTAGGAAGGTTAATATAGTATTACTTGCTATAAAAATCAGACATACAAACATCACTTGGGATATTTCAACGATTGCGTGAGCAAAGCCGCGAGTTTTGCTAGTTTAATATAAAAAGAAAAAAATCAAATGAAACCAGATATATTTTATGATAAATGGAAAATAAATTTTAAGATCGCTGTGTTAAAACAAATTTAATGTCAATCTCCTTCGTTGTCAAGGTATAATCTAGCCGCTTGGTTGGATTGACATGTATGTGAATAAGGTCGTATGTAATTACTGCACGTTCGCAGTTTCAAAGAAGATTACACAATTCGAAAATGATTTTCTATGTACAGTTTATGTACCATGTCAAACTATCCAATATGAAAAGAGAGTTACCAGCGAACTTTTTTTAAATTTTCTGATTTCTTAATTGGCACCTCCTTTTTGAATAATAAAATTCACCTTATTTAATGGCATATTAATTAAGACAAAAACAAGAGGAGAATTACCATTTCAGAAAATTAGTGGCAATCAAGAAATGTGAATTTAAAAGGAGTAGAGCGTTTTGCATATAGAATTATGTAAAATTTAACCAATTCCTGCACATAGTCAAAACTGTATGGTAATTTTTTTGTTCAGCTTTGTACATAATATTTTAGATTTGTATATATTCTGCAAAGTATGCTAAAGTTTACTTTAGTTAGTGATATTTAATTCAATTACAGTAGGTATTTGAAAATTCAATTTTACCTATTTCTTTCAATAAATAGGAAATATACATGATTGTTTCTGTAGAACCCTTTATGTCCACTGCAAATTTTTTAACACGATATATATCAAGCAAAAATTTAATTCTAACCAAAACGTGCTTAAAATTACTAAAATCACACTTCAAGGAATTATTGTTCATAGGCAGCAATGTATGCAATTTTTTAAATAGCCATGATATGAACTTATTAACCCTTTCCGGCGCACTACTCTTTTAAGTTGGAATTTAAAGAAAAAAAAATTAGGCAATCCAATTAGGCCTAGAGGAGTACACAGGTATTGTTATGTGAAGATTGCACTAACCATTTTAATTATTCAGCTGTTGCTGAAGTGGTAACCTCCCATAAGTAAAGCATTGATAAGCACAGTGAGAAGAGCATTGCTGTGAAGCGCGTATTACAGTAAAACATTTTACCTATTATTTAAAAACAGTAGAGTTTGATCTCTGTGTTGCTGCCATCTAGAACTCATAAGAAAGATTTAAAGTAGCCATTACAGTAGTTTTTGAAATATTCACGCAGTTTTTGTGTCTCTAAACAGGGGGAACTTTAGGTGTTGCCGACCCGGCAACACTGCGCGTTAAGGGGTTAATATGATATAATGATCTGTTGGTATACTAAGCATTGTCGAGTTTTAACCCTTTCAGGGGCAGAAGAATTCTTTTCGGAAAATAATGAAATAATTGACTGACATCAAAATATTCAAACGAATTTCTTAGAAAATACAACCCTATCAGTTGATTATTAAACTATCTGCAGACAGGCAAAATATAAAAAAAAATTTGCTGTCATTTGTCAGTTTTGAAATTAAAATTAGGTGTTTACACCTAAAAATACTTATTACTTATTTTTAATAATACCTTTTTATTACTTAATGCATTGAACAGTAATATTGCCTTTTTTGCACTTTCCCGGGACTAAACAGAATTTCTTGTAAAGAAAACTGACTGATAACATTTTAACCCATTTTTTATTTGCAAAAATAACAAATATAATTTCAAATCAGGATTATCGAACAACGAATTATTTACGCATATAGCAGGAGAATATTAATGACGAACGTTGAGTTATTCTATAATTTGGAATGAAATGACTGTATAGCCATTCAAGGGTTTTAATAAAAACTTTATTTTCATAAAAATAAGAAAACAGATTAAAAAATAAGATATCAAATGTAAAGAAAAAAGTTAACAAGAAAACCTTTGTTTTTATCAAAAGTGATAATGATATCAAAAATCAAACCTCGCTCCCGAAACCAGGCACTTCTGTCGCCTCCTCCTTTCATACATACAAACTTTTTCCTAAAGTGATTCTTTATATATATGTGGCTTCCGATAATAACCAGGTAAGGCACATTTTTGAAAAAAATGAGATAATTTGGGAAAATGTAACTTTAAAAGCGTACTTTCATCTGCAATAATACTCAAAAATGAAAATCGAATATTTCCCGTCATAGGGCGACTATAAACTTTCATTTAAAAATTGACAATTTTTTAATTGGATCTCAATTAATAAAAACCATTTTTATATAACTATTTTGGCAAAAAAAGAGGTTCTTATATCCTAATTAAATGTAGTGAAAATTATTAAGTTCTAATCTATTTTATAAAAGTAATGATAAAAAGACATTTGAAAACTTTAAACGTTAATTTCTCAAAATATTAAAAATATGCCTTACCTGAATATTACCGGAAGCCACAGATGTATATATTGTATAGCCCCATAACCTTTATCAATGTGAAAATCATTGTTGAAGAGTTGCCAAGTGTCCGGCTGCTTCGTTACCTGTATTATTTTAGAGAAAATCTTGTTCTTTTAAATCGTCGAATTGTTCCCATTAAATAAAACTAGTCGTTGGGATACTTACCCATCATGGATATGTATATGAAAATAAAACATGTGAAAACTATTTATACAATGCATTGCAATTCATAACACAAAATTTAAATATTGTTAATATACATAGTAATGCTTTATTAAAGAACTGCTGATGTACCAATTTCGACAAATTATATAAAACGCCAAACTACTCAAGTAGTACCGAACTGCGTAAAAGAAACATCCTTATAACTCCAAAAATAATAATTCCATTAACTAACAATTAACTGTGTCCGATTAAGCGTCTCATTTCCAATTAAAATATACCTCTGAATTGAAATTTGAATGAAATACAGGGTCATGAAAAATCGAAGAATGTGGAAAACAGGACTACAAATATCTCGGCAACTCATAATCCGATCGACTTCGTTCTATATGCAAAATGTGTGTTAATTTATTGCCTTTTACGTCCATTTCTTAAAACAAAAAAAATCGAAAATTTTTATATACCTTTCATCAGAACGAATTTTTCGAGGGTCCGAAAAAAATAGTTCCGGATTATCGAGGTTACTGATATTAAATAGGGTTCGTTCCATTCTTACATACTAAGTACATACAAAATTTCAAGTCTCTATCTCAATTTGTTCGGGAGATAGAGCGTTTACAGACAGACAGACGGACGGCAAATTTTTTTTTTTCCAAAAATATGTTTTTCGGAATCTCCACTATCTAAAACGTGTAAATCCGTGAAAATTTTTTTTTCGATGTTTCAAAACGATTGCAAGACTTACCCTATACTACGTATGATGGGTAAGTAACAATATTTTCTGTAATAAAATACTGGTATCCAAAAAAGCCGGAGACTTGACAGCTCTGTCGTAGGCAATATTACAGTTTCGTTTGTCAGTTCCTGATATTATTGCGCGATAAGGATGCGCAATATGCAAAGTTAACAGAATGTTTACAAACACGAAAGAAAACTATAGGGAAGTAATATGTATGGGAGAACAGTATCTTAGTTTGGAAGACTACGCATCTAACCCGAATGAAAAGCATATTCACAGTATCCGCAAAGAAACTGTTCGGGAGGGTTGAATTCTGATAGGGATTGGCCGACGCGTTTTCACGTAACTTGGCGATAATTATACTTGGCGAGCGATAGACGCTTCCGTCGAGTTTGATTCCCTTCGGAGCCGAATACAAAGTAAAAATTTGTGTTTAAAAACTTTTAAAGAGTACAGCTTTCAGTAAGACACGTTCCATCCAATGCAATGCTGCAAGAGAAAAGTTACTTTGTATTCGGTTCGGAAGGAAATCAAACTCCTCGACGGAAGCATCTATCGCTCGCCAAGTATAATTATCGCCAAGTTACGTGAAAACGCGTCGGCCAATCCCTATCAGAATTCAACCCTCTCGAAGAGTTTCTTTGCTGATACTGTGAATATGCATAGGGAAGTAATATGTATGGAAACAGTATCTTATTTTGGCAGACTACACATCTAACCCGAATGGGAACGTCAAGTGACCAATGTGTTGATAATGTCTTCAAATACAAACAAGGAAATTATTGTTATAACTCAAAAAACTCAGCTTCGCATTCTACATTTTTTGGAGGGGAGGACCTTAAAAGTACATATTTTGATTATTATTCTGTAAATGTATGGTTGGTGTAAGTTTAAAATTACTACGTTAATAGTTTTTTAAATATTTTTGTTTATTTTCTTATATTAAAATTTGTGTAAAAATGTGAAAAAATACATAATGTGAAATGATATATATTTCAAGAATTGGCGTTCGTTTCATTTTTAGGTGCGTTCGTAATTATGTAAATACGTAGCACCTATTGTTGTCGCGCAGTCCGTCCGTCTGTCCGTCTGTCTGTCTGTCCGTCTGTCCGTCTGTCTGTCTGTCCGCATATAACAACGCAAAAACTACCCAACCGAATCGTTTGAAATTTAAAATACATAATTATAACATAATTTTGTCGAGTCATTTCAATTTTATGAAAATCGGATGGATAGATCAATTACAGGGACATTCAAAAGAATTCCATTACGGTCAATAGGGAAAAAAATTTTAAATGCATTTTAATCGTTTGAAATTTAAAACATATAATTATTGCGTAATTTTATCGAGTCATTTCAAATGTTATGAAAATCGGATGCATAGATCAATTACAGAGACAATCAAAAGGATTCCGTTACATTACGGTCAATGGAGAAAAAGTTTCAAATGCATTTTAATGATGTTACACTCATTCGAACATAATAGAATTGTGATGAATCTATGAAATATATACTGAAATATGCATTCTGTACAATCTGTGATCCAAAGAATTTTTATTATTAAATTACAGGGCCACACAAAAGTATTCCACTATATAATGCTATACGGGGTTTGGTACGTGTTTTAATTATATTCAACTATTTCACATTTTATGAATAAGATATACCTTGCGGAGGTGTAATAAAAATTACTTCCTGCATATTTACAGAAACGTAAAGATTTCGACTACTATACTATATCAGGAGTAGGCTCTACTATAGCTGCAAGATCTGAATATTTTTAAAACTTCGTTATCGTACGAACGCACCTCATTTGCTACGTTCACGTGCAATTTCCAACTTGTTTTTAACTTTTAATGTTTTTGAGAAAAACGTATTTTAAAAATAATAGCGTTATCGCATAATTCTCGTATTATCTCACGGACAGTTCAAGGTCAGGCGCAAAAAACAATATGTACTTTTAAGATAAGCTTTATTACCACCGGCCATGGGGGCCACAGGGACCATTTCGCTCTGCTTCTCCGGCTAGACTCTTTCTAATGTGAATCAGCATTACAGAAACAGAATTACTTACCTTTCAAATGGTTTAAAAAAGTAAATAGTGACTCACACATTAGTGTAAAGGTGTGTATGTGAGAGAAAAACTAGGTGGATGTATCAATCCCGAAACTTTCTTCTATCTCATCTATCATCATATTTCTTCTATCTCATCTCTATCTCATTTTAATATAAAAAAAAAAAAAAAGTGGTGACCCCAAAGTTACCCACTATTGAATTTCCTCGGACATTTGACCTAGCTTAATGAGATTCTGGTATCCGAAAAGCCTAAAACGCAAAATTTAATTAATATTTTGAGAAAATGAGCTTAGTAGTGCCTCATGTTGTAACCTAACTAAAACCTAATAAGCATCTAATTGATATCAAGACCTAACAGAATCTGAAATTGATGGAATTTCGTCCATTAGTTCTTGAGATATAATTATAACAAAAAAATTGCAAAACGTAGCACAGCAACACTATATCTTGGACAATTTATGCCAAAATGTAAAAAAGTCTAATTATGTTATGGTGTAAAAGAATCTGAAGTTTGATGAAATTCTGTGCATTAGTTCTTGAGATATAGCTAGTTTAAAAAAAAACGAGTAAAATATAGCACAGCAGCACGATCAGTTGAAGGATTTATAACAAAACGTAATCATCGTGTAATTATGTTATACGTCATTTTGTAACAAAATCTGAAGTTTGATGAGATATAGCTATCGGAAAAATCGTGCAAAATGCAGCATAGCTGCACCACCTGTTGCAAGGTTAATACTAAAATGTAATCAGCGTCTAATTATGTTATATATTCTAGTGTAAAAGAAACTAAAATTTGATGAAGTGCTCTGCATTAGTTGTTGAGATATAGCTATCGCAAAAATCGTGCAAAATGTAGCATAGCAGCGTTACCTATAAGGCAGTTCACACCAAAACCTTTTCAGCGGCTATGTATCTCAAGGTATTGCGGAATCTGAAGTTTGGTGACATTCTGTGCATTAGTTCTTGAGATATAGCTATCATGAAAATCATGAAAAACGTGGCATAGCAGCGCCCCCTGCTGGCCAATTTACACCAAAACGTAATCAGCGTCTATGTATATCAAGGGGTCACAGAATCTGAAGTTTGGTGAAATTCTGTGCATTAGTTCTTGAGATATAGCAATCTTGAAAATCATGAAAAACGTAGTATAGCAGCGCCACCTGCAGGCTAATTTTCACCAAAAACCAATAGGCACTCATTCATATCAAGGTCTAACTGAATATAAAATTTTATTAAATTTCGAGCATTAGTTCTTGAGATAGAGCGCCCACAAATTTTTTGTCACATACAGACAGACAGACTCACAGACAGACATTTTCTAAAAATAGTCAAAACGTGTTCAGGACCTTCTAAAACGTATAAATTCGTCGAAAACCGGAAGTCGAAAATTTTCATGAATCCAATACTTTCTTCTTGTAAAGATAGAAGAAAGTAAAAAAAAGGGGGGGGGGGTGTTCAGTAATTTTGCCGGGTAAATAGGTCCCGTGTGAATCAGGACTCTAGAAGATCTGGACACCGTTATTTTTCTATAGTTTTCTTCGCCATCTTTAATCGTATATACGTGTAACCCTGACAAAAAAATCTACTGTAAAATACAGGCGTCCAGATAATTTGGAGCATCGTTTTACACAGGACACCTGGCAACAATAGTGTTAACCCTTTCAGGTACGGGCAAATTCTGTCGGTTAAACGAAAAATTATAGACTGTCACCGGAATTTACAAACGACGTTTTTAGAAATCAAGAATCCCCAAATTTAAGCTTTCGTTGTAAAAGTAAGATTTTATTAAAATATTATTGGTGCCGTTTGCGGGTTTAAAATTAAAATTAGGTGTGTCGGGACCGGACACAGTGTGCCGGAAAGAATTAACAGGGTTCGTACGGGTCGTGGGAATTTCAAGAACAGAAACCAGTATTTTCGGTACCAGTATTTTCTCACAGACAATTTCTTTTAATAAAACGAAATTTCGTCGCGTTGAAACCAGATTTTTTTTTAAATAAAAAAAACTGGATCTTGACCTGGAAATCCAACGGTACCCGTACAAACCTAGATTAAGTACTTTTCACCATAAGGATTGTTTGAAATAGAAAAAAATATATTTTTTTAAACTTTAGAGATAAAATTCAATATATGAACTGCATTCTCTATCATACCGATGGAATATCAATGCATGATTTTAACAATAATAACCATATGACAGTTAAATACATATTATTCATTCTGTGAAGCATTTGTTTTCACATTTACATTTGAGATTCAATAAAGGAAACATATTTTTTAAATCTGTTGTAAATCAGAAGTTAAAAAAAAAATTCTATCAAACAACAATTAAAATATCAATAAAAAATTTACCGTAATTTTGCGCGTAAACGCCGTACTTTGTACGACTCGATTTCCTATCAGAATTAATTTCCAAAAAATATCACTTCTTTGTGTTTAACAATCATTTGACTTCTTTTTTTCAATAAATTTTCTGGTTTGAAAAGGACTTTACCAAGCCGCGGTGTATACGCCGGTTATTACGGTAAACACATGAAGTCCACATGAAGTGGTTCCATTTCTAACAATCTCTATAAATAAAAGGAATTCCGAGGATAATTAATTAATTAATTAATTGAGGCACAGGGGAAAGCAAATCTTGGCAATGCGCCAACTCGGTCCAGAGGAAGCAAATCTTGGCAATGCGCCAACTCGGTCCAGAGGTATAAAAGCAAGATAGAAAAAAACGCGCAGGTCTGTGCATTCAAGTACAACCACCCATATGTATATGCTGAAAGTTTGTTCTGACGCTCACCCGACGCACGTGGAGTGCCGATGGTCCGGGAAGCGTACCATACACATAAATTATTAAATAAACCTTCAAATTAAGCCCGGCGAAGCGGGCTGGGTATGCTAGTGATATTAAAAAATAATTAAAAAACCATCTATATATTTCATTTTACGACATTTTAGAAAGAAGATGAAAATTGGAATTCATATTCCCGAAGTTTCTTGCTATTTCCATCCTAAAAATATGAGATTTAAATACGTTTTACGCCAGTCGTATAAGAAATGATTATGTCAATCAATGCAACTGAAGCATTTTATATAGTTTTATCAGGCGAACAGCACGTGACGTTTTAAATGTCTATTTGGAATTTTTTCGGAGCATTTTTTAAGTATATGAGAAGTGTTATATATTGCAATATCTATAGAATATCTGTATATTTTACACCTGTTCCCAAAATTCTGAAGATTATTCCACTCATTAAAAAAGAAGAAAAGAAAACATACCCATTGAAAATATAATTAATTGTTTTATACACTGAAATGTTTTCATTTGAATTTACATATAAAAATAAATATATGTACTTTTCTGTTTTGTTTTATTTTTGCTCTGTTTTTGGCCTTACCACTTCTTAAGAGCACACACTAGTCACGCGGTAAAAGCCGAACGCTAATGATAAGTCTATGGGAGCGTTCTTTTCAAATATCTCACTCAAATTTTAATATTTTTACATGACTTTTTTTGCATAGGATAGCTGAGGACGCTCCAAAACCGGCCTAGTTTTTACTTTTTTAATTTTAGTTTCAGATTTAAAAAAAAAATACTTTAATTTTCAAAACCGGTTTAAACCGATTCTGAAATTGAAACTATCATGATATAAAATATATATATGCAAAATCGAGAAAGTAAAAACTAGGCCGGTTGTGGAGCATCCTCAGCTATCCTATGCAAAAAAAATCATGTAAAAATATTAAAATTTGAGCGAGATATTTGAAAAGAACGCTCCCATAGACTTATCATTAGCGTTCGGCTTTTACCGCATGACTAGTGTGTGCTCTTAACCCAGGAGAAGTCACGCCAGGTCTAATAGACACAGAGTGTCCATGGGTTTTTATTATTTGTTACCGCTAATTTTTCGTAACCATTATTTTTTAAATAATCAACTTATATCGCAGAACTTGTACGAGAAGTCTCCGACTACAAAGGTGATGATTATTGTTTGTAGATGACAAAGTAAAACTAGTTGGATGTGTCAATCCCAAAACTTTCTTCTATCTCATAAGTACATTTTAATATTTAAAAAAAAAAAAAAAAAAAAAAAAAAAAAAAAAAAAAAAAAACGTGGTGACCCCAAAGTTGCCCACTATCGAATTTCCTCGAACATTTGACCTAGCCTAATGAGATTTTGGTATCCGAAAAGCCTAAAACGCAAAATTTAATTAATATTCTGAGAAAATGAGCTTAGTAGTGCCTCATGTTGGGTAATTTATACTAAAACCTAATAAGCATCTATTTATATCAAGACCTAACACAATCTGAAATTTCGTCCATTAGTTCTTGAGATATAGTTATAACAAAAAATTTGCAAAACGTAGCACAGCAACACCATATCTTGGACAATTTATGCCAAAACGTAAAAAAAGTCTAATTATGTTATGGTGTAAAACAATCTGAAGTTTGATGAAATTCTGTGCATTAGTTCTTGAGATATAGCTAGTTTTAAAAAAAGTGTAATATATAGCACAGCAGCTCCATCAGGTGAAGGATTTATAATAAAACGTAATCATCGTGTAATTATGTTATATGTCATTTTGTAATAAAATCTGAAGTTTGATGAAATTCTGTGCGTTGGTTGTTGAGATATAGCTATCGGGAAAATCGTGCAAAATGCAGCATAGCTGCACCACCTGTTGCAAGGTTAATACCAAAATGTAATCAGCGTCTAATTATGTTATATATTCTAGTGTAACAGAATCTAAAATTTGATGAAGCTCTCTGCATTAGTTCTTGAGATATAGCTATCGTAAAAATCGTGCAAAATGTACCATAGCAGCGCCACCTATAGGGCAATTCACACCAAAACATTATCAGCGGCTATGTATCTCAAGGTATCGCGGAATCTGAAGTTTGGTGAAAATCTGTGCATTAGTTCTTGAGATATAGCTATCATGAAAATCATGAAAAACGTGGCATAGCAGCGCCACCTGCTGGCCAATTTACACCAAAACTTAATCAGCGTCTATGTATATTAAGGGGTCACAGAATCTGAAGTTTGGTGAAATTCTGTGCATTAGTTCTTGAGATATAGCAATCTTGAAAATCATGAAAAACGTAGTATAGCAGCGCCACCTGCTGGCCAATTTTCACCAAAAACCAATAGGCACTAATTCATATCAAGGTCTAACTGAATATAAAATTTTATTAAATTTCGAGCATTAGTTCTTGAGATAGAGCGCCCACAAATTTTTTGTCACATACAGACAGACACACAGACAGACAGACAGACAGACGGACAGACTCACAGACAGACATTTTCTAAAAATAGTCAAAACGTGTTCAGGACCTTCTAAAACGTATAAATCCGTCGAAAACCGGAAGTCGAAAATTTTCATGAATCCAATACTTTCTTCTTGTAAAGATAGAAGAAAGTAAAAATTAATACCTTGGATATGCGCGCTTTCTCTCGAATCAATCTTTTAAACTGATGAATGTGAAATACTTCGTATAGATATAAAGAAACAGATATTGATATTTAATAGATAGCAAGCTAGATAGGTATTGAAATAATATTTAATTATATTCTATATAATGACGTTTAATAATTTCTTCAATTTCAAAATGTAGATATAGTGGCCATATCTCAAAGAATATTAAATCGGATAAAAACTATTTTAGTTTTATTTCGTTACTATACTTTGACAACATCTTAATGATTCTGTGGTCTATAATCGCTCACTTTCTTTTTTTTTTATTTTGTATCGAAGTTGACAAAGTACTAATGCGAAATCCTTAATATTTTTATATGGGTTTGTATTTAAAATGTTATTTCATAAAAATACAAAACTTATGTAACATTTTATACCAAATGAATTTGCAGCACCCATTTTACAAAGCGTTGACTGATCTGTTATACAAGATAATGCACTATTTCAATTCTTTCATTAGGATTTTAGATGCTTTCCCTTTATTTTCCATAGTAGAATATCTTCCAGAAGTTCCATTCAGATAACCTTAATTCTTAGAAGAAAATTTCAATAATAAATTTCGCTTTATTTAGTTGCGGAATATCTGCTAATAAATAAAGCAAATACTATTATTTTAAATTCCTTTATGTATTTGGAATAGCCGAATTAAAAAATGCACTGAATGCGAAACACTGGTTGTAGCATGTATGCGATAAATAGGCGTAAAATAGGCGTTAGACAATTAAACTTTTCCATTTCTTTTTAACTGGACTCTACAATACAGTGCGTTTTTAAAAAAGCATTTTTGGATTCTCAATGACAGATAGTATGAAATAGTTGCCACTGGTGGCAATATATTCATAGAAAAAAATTGAGATTTTTTGGGCAATTGCTTCATTAGCCGCAAATGGCTTGGCTCTAATGCTGATTTTTGATCTTTTTCAGCAAAAATTTTAAAAATATGAAATTAAATTTATTTTTGCTGAACTTACTTGAAATGTCATGTTTAGTGTACGAAATGCATAAATGAGCTAATATTATGTATTATTAAATAATGAAGTGTATTTTAAATTAGCGGATTTTTTTTTATCTCTTTTCCCTTTAAAAGGTAAGCAAAAATTGTAAATATTGTTTGATTTGTTCTTCGATGTCTTTTTTTTTTTTTTTTTTTTTTTGTCTTTATTATGTTCCTATATCTTCCCTTTGTTTATCGATGAGTTCAGATATCGATGTATCGATAAGTTCACATATTTGAAATAGCATGCTTTAAAAGAAATTATAGAAGGAGAGGAGAAATGACGATCAGAAACCAATGAAAACTCAAATAGTCATTTCGAGGAAATGGAGGAAATAGGAGATGAGATGTGAATAATTTTTCTGCTTTAAATTACAGATATTTTCAAAAGATTGCGGAGACATAGCGAAATCATTATGTGATTTTCTATCCAGGATAAAGTCTGCTTTTGAAAAATTTAAGAAGATAACTTCAAAATTTCATATATATTCTTCATGCGAATGAGCTTCTATTCTGATACCGTTATGAACCGTGTGGATCTAATACATTTACCAACTTAATATGAAATAGGTTAACAGCGTACTCAAATCTTCAGCTTCTTGCATTTCTGATGACTATCAAACAGAAATGGGTTTATAAAAGCGACATGTACATTTTCGTACGCTATTAATGATATGCGATTTGCTCTTTCTCTCAACGATGTCGCTTGTCCCACATTTTTCTATAAAGATCTTTTTAGCTTTTCTACCACCGAAGAATATGGTTGTAATTGTTAATCCTCCAAGACATTCCTCCTCTTGTATCTTCCTTTCAAGATTCTGTCTCCTCACTTTTTTTTTTTTTTTTTTTTTTTTTTTTTTTTATCGATGACGAAATCCTTAATTGTTGATGCTTCAATTCCTGCATCCTAAAGTACAAATAAACAGTTAAACACAATTTACCTACAAGTATATGATATACAAGTTCTAATTGCAGGGAACGCTATGTGAGAAAAAAAGCTATATGCTTCTGGGAGTATGATTTTACTAGCTTTCGATGTGAAAAATCTTCTTTTAAACACCATACAATAAATTAAATTGCGGCACGACTGACATTCGAGCTACATTCATAGTAGAGCACGTCTTGTTTGCGTGTGACGAAGAAAGACTCAGTTCTTTCGAAATGTCTAGCACATTCTAGTATATTTTATGATGTTTTAAAGGAAATTTTTTACTTCGATTGATTATCACGAGTTTCAACTTATTATTTTTATTATCTTTGCAACAAATTCTGATTTAGACGAACTGCCTGCATCCGACTTTCCAACATTTAAATCTTCACAGAGTATCTGTATTCGGAGCACAAAGATAATTAACATCCATTTTCGCTGTTTATTCCATCTCCTATCTCCTCCCTCATCCACATGATGACCAATTGCGTTTTACTTGGTTTCTGCCCCAGATTTTTCCCCTCTTTCCAAAATTTCTGTCACAATATGCTGTTGTCAGTCATCCAAATATGTATTTCTGAACTCACTGAAAAACCGAAAAAAAAGCCAAGAACATAACACAGACAAAAGGAAAAAACGAACCAAAAAATACTTTCGTTCACTTCTATACGAAAGAGCTATAATATTCCTCTAATTCAAAATATCCATAACTATTAAATAATGCATATTCAGAGCTTACTTAAACATATTGTGCAAATTCACATAAAATGCATTAAAATTAACTTTTTAAAAATTTTTGCTAAAAAAGTTCAAAAATTAGAATTTGAGCAAAATTGTACGCCATTTGCGGCAAATGAAGGGATTATCCAAAGAATCTTACTCTTTGGTGTGAACTTTTTGCCCTACTCATCATCAAAAATCGAAAGAGAAATTCAGTCCATATCATTATTTTGATTTCATTTTATTTATGTACATCTATTAAATGTAGTATTTTGTTATAAGCAGCGACAACGATAGTTTCCCCCATGCAATCATATTCAAGGTATCTAAAACTATAAACTCTCTTGTACTAGCTAACATACATTCAGACCGCAAGCAATATGCAAAGAATTGAATCGCAGCAGAATTTCTTTTGTATTTTCATGTTTTGCGTCGGTTATCAAGAGGTAGAAAACGACAAGGACTGAGTGAATGGCAAATTGAAATCTTTTGGATTGATCTTTTCCTTTATTGAGAAATAGAGTTTTTATTTCTGTCTCTTGAAACTGGATATGGACAGATACCGTGGTTTATCTTTGCTTTTTTAGGTGCGTTCGTAATTATGTAAATACGTAGCACCTATTGTTGTCGCTCAGTCCGTCCGTCTGTCTGTCTGTCTGTCGTTCGTCCGTCCGCATATAACAACGCAAAAACTACCCAACCAAATCGTTTGAAATTTAAAATACATAATTATAACATAATTTTGTCAAGTCATTTCAAATTTTATGAAAATCGGATGGATAGATCAATTACAGGGACAATCAAAAGGATTCCGTTGCATTACGGTCAATTGGGAAAAAAGTTTCAGATGCATTTTAATCGTTTGGAATTTAAAACATATATTTATTGCGTAATTTTATAGAGTCATTTCAAATGTTATGAAAATCGGATGCATAGATCAATTACAAGGACAATCAAAAGGATTCCGTTACATTACGGTCAATGGGGAAAAAAATTCAAATGCATTTTAATCGTTTGAAATTTAAAACATATATTATTACGTAATTTTATCGAGTCCTTTCAAATGTTATGAAAGTCGGATGCATAGATCATTTACAGGGACAATCAAAGGTATTCCATTACATTACGGTCAATGGGAAAAAAGATTCAAATGCATTTTTATGATATTACACTCATTCGAACATAATAGAATTGGCATGAATCTATGAAATACACTGTACTCCCGATTATCCGTGCTAATTAATGCACGGGTGCACACGGATAATCGAAAAACACGGATAATCCGAAAATGATCAAACACGCAGAAGAGTGTGTATATTTGGAGGATATAAGTAAAGTACACAGTGGTATATAAAATACTTCGGGTTTAATTACGATACTCTGCTAATACAAAAAAGTAATACATTAAGTATTAGTAATGAAATATGTAATAAAATTTGCCATAACTTAATACACTTGTACTTACATATACCATTACATGTACTTAACACTTGTACTTACATAACTTGTACTTACATATTTACTGTCAGTTGCTTTTCTGGAAGAAGTCTGTTATATTTGTTTGTCTGCGAGCCAACGTGGCATTTTTCCTTATAATTTGGCGAACATTGCGCACAGATATGACATCATTGAATTCGAAATTAGTATTATGATGACCCATGTAGTCTAACAGTTGATCTACGCACTTCAGTGCTGTTTCGTGACTCACACTTGTTGCATCATGTTCATCTTCACTCTCTTCCTGTTCTTTGACTTCGCTTTGCTCGCCTGAAACTGCATCCACTATTCCTTGATCTGAAAGAATTTTATAGCCTTTTTCGTTTTCATCTTCGTTCATCCAATCTTCTACATTTTCTTCATCAACATTTTGAAATCCATCAAAATCAGAAATAATTTCAACAATTTCAGAAGCTTGTATTTTAGTATTTCTGTTTGCAGAATTATCTGCATGTATGACCCCAGGCATCAATTTTTTCCAAGCATGATGCAACGTCGAGTTTTGTATTTCATCCCAAGCTTCAGCAATAAGCTGCACTGCATCAAAAATCGTGAGCTTCTTCCAAAATTTAACGAGATTTTCATCTTCTTCCAATAGCAGTCTCAAAAGATTTCTTCTGTAGATGCGCTTCATTGTTGAGATAACTCCTTGGTCCATTGGCTGGATGAGTGAAGTTACGTTTGGAGGCAAGAACTTTACAAAAATATCTCCATCACATGACGAAATATCATCCGGATGGCATGGCGCATTGTCAATTAAAAGAACTGCTTTTTTGGGTAGACCTTTTTTTCGTAGCCACTCGCTCACTTGTGGTACAAATTTGTCATGAAACCACCTTCTAAACAAGTCGGTATCCATCCAAGATGATGATTGAGAATAATAATGAACAGGTATTTTGTTTTCAAAATTCTTCCCGAAAGATCTAG
Organism: Maratus speculifer; assembly: GCA_964019185.1. Lineage (NCBI taxonomy): Eukaryota > Metazoa > Arthropoda > Arachnida > Araneae > Salticidae > Maratus > Maratus speculifer. Next base: position 1,248,221 of record CAXHSM010000003.1, read on the forward strand.
GATTTTTAGACTTTCCTATAACAAGGGGTTTCAACCTGAATGTTCCGGAGGCGTTTGCACAGCACATCACAGTTACTCTCTGCTTTGAAGTTTTAAAACCTGGAGTTTCTTTCTCTTCTTGGGATGCTAATGTTTTAGTTGGGAGGCATTTCCAGTACATACCGGTCTCATCAGCATTAAAAATTTGATCGAGAGACAATTCTTCTTTTTTCCTGTACTCATCAAATTCTTTAATAAATGAATCGGCAGCTGAATAATCTGCACTTAACTGTTCTCCTTTTAATTGTACTTCTCTAATACCATAACGTTTTTTAAACCGAGTCAGCCAACCTGAAGATGCATTAAATGGGGCTTCAATGCCTAAAGCCTTGTGAAAAAACAATGCTTTCTCTAAGCATATAGGACCAGAGATGGGAATGCCTTCTGATCGTTTTTGCTTCACCCACTGAATCATGCAAGCATCAAGGGTTTCAAAAGATGATTTTTTAACTGCTTTTCTTGTCGTTGAAGCTGCTCCACTATCACAATCACGAGTAAATTCCATCAATTTCTGCTTTTGTTTTCTGAAGTCTCGTACAGTCTGTATGCCAACATCTAACTCCAAAGCTAATTTTTGGACAGATTCTCCTTTTTCAAGCCTAGAAATTGCATCCAGTTTTTGTTTAATTGTTAAAACTCTTTTGCGCCGTTTCGGAGGCTGTGTAAATTCACTCATTCTGAAAAAGTTATTAAACACACGGAAAAAATAAACAGCTCTGACAACAGTCAATACAAAACACACTCTTAGTAACTGGCGATAAGAACACGAAATGGTTCATCCGGGGTTCGAAGAAACGAAAGAATGTATGGGGAGTGAAAAAAAAGGAGGGGGGAAAAAGGATTAAAACACATCTCTTTTTCTTTATCAGCTTAGCAACTGTCACCTGTTACACGCTTGCACCTGCTACTGAAAGAGACCATTGCATTTGTTTGTCGCAAAAGAAACCCGTTTTGCTTTGTCCTTTTTCCCTTCCTAGATGCTAGTCTTACAAGGTAATCCAAAAACAGCGTTTAGAACAGAGGCGCCATTTCACATTTTTCTTGGGGGGGGGGGCAGACACCCTAAAATTCATGGTTTCTATGCATTTTTAGGCCACTTTGAGGGCTCACTATTGGTAAATTCTAAGAAATGAAATTTCTTGAGGGGGGGGGCATTTCCCCCCCAGCCACCCCCAAATGGCGCCCCTGATTTACAAAATTATTAAATCTCATTCCATCACGATCTGTCACGTTAAACGCAGTTTTTCTTTCTTTCTTTTTCTTTTCTTTTTTTTCGCTCCTGAATGAGAACAGGAAAAAACGAGAAAATTTAAATTTTTGGGCTGCACGGATAATCCGCAAAACGGATAATCCGCACACGGATAATCGGGAGTACAGTGTACATACTAAAATATGCATTCCGTACAATCTGTGATGCAAAGAATTTTTATTATTAAATTACAGGGCCACACAAAAGTATTCCACTACATAATGCTATACGGGGAAACATTGTTTGGGGCGTGTTTTAATTATATTCAACTATTTCACATTTTATGAATAAGATATACGTTTCTGAGGTGTAATAAAAATTACTTTCTGCATATTTACAGAAACACAAAGATTTCGACTACTATACTGTATCCGAAGTACGCTCTACTATATCAGCAAGATCTGAATATTTTTAAAACTTCGTTATCGTACGAACGCACCTCATTTGCTACGTTCACGTGCTTTTTCCAACTTGTTCTTCTTAGAATATAGGTTTTATAGGGTGTCTTTTTCCTTTCACGAATTAAAAAGTGTCGAAATGTAAAAAAAAAGAAAAAAAATTGTCCATAAGTGAAGAAATATACAAACCAATGGCTCTGTAATTTTCCCACTAATAAACAGTAGTGCCCAAAAGTTTGGACATTTTTTGAGAGTTTCATGTTTTTCAAATTTGTGTGCTTGTATAATATTAATTTTCATTTAATTAATTTTCACTTAAATACATACGTTTATATATCAAATCGAAGGTAATTTAATGTAAAATTTAATAATAAAAACAGTATTACCATATCTGTATTACAAAAAATTATGCTCATTTTAGTAGAACAAACAAACAAATCGCTTTCAATAAGGACGCGTTTTGTAATTAAAGCGTACTAGCCAATCACAAAGACCAATCAAATGTCTGTAACTATAGTTTAGGTTATTTGGATGGTAGAAGAGTTATTGTTGTGGAAATATTTTGCGGAATAATGTATACTAGTACAATTAAATAGAGTATTGTTGTTTTTGAATATTTAAAGTTCTTTTTTTTAATTAGACTAATTTTAAACAATGTCATCAACAAGAACTAACTGGACATTTACAAAAAGAAGCCGAATTGTCACATTGAGTGAAAATGGCTGATATTGCAAGACAAGTTGGTGGTTCAGTGACTTGTTCTAATGTACGAAAGTTCTGTTTACGTAATGAAAACAGGTTGGAAATTGCACGTGAAGCGTAGCAAATGAGGTGCGTTCGTACTATAAGTTTTAAAATATTCAGATCTTGCTGATATAGTAGAGCGTACTTTGGATACAGTACAGTGGTCAAAATCTTTGGGTTCCTGTAAATATGCAGGGAGTAATTTTTATTATACTTCATTAACGTATATCTTATTCATAAAAAATGAAGTAGTTTAATATAATTAAAACACGCCCCAAACAATGTTTCCCCGTATAACATTATTTAGCGGAATACATGTGTGTGGCCCTGTAATTTAATAATAAATATTCTCTGCATCCCAGATTGTACAATGTAGATTTTAGTACATACATCATAGATTCATGTCAATTCTATTATGTTCAAATGAGTGTAACACCATTAAAATGCATTTGAAACATTTTTTCCCATTGATCGTAATGTAACGGAATACTTTTGATTGTCCCTGTAATTGATCTATGCATCCGACTTTCATAACATTTGAAATGACTCGACAAAATTATGTAATAATTAAACGTTTTAAATTTCAAACGATTAAATGCATTTGAAACGTTTTTCCCCATTGATTGTAATGTAACGGAATCCTTTTGATTGTCCCTTTAACTGATCTATCCATCCGATTTTCATAAAATTTGAAATGACTCGACAAAATTATGTAATAAATATGTGTTTTAAATTTCAAACGATTAAAATGCATTTGAAACTTTTTTCCCCATTGACCGTAATGTAACAGAATCCTTTTGATTGTCCCTGTAATTGATCTATCCATCCGATTTTCATAAAATTTGAAATGACTCGACAACATTATGTAATAATTATGTATTTTAAATTTCAAACGATTCGGTTGGGTAGTTTTTGGGTTGTTATATGCGGACGGACAGACAGACAGACGGACAGACAGACGGACAGACAGACGGACGGACTGAGCGACAACAATATGTGTTACGTATTTACATAATTACGAACGCACCTAAAAACGAAATCAGTGGACATTGCATTGACGGAATTTTTTATTTTGCGACTGTTTTTATTATTTTTTCATGCCCTGTATCGTATGTTGTAACGAAGTCCTGTATGGCAAATAACGTTCACGCTCCCTTCAGCATTATTTTCGTACGCCAATTTCTCTGTATAAGTGTATTGGCGTATTCCGCTGTCAAAACTTTTTTTGATATTAAGCTGTTAATCTCATTATTGGTGTTTTTTATTAACAGAATGAAACAGAGTTATTTGTCTTGTTAATCCCTTGGGGACGAGCAACCCGTAGACGTGCCGCAAAAAGGCTTAACAATCCTTGTTTATAGCCACAAGTAAAATTTTACGGTAAAATTTGCCTTATATAATTGGAACATTTTCTCGATTTAATAAGCCACAAATTTCTGTTTTTAAAGACCGGTGACAAAACATATTTCGTAAAAAAAAAATCTCTCTTCGCGAAGGGGTTAACAACATATGTGCCAACTTTTACGCCATTTTTGCTCCCACAAAAATTGTACAGGGATTTTTCATTTGTTTAATCATAAGATTTCAACACACATTATTTACTGTACAATTTTTTGTGGTTGGAAAAAATGCGTAAAAGTTGGTAGCTATGGTTAACAAAAAAAAAAAAAAAAAAAATCTATCAAATTCTTCATTTTCTGAATTATTTTTTCTTTCCTTTGCTGTACATATTCATGTATATGTCAACCCACAAGTCGAGAGGTATAAGATTGAGTACCAGCATTTGAAGAAAAGTTATCTTTGGTTTGTTGAACTGTAGAATTTGCAATAAAATTCTGAGATAAAACAAGGTAATACAATAACTAGTTAAACGAAAATAACTAGTTGAAATCAATGACGATCAACATATGCATTTTTTCAAAAGCCAGAATATACGGTAAGTGATTTTGTCTCGCAAACTTGAAGCACTACTTCCGGCACTCGTTTTATTCCTTAAGAGCCCACAATAGTCACAGAAAAATTACTCAAAAAGACCCGGATGACCATGTAAAGTCTATGGGAGCGTTCTTTTCTAATATCTCGCTCAAATTTTAATATTTTTGCATGATTTTTTTGCACAAGATAGCTGAGGGCAATCCACAACCGGGCTAGTTTTTACTTTTTCAATTTTTGTTTCAGATTTTCTTTAAAAAATTACTTTAACTTTCGAAACCGGTTTAAACCGGTTCTGAAACTGAAACTATCGTAATATAAAAAATATATAACCAAAATCGAAAAAGTAAAAACTAGCCCGGTTGTTGACTGCCCTCAGCTATCTTGTGCAAAAATATCCTGCAAAAATATTAAATTTTGAGCGAGATATTAGAAAAGAACGCTCCCATAGATTTTACATGGTCATCCGGGTCTTTTTGAGTAATTTTTCTGTGACTATTGTGGGCTCTTAACAAGACCATCTACTTCGACAGTCTCATTCAAGAATGAAGAAATAATTTATAACGTGACTTGAAGGAAATATTTACCTTTTCAATATTCTAATATACTTTTTCTGGTATAAGTTTATTTTTTTTTTTACTAAAATTAAATTTTTTTTGATGATGTTTATGAATTACTTTAATGAAAAATAATATGTAAATATCATTTTAGTAAATTAAGATTAAAATTATATTTACACACAAAATTTTAACATTTCGTGATGTCATATTTAAGTTCTAAAATCATTTTTGACTAGTATTTCTGAACAAAGTTTTCAATCCATTAAAGTGTCTTTATTTATACCATCAAAAAAGTTTTTTGTTCTACTCATATAGTTAGATCGTGGCAAATTGTTTAACAAAAGATTTAGGCATAATTTTTATTTGTAAAAGATTTTTATTTTGAAAAAAAAAATTGATATGAGGTCGCATTAAGGAAAAACAGGGCCTTTGAATTTGTCGAAATAATCAAAAATATCATGTACTAAAACATAAACAACGTGTAATTAAGATTATTTTCCTTTCTCATTAACCCTTTCCGGCTCACTGTGCCCAGCTTGGGTACTCTAATTTTAATTCTAAACTTGTGAGTGGCACCAATAATATTTTAATAAAATTTTGCTTGTAGGATGGAATCTTAAATTAAAGGGATTCTTAATTTCTAAAAAAGTCGTTAGTAAGTTCCGGTGACAGTCGATAATTTCTCATTTTACTAACAGATTTTCCCTGTACCGGAAAGGTACGGGAAAATTCTATTAAAGTACTTATCCTACATTATTTAGAAAAATAAATGTTGAATGTACAAAATCAATATTTAAATTTTAAATTTTAAAATCCGTCTGAATCATTAAGATTTTACATTTCTGGAAATAGATTGTATGATTTCGGCTGCTGTCCCACAGCTAGAAATTTTGTTTTTGTACTCTTAATAATCAACGAGATGGCAACCGTGGAAATACGACGTTAAAAAAGTTTTAAAATGTTCTCATCAATCATTTTAGGTGCGTTCGTAATTATGTAAATACGTAGCACCTATTGTTGTCGCTCAGTCCATCCGTCTGTCTGTCCGTCCGCATATAACAACGCAAAAACTACCCAACCGAATCGTTTGAAATTTAAAATACATAATTATTATATAACTTTGTCGAGTTTTTTCAAATTTTATGAAAATCGGATGGATAGATCAATTACAGGGACAATCAAAAGGATTCCGTTACATTACGGTCAATGGGGAAAAAGGTTTCAAATGCATTTTAATCGTTTGAAATTTAAAACGTATATTTATTACATAATTTTGTCGAGTCATTTCAAATGTTATGAAAATCGGATGTATAGATCAATTACAGGGGCAATCAAAAGTATTCCGTTACATTACGGTCAATGGGGAAAAAAGTTTCAAACGCATTTTAATCGTTTAAAATTGAAAACGTACAATTTTTGCATAATTTTGTCGAGTCATTTGAAATTTTTTGAAAATCGGATGTATAGATCAATTACAGGGACAATCAAAAGGATTCAGTTACATTACGGTCAATGGGAAAAAAGTTTCAAATGCATTTTAATGGTGTTACACTCATTTGAATATAATAAAATTGACATGAATCTATGAAATATGTAGTAAAAAATGCATTTTGCACAATCTGTGATGCAAAGAATATTTATTATTAAATTACAGGGCCACACAAATGTATTCCACTAAATAATGTTATACGGGGAAACATTGTTAGGGGCGTGTTTTAATTATATTAAACTACTTCACATTTTAGGAATAAGATATACGTTAATGAAGTATGATAAAAATTACTCCCTGCATATTTACAGGAACACAAAGATTTCGACCACGATACTGTATCCAAAGTACGCTCTACTATATCAGCAAGATCTGAATATTTTAAAACTTCGTTATCGTACGAACGCACCTCATTTTCTACGCTTCACATGCAATTTCCAACTTGTTCGGTTCAATTTCATTTCTCCATAGAACACCTCCATTGTTTTAAGCTAATTAATTTTTAAGTAAAAATGGAGAAAATATTTTTCAGTAATATTAGGATAATTTGCAAATAAAACAAAGCTTTAATGATTTCGACTAATAATTTCTTTGCATTGTTTTCTCGTTCACTTTCCATAGTCGGGATGGCTGCCCCATTTCCACAAATGGGGACACTTCCGTTGTTATAATGTAACATATACCTTAAAAAATAATGAAATATATTTCCTATCATAGTCTGATTCAAAACTTATTTCAAGCAATTTCACATGATATTAATTTTATATCTGCCTTTTTGGTTAGATTTCAGTTTAGTGACAAAATGTTGCATTCTATGGATAATATTTTGTTATGATTTATCTTTTTTTCCTCTACTTTTCAAGTTGATTGAAATAGATTTAAAAAATACTCCATTTTTGAAAATAATTTTAAATGTCACTAAAGTTCAGGCAATAAAGTTAGTTTTTAAATAATTTTCCCCGTTCTATCATGAAGCATTTGAAATTGTGCAATATTTAGATTTAGAAGTAATGTAAATTCGTATCATGAAGCATTTGAAATTGTGCAATATTTAGATTTAGAAGTAATGTAAGTTCGATAAAAGTGAAAATAATAGCCCTGTGCATTGTCACCATCGTTATACAATTCTAAAAACGCAATTGGGTTTTGGCTGACGACCAAAAGTAGACTACTATTTTTTGGCGAAACAGAGAATTCCACAATAAAAGAAACAGGATTTTGTCGGTACACTGTAAAAAATATCCGTTAATATACACAAACATTTCCCTAAAATTTTACGGAATAGTTTTATTTTTTCGAGAAAACAGTAGTATTTCCGTATTTCCCACTTTGCGGTTACAAAAACGGAACTGTTCCGTTAATTTTTCCAAAACAGTAAACCTTCCGTTTTTAACAGCACATGTTATTGGTATTTTTAACCGGTAAGTGTCGTGGCGCCATCTGTATGAGAAAAATAGAGAAAAACGTTATAGCAACATTTCTCTTTTTTTCTGTTTTAATAATAAAAAGATAGCATATTTTTACAATATTAAATTAATAAATGTAATAATAAGATTTATTAATTCTTTTTAAGTTTGATACAGTTAAGGAAAATTAATTTTTTTTTCAGTATCATTTTAAAATAATGTTTATTTAATCACAGTACAAAAAGTGTGTAGGATATTTTAGTGAGAAAAAAATCTACTTTTAATTTTAATAAATATATTTTTTTATCTATTCAAATTAAAAAGTTCGCACATAAAATTTGAAATACATCGAAATATATTACCAAAATTATTATTATTTCGGCGATTACCTAAGTCATAATAATCAATAAATGTAATTAATTTTAATAACCCATATATGAGTTATTAAAATTAATAGTTACTATGATTAATAGTTACTATAGTAACTATTTTTATTGAGTTTACAATAGATCGTCATACAAAATATTTGTTAAAATACGTGCTTTTTTAAAAACTGTGTTAGAATCCTTTTATAAAATAAATAAATGAATATGAATAATATTATAATATAACTTTAAAACTCTTCCAAAAAATTAGGAAACAAAATGTTTTAATACTTTCATTCATGCATGCAATATTTTAAAGGCTAAACTATTTTTTTATAAAGCTAAAATTAAAAAGCTAAATATTAGAAATTATAGAAAGGAAATCTGTAAAACATGATTTTGAACTATCCGCTCAATAAAAAAAAAAAAAAAAAAAAAAAAAAAAAAAAAAAAAAAAAAAAACTCGCGTTTAAAATATTGTCTTTACTTTATGAAATGCACCCGAAATAACTAAAGATATTTGAAAAAGTGTTTTGTGTAATCCTGGTGTAATGGTATTACACTGCTAGCTACGACCGAAGAGCTCCCGGGTTCGATTCCCATGGAAGGTAAGTCACATTTCTTCACTGTTGTTTAATTTAAATGTATACAATATGTTCCTGATGTTAACGTGTCTTTCTAAAGTAAAGAATAAAAATCACAAAGGTGTTAGTTTGTCCTTGAAAAATTCTTTTAATTTTCAAACGAAAATTTTTGCATGAGAAAATATTAAAAAAAACGGAAATATTTTGTGAATAAACGGAACTATTTCTGGAATTTACGGAAAAAAATTTTCCGTTAAAAAACGGAAGTAGTACTGGCGTCTAGATTACCAGAACTATTTCCGTTTTTTAACGGAAAATTTTTTACAGTGTAATAAGGACCTGCTAGATGGATTTACAATTACCCTGCAAAAAATTATTCAAAATATAAGCCTTACATAATGTCCTTTTTTTTTTACTGCAATACCATTATTTATTAATTTTAATTTTCTTGAAATATTTTACCATTCTGAATTCATTATTAAAGAAAAATAATATATCTAACCTAAAATTATTTTTTTTTTTGAAGTAAGAGATCACGTAATCAAGATGAAATAATCAATAAAGTGTCCAATTACTATCTCTACAATCTAGAAATGAAAAATCAGACTAAATTATGCCATATTCACACCATCAGATCAATTTTTCTTTTTACATGTGTCAAGTTAAACATACATTTTAAACTAAGCATGTAACCATTTTCATCGGAACAAACGTTTCACACGTACATTATCTACGCATTTTTATACTTAACCAGCATGTATTAACATAAGAAGATATTTTTTATTTCATTACAATGAACAAAAAATAGCATCAATAAAATTAAAATGCATAAAGATTATACAAGATCAATAAGCAATATTATCATAACATCAGAGTAAGTACGAATTATTTTTCGCGTATATAAAGTAAACGTGTATAAATATTTTTTACTGAAAATTAACTCACAAATGAAAAATAAAATTCAAGAAGCCACGTTTTAGAATATTTTTATTTCTACTTTCTCTCCAACAATGAGAATAAATTAAATTGCCATTGTTTTCAAGAAATGTCATAAAAAGGTTTTAAAATTAAATATGTATATATATATATATAGAAATAAATTAAAGAATAGCTAGAACTGGCGCATCTACATATAGACAACTTTAATTTTTTTTTTTTTTAATGTATCAAAATCGGTTCAGTAGAAAGCCCAGAACTGATGATTAAAAAAACAGCCTGGTCTTCTAGCCTTTTGTGGTGCAAAGCATTTTCATGGCGAAAATGTTCAAGTGAATGAGTGACACTGGATTTTGGAAACACATTTACTTGTAAATAAGTAAAAACTATGTTTCACACATGTAACAAACCGAAATTTCTTTTACTAAAATTCTCCTACCAATCTGGCCAAGATTACTACCAATATTAGGACTATTTTGCAGATAAAACAAAACTTTAATGCTTTCGACTAATAATTTCCATGCATGGTTTCATCGTTCACTTTTCATAATCGGGATGGCTGCCAAACAAACTGGGACACTTCCGTTGTTATAATTTAACATATACAACGATACCTTAAAAATAATGAAATATATTTCCTATCATAGTCTAATTCAAAACGTATTTCAATCCATTTCACATGATATTAATTTTATGTTATACATAAACTGAATACCGTAATTTCTTGTAGATAAGCCACAGATCAAACAATTCTGTTTCGACCCAAAAATCTTTAAAAATAAAATATAACATTTGGTATCGCCGGATATATTTATCTTAAATTATTGAATGGATTTTCTGGCTCGAAAATGAATTCTTTGATCTGCGGCGAAATTACGGTATCTCTCTTTTTGGTTAGATTTGAGTAGAAAGCCCAGAACTGATGACTAAAAAAAGCCTGGTCTTCTAACCCTTTGTGGCGCAAAACATTGTGTTGACATGAATGAATGACACCGGTGTGAAAACACTCTTCACGAAGACATTCTGGCACCAGCAGCCGCTCATTTTCAGAACATTCTTTTATTTATTTATTTTTCTTTCTTGTGCAAACTAAACGCTCATTGGTTATTTTTACGATCTTTTTTATTAATTTTCTTTTCTGTACCTTTCAGATTTCGATGTAGTTATATTAAGAATAATGATCAAGAAACATGTAATAGCTGTGCGCGCGTGTAAATAATCAATTTTTTTGTGTGTTTACGTTTTGTCTTTTTCTTGCTGTGGTTTTTCTGTTTTTGAAGATTGCCAAGAATTACGATCCTGACCACCGTACATCCCTCAAGAACCCTCAAGAAAGGTAGGAAAATTTTATGTTATTATTTTTAAGAATATTTTTCTACTGAAATATCGAATTTGAAATTAACATGGCATCCCTGTCGCGGGATGTACGGTGGTAATATATTTTGAAACAATTAAGAATTTGAATTTCGAAATAAACTAATTAAGTAGAGAAAAAGAGAAAAAAATGGCTGAAAGTTTAGAAACACTTAAAAAAAGAAGAACAATTTTTCGATCGGCTGTTACGAAAATTCTAAATAAAATCGAAACTTCCATAAAATCAGACGATGTGTCTATCGAAGAACTGCAAGAACATGTTGAAACATTGACCGACAAATTTAAGTCACTTAAGACAACAGATAATTCAATTGAATTATTAGTCAATCCCGATGATTTAGAGAAAGAATTAGAAGCCGCTGAAAAGTATAGCGAAAATGTAATATTATGGAAGTCACGCGCAAATCAGAAAATTAGAGAATTAAATACCGGATTTTAAATTTAAAATCAAAACAAGAAAGTAACAAAGAACAATTTTCAGACAGTGCATTTAATGAAAAAGTGGATAATTCTGTAAAAGTTAAGTTACCGAAATTGCATATACCAATATTTGATGGAAATATAAATGAATGGCTTTCCTTTTGGAGCAGTTTTGAATCGGCCATTCATGATAATAAGTCGTTAAATAAAGTTGATAAATTTAATTATTTACAATCGCAATTAAGATCGACCGCTTTAAACACAATAGAAGGTTTTCCTGTTTCCGAAAAAAATTACGATGCGGCTATAGAATTGCTGAAAAGTAGGTTTGCTAATAACCAATTATTAATACACAATCATATTAGTAATCTTTTAGCTATCAAGCCTTTGAGAACTTCGAATGATATATATGCTTTCCGACAATATTTTGATAAATTATCAGTAGAACTGAGAAGTTTGCAAAGCTTAGGAACAGATTTAAATAACATTTCAAGTGTATTATGTACAACCATTTTGAAAACAATTCCGAAAGATTTGTTAATAGAACTTAACAAGTCCGATAATGAAAAAGGATTTTATGAAATTGAAGAATTGATGAATTTTTTATCTACTTGTTTAAAAGCAAGAGAAAAGGCTAATTTAGTAATAAACCCAATGAACGAAGATAGAAAATTTTTTATTCCTCCTGAAAAGAAAAACTTTAATTCGTTTCGAAATAACAATAAACAAAAAAATTATCCCACAGCTAATGATTTAGTGTCAACGAACAAAAAAGAGAATTTAAACGTAATAAACTGCGTTTTTTGTGAATCATTTCATCACTCATCGGTTGACTGCGATAGAACTAAAGAGTTATCTATTGATGAAATTAAGAACATTCTAATGAAAAAGGGAGCATGTTTTAAGTGCCTAGAAATGAAAAAACATTTATCGCGTTTTTGCAAAAAAAATATAAAATGCCGGATTTGCAACGGGAATCATAACACACTGTTTTGTTATAGATTTCGGAATTTTCACCTGCTTCTACTTTTACATGAATAGTTTGTAATATAACTTCCTTATTTAGATTATTTATATTACTATTACAGTGGGATACTGAGGATACAATGCTACTTGTCTGCTCTGATATTTCTGGTTTTTTATTTTGAGAATTGCAAAGTATTGTATTATGAAATGTTTTGCCACAAATTTTACAATTTTCATTTGAAAACTTACAAAAGCTGGAAATGTGAAATTTTCTAAAGCACTTAAAACATCTTCCCTCCCTTTTCAACTTTTCTCGCATTTCTGGACCGGTCAGCGACTTACAATTATTAGTATTATGATCACTTTTATTGCAAAAAATGCAGTTATTCTTAACATTTGTTGTTAATGCTGAGGTTGTTGGAACGCTTCTTTTATAAGTGTTAAAATTTTTCTTATTAGGCTCATATTTATTTTCATGAATTGTTTTTTCAAAACCATTCAATTGTATAGTGGCTTCACGAGATTCGATTTCTTCTTTTAAAAATTTATTAATTCAGTTACATCCCAGTCGGTACATTAAGTGCGCTTTCTATTAAATTCCAGAGCAATATCAGATGGAATAATTTTAAGAATAATAGGACATAATAAATGTCCATATGAACCTGATGCTACACCTAACGAATTCAGATTTCTTATTTGAATTTCGCACTCGTCATATAGTTCTCTAAGAGCTTTAATGTTACTTGAATTTCTCACAGGTTTTAAATTAAGTAATTTAGTCATGTGACTGTTAATTACAAGGTCGTTACGACCAAAACGACTTGTCAATATCTCTATAGCATGAGCATAATTTTCTTGAGTCAGCGAAAATCCTGCAATAGAATTCGCAGCACTTCCGCCTAAAAGTGACTTTAAATAGGAAAATTTATCAATTGGAGTTAAATGCTCATTGTTATCAATCGAGTTTGAAAATTGACTCCAAAATTCAAGCCATAAAGATGGATCACCATAAAACTTAGATATGTTAAGTTTTGGTAGTTTAACTATATTTTGATTCAAAGTTTTTTGACTTTTTAGTAGAGAACTATTCTTACTACTACTATCACTTTCATTATCTGAAGCATCTTGCTTAGTTTCAGAAGTAACTGTATTATCATTTATAAATTTGGAAATTTTAAATTTCCATTCAATTATATTTTCATTATATGTTTCGGACTTTTCAATTTCCTTTTCAAATTCAGCATCAGGAACCAATGGTTCTATCTCAGAATTTAACGATTTTAAAGTTTTCAATTTATCATTTAACTGCTGCATTAAAATATTTAACTGCGTTTTCTTATTTTCGATTTCTAAAGTTTGTGTATCATCTAATAAATCTTTAACCTTATCAAATATTTTCGTAACTTGAGTACGAATAACTGCTCTTTTTTTCTTTAGCAGTTCAAGATCCATAGTAAATTAATCTATTTTATTCAATTAATAAATAATTCAATTTATTTCAAATAATTAAATTTGAGGTACTTACCTCATTCTTTCATTTATCAGATCATTCAGACATCAAGTGTTTCATCATACATCGTGTCGCGTTGACGCCAAAAATGTTACATAACATCATCATAATATCTAAGATTGCAGGTTTGAATCGTTCGAATAGTATTTAAATTGTCGAATACAGTTCAAATCAAAATATGAGTTCGTAAGTATTAAATTCAAAATGACGCAGTGAATCTTATTTAAAGGAATTAAATTAACTTCAGATTAAAAAAGATATACACATATTTATTTACAAAAGAATATTAATTATTACTCTCATTGAGAGTTCAATTTTTACCGAACAAGTCGGTTCCAAAAACATTCTACTACTGAGAATAAAAATCGTCTGACAAAATAAAAACAAAAAAGGTTCGTTGCCAACAGCAACCAAGTAACAAAAATTGGTTTTCGAAACCAAGGAGGCATTCGCAACATCACTGAATGAAAAGGATAGAGATTATTTACGTTTTTTCTGGTGGAGAGATGGGAATTCAGAAAACCTTGAAATTTATAGACATTGTCGGGTTGTCTTTGGGATTAGTTGTAGCCCCTTCCTTTTGGCCGCTACTCTAACGCGTCACTTAGATGAAGCACCTGAGAACATTAAAGATGTTGCTATAAAACTTAAAGAATCTTTCTATGTAGATAACTGTGTAGCTAGTGTATAATCGTTAGAAGAGTTAGAATATTTTCGCAATGAAGCACAGAAACTCTTAGCATTTATAGACATTGTCGGGTTGTCTTTGGGATTAGTTGTAGCCCCTTCCTTTTGGCCGCTACTCTAACGCGTCACTTAGATGAAGCACCTGAGAACATTAAAGATGTTGCTATAAAACTTAAAGAATCTTTCTATGTAGATAACTGTATAGCTAGTGTATAATCGTTAGAAGAGTAACAATTTGATCAATTTGACAATTTGATGATGAGAGTTCGGCACAATTTGATCTTCGTGGTTGGTGTCATAATCGGTGCGAAGAAATTGGATTAGGCTTTAATGAAAAGGGTCATTTGAGTGATGCGGCTGAGGATAAAATTTCCTTACTTGGTTTAATGTGGGACACCAAGAGTGATACATTGTCGTGTGATTTTCGGAATTTTAAATTGGAAAATGAGTGCATCACTAAAAGAACAATTTTGTCCTTAACTCATAAAATATTCGATCCCATCGGTTTCACTTGCCCCGTGACCTTAATTCCAAAATTACTTTTACAGAATTGCTGGAAAATAAAGGCGTCATGGGACTCCAAGCTGCCCGATGAGATAGTTAAGGAATTTAGAAAATGGACTAAAGAAATTAATGATTTGGGAAATCTTGAGATCCCGCGAAGATTGTCTAACTTATCTCTAAAAGAGGGAAATTTATCTTTACATATTTTCTGCGACGCTAGTAAATTTTCTTACGCTACATGCATTTATCTAAGAAATGAAGTAGAAAATCGTGTAACTTGTCAACTTATTCAGGCTCGTTCTAGAGTAGCTCCTCTAAAGGACATTTCCATTCCACGCCTTGAGTTATTGGCCTGTTGTATTGGAGCTAGATTGTCTAATAGTATTAAAAACGATTTGAAATTAGAAAATGTTGATACTTTCTATTGGTCAAATTCAATGGACGTGTTATACTGGATAAAACGGGAAGGTCCTTGGGCTACATTTGTAGAAAATAGAGTTAGAGAAATTCGAAAGCTTACCCCCAACACTTCATGGAATTTCGTACCTGGACATATGAATCCAGCAGATTTACCGTCACGCGGTTGTTGTGCAAAATCCCTTATTAAATCTCAGTGGTGGTTAGGGCCATCATGGCTTTCAGAATCAAAGGAAAATTGGCCTAGTACTAATATTTTTCCTAATATGGATATAGTGAATTCTGAAAAAAGAAAAACTATTGTGACCGCTCCTAATGTAGAGAGTGATGAGGCACAATTTTATAATCGCTATTCTTCTTACAATAAAATTTTGCGAGTTACTGGTTGGATTTTGCGATTTTACCAAAATTCGAAAAAGGGTAGTACCGACAGAATATTCGGTCAATTAACACACAACGAATTAAAAGGGGCAGAAACAGTATTATTAAAACTTGTACAAAAAGAATCCTTTGTGAATGAACATAATCAAAGACTGAAATGCCTGAATATTTTTACAGATTCGGAAGGAATCATACGCGTAAAAACGAAGATATTTCAACGAGAAGATGAATTTAATTTTAGATTACCTATCTTACTCCCTTCAAATCATTACGTCGTAGAACAGATTATATTTTCGAAACATTTAGAATTCGGTCATTGTGGCGTACCCTTTTTGATGACTGCATTACGAGAAAATTACTGGGTGCTGAAGAGTCGGAAAACAATCAAAAAGGTAATCGGCAAATGTATCATTTGTAAAAGACACTCAGCAAAACCACCTGATGTAGTAGAAAGTGTCTTACCTCTTGATCGTGTCAGAGAAGCCGCGATTTTCGAAATAATAGGAATCGATTTGTGCGGGCCTCTTTATTTGAAAAATCAATCAAAAGTCTGGATTTTCATAGTCACGTGTGCAGTTTTTAGAGCTGTGCATTCCGAGCTATTGACAGCTCTTTCAACCGAAAGTTTTATCTTAGGACTGAAACGCTTTATTTCTAGACGAGGTCGTCCTGCAATAATTTATTCAGATAACGGCACAAATTTTACTGGCTGCCACAATTTATTGAAAACAATTGACTATGAAAAAGTAAAAGCGGTTACTGCGTTTTCACATATAGATTGGAAATTTATTCCACCTTCTGCACCTTGGTGGGGTGGATTTTGGGAGAGGCCTGTTGGAATCCTGAAACGAATTTTGAGAAGGGTATTGGGCAAGTCGTCTTTAAATTTTGAAGAACTACATACCGTTATCTGCGATTGTGAAAGTAGTATATGTAGTATAGTAGTATAAATGCACGCCCCTTGACGTATGTTACAGATAATAATGAAGATCTTCAAGTTATAACTCCTTCAATGTTCTTACAGGAAAATACTAAAATAGGTATGCCTGAATTAGAATTTCTAGACCAGAAAGAAATGAATAAACGATACCATTATAGAATTAAAATTAGAAACGATTTAAAATCAAGATTTAGAAGCGAATACCTCGGCACATTAAAATGTTCAATCTTTAGTGGGAAAAAATCAAGATCTTTGTGTGTAGGAGATGTTGTCCTGATATGGACGGAAAATTCTAGCCGAATAAACTGGCCTCTCGGTAGAGTTATCGAACTTATACCTAGTCAAGATGGCGTTGTGCGTGTAGTAAAGTTGAAGACTGCAACTGGAATGCTAATTCGTCCCATTAAGAAACTTTGTTCTTTGGAGGTGAATGAAATCGCCGATAATCAAAGTGATGCAGTACTGCAGAAGCGTTTGACTACTCGCCATGGTCGAATTGTACGGCCGCCCGAAAGACTCCAACTGCAGTGATTGAGTTCTGTCCCCTAATGAACTCAAGGTGGGGAGTGTGAAAACACTCTTCACGAAGACATTCTGGCACCAGCAGCCGCTCATTTTCAGAACATTCTTTTATTTATTTATTTTTCTTTCTTGTGCAAACTAAACGCTCATTGGTTATTTTTACGATCTTTTTTATTAATTTTCTTTTTTGTACCTTTCAGATTTCGATGTAGTTATATTAAGAATAATGATCAAGAAACATGTAATAGCTGTGCGCGCGTGTAAATAATCAATTTTTTTGTGTGTTTACGTTTTGTCTTTTTCTTGCTGTGGTTTTTCTGTTTTTGAAGATTGCCAAGAATTACGATCCTGACCACCGTACATCCCTCAAGAACCCTCAAGAAAGGTAGGAAAATTTTATGTTATTATTTTTAAGAATATTTTTCTACTGAAATATCGAATTTGAAATTAACAACCGGAATTTGGAAACCATTTATTTATAAATTAGTAAAAACTATATTTCACACATATAATAAACCGAAATATCTTTTACTGAAATTCTGGTACCAATGTGGCTTTTGATGTTTAAAATTATGTGGTTTCATAGACCCTGAAAGAGTTAAATATATAGATATGAATCAAATATTTCACAGTTTAAATAAATCCAAAATAATTATTAAATTTGGGAGAAATATAAAAATGTTAAAGTTTACAGTCATGTAATTTTCTAAGTAAGCGGTACACATTATTCGACTTAAAAAAATACCGCTTTTCCTGATAGCAATCCTCACTCTATTTAAACGCTGAATTTTTTCTATTCAATAAAGTGAATATAATTTTTCGCAAATAATAGCGAGTGTTAGTATTCTAAAGATATGAAATCTAATATAGTCATGTCTAGAGCCAGATGTTTACAATAAAAGTTTATTGTGCAAAAAAGTCTGCACAAAGCAATTTATGTGCAACTATTCTCAAATAATCCCTACTCATTAATATCGCAGTAACTAGTTTCACCAATCAGTATTTTCAAGTTAACGAATTTTCTTATATTGAGGTAGTCAGCATCATTTTAGAATAGTATGATTCGCTTTTCCCAATCTGTCATTAAATAATATTAATAAAATATTAATCATACTAATTTAAAAATTGGTCACATTCTCGCAAAATCTTCAGAATAATTTAAAAATTTTCTTTGTTTTATCCCTGGAGGGAAATATTTTAAAAAAATAGTTATTGCAAAATATTACGAAAAATAAGTTATGAAATGAGCTCTTTTAAAAAAATAATAATAATAATATACATTGGTCTCTTTTCTACTAAATTACTGATTTAACATGTATTTAAAAGTGCATACTGATTTATATTTTGTATGCATACAGAACACGAGCTTGAACATGAGAAATATCTAGAACATGTGAAGATATTCTTAAAATTTTTCTCCCTTTTACTTACCCATCATACGTAGTATAGGGTAAGTCTTGCAATCGTTTTGAAAATCGAAAAATTTTTTTTGACGGATTTACACGTTTTAGATAGTGGAGATTCCGAAAAACATATTTTTAGAAAAAAATTTTTGCCGTCCGTCCGTCTGTCTGTTTGTCTGTCTGTCTGTCTGTAAACGCTCTATCTCCCGAACGAATTGAGATAGAGACTTGAAATTTTATATGTAGTTAGTATGTAAGAATGGGACGAACCCTATTTAATATCAGCAACCTCGATGATCCGAAACTATTTTTTTCGGACTCTCGAAAAATTCGTTCTGATGAAAAGTATATAAAAAATTTCGAATTTTTTTGTTCTAAGGAATGGACGTAAAAGGCAATAAAATAACACACATTTTGCATATAGAACGAAGTCAATCGGATTATTAGTTACCGAGATATTTGTAATCCTGTTTTCCACATTCTTCGATTTTTCATGACCCTGTATTTCATTCAAATTTCAATTCAGAGGTATATTTTAATTGGAAATGAGACGCTTAATCCGATGCAGTTAATTGTTAGTTAATAGAGTTATTATTTTTGGAGTTATAAGGATGTTTCTTTTACGCAGTTCGGTACTACTTGAGTAGTTTGGCGTTTTAAATAATTTGTCGAAATTGGTACATCAGCAATTCATTAATAGAGCATTACTATGCATATTAACAATATTTAAATTTTGTTTTGGAATTGCAATGCATTGTATAAATAGTTTTCACATGTTTTATTTTCATATACATATCCATGATGGGTAAGTATTACGGTGGCCCCCAACGACTAGTTTTTTAATTCAAATAATAAATAAAAACCGTAACATATAATTTCGATTATATGTTACCATAGCAAGAGCAATTAATTTAAAGTACATTTCATCATGTGATTATTGGTATAAATTTTTTAACTTGATAAGGCGAAACCAGGCAGAATCATACCAACCTAATGCATGACCTAGTCGTCTATGTGGCTATGTTACAATAATGCAATACAAATTACAGTACATATTACAGCACATTTGTTTTAATAATGCAGTACAAAAAATCCCTGTAATTTTGCCATTTTTTGAGGGGCGTAAACTGGTTTTACTGTTTTATTGTTTTTTTATTCCTGCTGTAGTATAGTTTAATAATCGTATAAAAGGTTTGTACCACTTTTCTTAAATTAAAAAAGTTTCTGAAATAGATTCATTATACGCTTCGGTATAATGCTGTTTATATATTCATGTCTCTTGAAACACACGATGGGATGATTTTTAGAACAAGAGGTCGTGTTTAGAATAGTTAAGAACTTACTTGATTACATTTAAATAAAGCAGTGTAACATGGGAATAAATTATTCAACAGTTTTAATTGATTCAACAAACAATAAAATAATGTGTTGGAATCTTAGATTGGGTAGTTAATAAAAATATGGCTTATCTAAAGTGAAATTTATTTTAATGAAAGCGTTACGTAAAACTTTAAGTACTTAATAATATTACATGAGGATTTGGATGAATATAAAGTTTGCAATATAATTTAGGTAAGTATAGTCACGGTTCTTGAATTATTTCTTAATTATAATTGAATCTTCCATAATTTATTTAACCCTTTCCGGCGCACTACTCTTTAAAGTTAGAATTTAAAGTAAAAACAAAATTAGGCAATCTATTTAGGCCTAGAGGAGTACACAGGTATTGTTTTGTAAAGATTGCACTAACCATTTTAATTATATAACTGTTGCCGAAGTGGTAACCTCTCATAAGTAAAGCGTTGATAAGCACAGTGAGAAGAGCATTGCTGTAAAGCGCGTATTACAGTAAAACATGTTACCTATTGTTCCGCTTCTGTATTGTAACATTGTAACATTGCCTTGGCGACAAACACAGCCCACGCCAATTATACGCCAATCGGCAATTTAGTGTAACCCTGCTGACGTGTTGTGTGACGCAGTGGATTGAGAGAAACGGTCTCTTAGCAACAAACTCTAATGCTGCAACAAGCGGCGACTCTTAGAAAATAAACATTCCATTAAATTTACAGTCTACTTGCTTTTTCTTTTTAATTTAGTTTTTCTTTTTAATTTAGTACACCTCCGTACACCTATTATTTAAAAACAGTAGAGTTTGATCTCTGTGGTGCTGCCATCTAGAACTCATAAGAAAGATTTAAAGTAGCCATTAGAGTAGTTTTTGAAATATTCACGGAGTTTTTGTGTCTCCAAACAGGGGGAACTTTAGGTGTTGCCGACCCGGCAACACTGCACGTTAAAGGGTTAAAGTTAATCAAGTTAAGAGATTTGTAAAGACGGGACGAGAGTTAACGAGCGTATTTCGTGTTGGGTAGAACCCCATAGTTAGGTAAATATTAAGTAACAATTAAATTTTTTTTTTTTAATACATTAAATGAAAATTTTAGTTTTTTACTTTAAAGTAGAGTTTAGGCAATATGCATGTATTTATCCATTTTTAAACTTTCTGTGTTTTTTATCCATATAATAAATAAACAAGTGGGTAAGTGTAATCGCAGATCGCATTGAGGGTTTCGTTTAATATCTCCTTCAAAACACTTTATCATTAAATTAACAAGTGAAAATTGTCAACAGAAACTCAATTATTCCTTGCGAGTTAACAAAATTATGAATAAAAGTAAAATTTTGCAAAGCTTATGATAAATTAAAGGAAAATCAAAATGGTCGCTAAAGACGGCTAGTCATTTAAATGAATAGTAATTTAATAAGTAAAAAAAATATTTCATTTTGCGTGTCAAAATAGCTGATAAATATGATGTAATATGATAAAATAAAAATTAATAAACTGGCTTTTCATGTGATTTATTTAATCAATTAATTTGTGTTGCATATATAATAATTTATTATATCTATTTAAACTTGCGTGCAACAATTAGAAAAAAAAAACAACAAAATAATTATAAAAGGAAGTTATTTATTTTAATCAAATTAGAAATGTTCATATCAAATTATCTATATTAAAAATGCTAAGCGTATCTGTGCGTAACGCATACGTCATTTTAGCAACATTTTGAAATTTGAAATAAAAATTTCAGTTTTGAAATTTACGCAATTGCAATTTTGTTACATGCATTTAAATATAAATGAAAGCAATATATTTTGAAAAACCGAATCTAACATTTTCATCGCATTACAGTTTACATAATTAAAAATAATGTATTTTAAATTTTAAAACTAAAACATATTTTGTTTTAAAACAATATGCTAGAAATTAAATCTCCTAAAGATAAAACTGAAACATACACATCCAAAACATATAGCTGCTCATATGTCATTTAGTAATTAGAAATTTCGCGAGAATTATTTTTAAATTAATGCTTTTCTTTATTTTTAGAACATATTGTCTATCTTTAGTTTACTTAAAGATAATTAAAAATACTCCTTTGCCATGGATTAATGATCTCATTATTACTTTCTTAAATGTCTCGTAATGTAAACAAAATTAAATGAGCGATATTGTAATTGTATATTACCGAAACGGAAAAATAATATCCTTTTAGAGTTAAATTAGTTTGTTCATGATGCCATATTTCTTATGTAATACATCATTAAAGAAATAATAATTGCAAGGGGCAATAAAAGCATCAAAATTTTAAATGCTGTTAAACTTTCTTCTGTTATTCCATTATATATGGACCCCAAAATTCAAGGGATATAAGTGACAAATCTAAAAAAATGAATTAAGTGCACAAACGACCTGGAAATGCGCTTTTTTCTTTTCAGGTAAAGAAATATCACTGATTTTCTAATTATGTGTTACGTTCTAGAGATAAACAACTTTTTCCAAATAATAATCAATACTGATTGATTATAAATTTAAAGAAACTTTTACTCAACTTTCTTTTTCCTAGTTATTGAAATAAGAGTTCAAAGACCACGATGAAATAAACGGCTGTTTCCAATTTCAATTCAGTCAATTATTATGAATGTCCAAATTTATCGACAATTATCTTTAAGCTTAATTTATTCCAAATAAATTTTTTGTCCCTTGTACCCCTTGACTTCTAAATTCATCATGTATGTAAAATAAATTGTTTACATTATTGAACTTTTGATTTTTTACATGGATATAGATATACATTCATTAAAATAAAATATAAAATTATTCAAATTATTCAGTTCCTTGTAGTTTTATAGCATAAATGCTTGTATTTACTGTTATTTATTTTTAATGAAGTCAGCTTTACTAAAGTGATACTTTTTATTGTGTTGAAAGTTTAATTAAATGACGCATTTTTGATGTAATTTTCTATAAAATTTAAACTTTAAAAAGGTATAAAATTACGTTAAATTTTTAAAAATTCGATTACGACGCAATTCTACAGTCTTAATTCCCTCATGTTGTTTACATAATTGTTTCCATTTTAAAATTTAGAACTGAAATAAGTTATCTAAGAATTAAATAATGATACTGAAAATTGAAATAGTCAAGTGAAACGGAAAGGTAATTACACGTCTCTACATCATATGTTTGAGCATATGCCATCCCATTAAATTTTTATCGGTATTTTTCTTTATTATATTAGTAATTCAATTGTATAAAAATAGACAGAGCATATTATTTTAGTAAATATCCAAACACTATATCTTTTCAATCTTATCTTATCTATATAATTTCTGTTTTATCTTAGATGCCAGTTTGGCTTCTACTTTCAATTTTAATAATTCACGTCAGGAATTCTGAAAGAAAATTTTTTTATTATGTAATCACGAAACGTTTATAGTTAAATAAAGAAAACAATACAATACATAATTTCTGATGTGAATGTAAAATTTTAGAATTAAAAAAGAGGCCAAATCTGTCATCTCAGTTCTATTTTAACCCATTAGTGCCTAGCGTCCCTTTTTAGGGACGATTGTAAAAAAGGCAATAAGCACTTTTCACACCAGTAAATAGAAAGATAAATCAGCACTGTTTTTTACGCGACAAATTCCTCAATAAATTAAGATAAAAGTTATTCATTTTTTAAAAGTGGTGGGAAACTCAAAATTTCATTTTAATGAAAAAAATAATTTGGGCATTAATGGGTTAATTTAATTTCTTTCTTGTAAAAATTGTCGTCATTTTGTAGTAAATCAATTAATTACCTAACCCTCTAATTATCAGGGTTTAAGAAATTCTGCAAGGTACACAGTCGTAATTCATACTAAAGAAGTTCATTAATAAATTTAGCTTTATTTACGTTCAGCATATCTTTTGTTAATTGAAGCAATTATTGTTAGGTTAACCTTCTGGTGAGAATTTGGAATGCCTTAAAATAAACCTAAATAAAACTTCTGTCACCTACAGGTGACACTAGGAATTGATAGATTAACAACGAAGTAGGATATTTTTTTTTAGAAATTTATTTCAATAATTCTTTCTTTATGTAACGATTAATCATTAAATAAATGTTTTATAGCGTTGAATAATAAGTTATGTGCCAACGAAATATTACAATGATTATTTTTTTCCTTTTTAACAAGTGGGGTTTAACCATATTATTATTATTATTATTTTAACAAACCCATCTTCTGACTTGTAATTTAATAAAGTCTCAAATTTGAAACGCTTAAGTGAAAATTGAATCAAAAACATGTATAGCGTTTTCCTGCATATATTCATTACATTAAAATTTAATATGTAATTTCCTATATGCCATAAGCAGCGTGCTTCTATAAATATGAGTTCGGAATTATTTTTTAATTTATATTTAGGATATTTTAAACAAGATTTTTCCTCTTTCCATAGTTTATTTAAAAGTTCGTGAAAATAATGCTTGCCTATAATAGTTTTAATAATAATCCCATTCAGTTATTTTATTAAAGGAAAAGTAAGGATTAGTAAAGAAAACAAATGACGTTTGCGATATTGTAATATCATATTATGAGTATAAAATTTAAAGTATAATACACCGTATTAAATATAATTTAATTTGAATACTAAGCGAACGCTTTTTCTGTATGTAAAGTATAAGAGCTAAACTTTAACCGTAAATTTAAAACTTAATTTCGTTATGATGTGTTAGTGCTCGGAACGAGGTTGTCAGTTTAGCCTCCGATTTTAAACAGAATTTTTAAATTAATTTGATGGCTAAGCGTTTCTTGTTACATAAAATATAAAACGCTATCCTTTATTTCTCGTATAAACATTATTTTTCTGGTTATAAAGCCAGACGGGCAATCCTGATTGAAATAAGTTTATACAACTTGGGAGAAAAAAAAAATGTTGGTTGCTGTGTACAATACAGATTGCATCGGTGTTATTGCGCTTCAAAGACTTTTAAGGAGATTTTACCAGATTATTTTGCAAAGTGCAGCCGTCTCCCATTAATTCGAACTCGTCGGAACACCAAAAAATGTTCGAATTATGGAAAGTATGAGAGGAAAACATGGTTAAAATGGGTGCTATTACAAAGAAATTAATGTTATAGTATTCTTTAAATATATTTCGGCTGTTATTAGAATATGGCTTAACATTAAATTAAAAGATATAAATACATAAACTAATTAAGGGATGAGGAACAAGTACAATCGAAGATAAGTTGGAGGTGTCATTGATGGACAGACGATGCACTAAAAAACGGATATCAAATGTCTGGGACTATATGTATACTTGTTCAGAACAATTCTGACAAAAATGAAAGAAAGAAAGTTATTTCAAAAACCTGTAGTCAAGTAAGGAAAATGAAAAATCGGAATCTCGAAAGTTCGAATTAAACGAAGTCGACAAAAAATGAGTTCGAATAAACGAAAAATTTTAGCGTTACTTTGCTACTGAAAATTTCAGGACTTCATGTTTAGTTCGATTTAAGCAAAGATTCTATTTATCCGATTTCGAACTAACGAGAACCGACTATAATATTTAACTTATTTAATAAAAGTTTTATCTTTCAGATATAGCGATCAGTATACAGGTCGCAATATACGTTATAAATTACTAAAGCATTTAAAATTGCCTGGTTCCCGTGATGCGAGCGAACTATGTAATAAGCATATTTTGATTATTAAACATTATTTCTTTATGTGAAATACCGGGAACAGAATAAAGCAATTTCAAGATTTTATGAAAAGTAAATACATTTTACAGATAGCTAGTACATACAATTCTAAGACGGAATAAATGAGATAAACTTTTTCTATCTCTATGTTATCTTCCTTTTCTCTCCCACACACTCATATTTTTAAATGGATTATTCTTTTAAAATATGCTTTTAACAAATTGAAAGATACAATTTTCAACCCATTTATTTCAATTAAAAAAAATTGTATTATAATAATATTTTACAACTCCGCTTTGCAATTCTAAAAAAAAAAAAAAAAAAAAAAAAAAAAAATTAAAACAAGAAATAGAACGAGAAAAATATAAGAAACATAGATAGATATTTTTTATAATTACTCTTCCTTTTCTCTATTAAAGTAGTGTAACTATATCTTAAAGATACATCATTATACACTGCAACTACTTATCATTAGTCAAATTTATTTCATTAAACTCTTCGCAGCGGGGAGCCTTTTACGAAATTTTTTATGTTTTGTCACCGGTTTTTAAAAACAGAAATTTGTAATTTATCAAATCGAGGAAATGCTCCGATCTAATAAAGAAAATTTTACAGTAAAATTTTACTAGTGGGGAAAACGTGGATTCTTAAGACTCTTTGCGGCACATATACGTGTCGCTCGTCCCCAAAGGGTTAATCACATCATTTTCGGCTAAAATTGTCACAGAATCCAACAATTCAAAGTCTTTTCAACTGTTTACATAATTTGTTTCTACTTTAAATTTTTGAAGTACAATAGAACCCCGATAATTCGGATTAATTGGGACCAGGTCCGATCCGGATTATCCGGAAAATGTGAACAAATGAAATAAAATAAAACATACTCAAATAAAATCATCCTTATACTGAACATATTCAATATTTACAGACAGTAAAAATGTTTACATTGTAATTATAAAATTTGTCATATTCTGCCAGTTTTGCGGGCCGCATGGTCGGTCACGCAATCTCTTGAGCATTCACGTTTATTCCTCCTTTTATTTCGATTTTTTGCAAGTGATTTGTAGAAGGGTTTTGGCACGAAGACAAGGAAATAGTCGCAAGATTACAGTTTCAAAGAGGACCTAAGGACTGGCTGACAAAGATCGGATCTCGATTCTTATCAGTCAGTGTGTCTATAAGGACTATTTTACTTTGCTTTCTTGCAATGCTCTGAGTAAATCTTTACTAAGCAGTGAGCTTTCATGACATTTCCATATTAAATAGAAAACTGTGAAAACTGCAATTGGCAAAGCTTAAATGATGTATAATTGTTCCTTTCATAGATAACATTAAAAAGTTTAAATAAGAAAGCTTGAAATATTCTTCCGAAAAGATTTCAGAAAATACTTATTTATTCAGAATATTAGGCTGAAATAAATTCATGTTATGGAAATTTGCCGACTTCTCAAACTTGAAAATAAAAAAATCGACCAAATCGATCCGAATTATCCGGAGATTCGAATTAACGCGGTCCGAATTTGCGGGGTTCTACTGTAATTTCATCTTTTGTCTTGGGACTTCAGAAAGATGAAGATAATTAAAATGCTTAAACTAAAACTTCAATCAAATAACCTGTACAACATACACATTTTCACGTACTATGCATATTTTATATCATTAAATTGCAATAAGTGATTTACTTACACTTAGACATTAGTAAAGTGAGTGTCTAAAAATTCACCGCGGGGATTATTTTTAACCCCTTCGCGACGGGAGCCTTTTACGAAATTTTCAATGTTTTGTCACCGTTTTTTAAAAAGAGAAATTTGTGCCTTATTAAACCGAGAAAATGCTCCTATTAATCAAGGCAAATTTAACAATAGAATTTTACAGGTGGGGATAAACAATGATTCTTAACCCCTTTGCGACGGGAGCCTTTTGCGAAATTTTTAATGTTTAGTCACCAATTTTTAAAAACAGAAATTTGTGCCTTATTAAATAAAGTAAATGCTCTGATTAGAAAAGGCAAACTTTACGGTGAAATTTTACTGATGGACGATAAGGAAGGATTTTTAAGGCTTTTTGCGGCATGTATGCCTGTCACTAATCCCCAAAGGGTTAAGCCTTTTTGCTGCACGTATACGTATCGCTCGTCCCCAAGGAAAGAAGAAATTTAATTAAAACATTTTTGCGATGAGCTTTAGTGAAAATAATAACTGTCAGAACACTGTCTAATACGCTTTGATAACTCAAAAGCCGTTTTTTTCTATTCTAATTATGCTAGTATTTATTTATTGAACATATACATCAGGCTTGTGTGCTTGACATGAAAGCCTGTCTATAAGTAATCGTCGATATACAAAGAGAAAGCACAAGAAATTTTACAGCACATGAGAATTACATCCGGGAGCTCCACAAAAAGTGTGCAACGAAGCTAGCGGGAGTTGAACCCACAAATCTCCTATGCTCTCAAGTTATTAGTGGCATGGTGCCTTTACCACTCGGCCACGGAGGCCTTAATTATACACCTTATAATCCAATGTCTCCAAAATATCTCATAATAGGTTGCACACTGTTAAAAATATCCTGAAAAGTTACACTGTAAAAATTTTCCTGCATCCTCACTCCATTGCTTTTTTAGAATACGATTACGTCACCCAATTATGGCGCATTCTCATAAGCCAAGGGAGAGATATTTTATAAAAGCGGGGGAGTGACGATGCAGAAAAAGGGTCAATTTTTTTTACAGTGTACTCATGTTTTTAAAGGCTATTTATTTTCTTGGCCCATGAGAACGCTATATAAACACCTACTTATTCTCTTTGATCAGAAATATATATCTTTTTTAAAAGGAGTATTTTTTCACTATAATTTTAAGGATATATATTCAAGAAATCGTTATTCCCATAACGACAATAAATTTCTATATTAATGTCTATCGTACACTGTCAAAAATATCGTGAAAAATTACCTCTGTTTTTAAAGAAATTTATTTTCTGAATTAGATAGTCTTTAAATTCAGAGGTAATTTTTCACGATATTTTTAACAGTGTACCAATGCCATCGGAATCGTTCCAAAGCTCACAGACTTAGACCCTTTAGTACATTGTTAAAATTTTCAAATTTTTGCTGCATCATCACTCCATCGCTTTTATAGAATATCTCTAATTTGGTTAATGAGAAAGCTCCATAATACAGCTAAGTAATCGTTTCTATAAAAGCGGTGGAGTGATGATGCAGCAAAAGTTTCAAATTTTTAAACAGTGTATAATGAGAAAAATTTATATCAGGAGCAAATAATATCATCGTCTCCATTGATAGTTTTGATCGCGGGGCCTCCGTGGCCGAGTGGTTAAGGCACCACGCCGATAATCGCTTGAAATTGTATGAGGTTTGTGTATTCGAATCCCGCTGGCTCCGTTGCACATTCTTTGTGAAGCTCCCGGCTGATATTCTCTTTAGGGAATATGATCCGGGAGGTGATTCTGAATATTCTCTATAGAGAATATCAGCTCTATAAAGAATACAGCACATGTAACATACAATGCACACTAGGGTGGAGCGAAAAAAAATTTTTTTTGAAAATCAAAAACGGGTAGGTGCCAAAAGTTGCCTTTATATTAGTACATTAACTGCGTGAAATTTTACCGCTGAAAAAAAATGGCTTGAGTCTGCGCTTTTGCTCCAAAAATCGAAATTTTGAGTAAAATTTGTCATTTTTTGACATTTTTTCAAAAAAATTAAAAAATTCCTACAGAACTGGTTAGTATTTAAAAGTGTTGCTTAGACCTTTATATTTATCTGCTTAACATATTTAAACTATAAAACAATATCTGTAGTCTGTATAATTGGAGCAAATCTGACAACTTTTTGTGAAAAATCAGCGTTAACAGGGTGCGTAGTCTGGAAGGACCTTGTAAGGACCTTTAACCAGAATTTTTATAATGTAATATTTGTTTCATTTAACGAAAAATAAATCCCTTTTCAGATTTAACAACCAATACTTTAAAGAATTTCTCATACTAAAATAATTAAAATCCTCTGAGTTTCTTGATGACTACGCACCCTGGTTAACCACTCTATTGGAGCATACAATGAAATGTTCTTTTGAATGCATTTCTTACCTAGCTGCTTTCAAAACTACTGTGTATATAACTCATAGAGGTGATTGCATTATCCCACCCGTCTCAACCACCCAATCATCTAGGCCCAGTATTTTATTTATGTATTGAATTGTTACTTTTTTCCCGAAGACGAGTATAAGTTTTCTATATATCAAAGTAATTTATCTCTTCTTTGTATTCACTGACTTTGGATGATTTGGATTGCTGGTGTGAACTGCTGCACGTATATTTTTATACCATGAATAACAGAAGAGAAACTGAGTAATGTATTGGGTATGTTCTTAATTGAACCTATTCAGCAGTCTATTATCTTCATTAAATTTTCATGCAATTAATACATTATGATAGGAAGGTCTGTTACCACAGCATTTTTTCAATCAATTACATTTTATATATAATGATTTTCCTAAAAATTGATTGTATGAATTCAATTTTTAGTATGTCATCATTTACTGTACTTATTACATTGAATATATTTTGAGAAGCTGGCTGCTTAATATTATGACGATCGTCACAGAGGATTGCAAACAAAATTTGCGTGTAAAACAACAATATTTCTAAAGAAGTTTTAGTATGTTTTATGTCGTTTCCTGTGTTGTTCCATAGTCTAGTAATTTATAATAAGATTTTAGATCTATTATTTAGGTGTGTAGTACATTTGGTATAAAACATCCTGCGGTATAAACTTGGATTATACATTTTGTGAGTGAACATATAGACGCTGATTGCCAATCTGTGCTTATATAAAGCGAAAAATTTTATTAACTTTATGAGCTGTCTTTTGTGTGAGATGTTTTCTAAACTCCTATTCCCCATTCTTTCTGAGAAATAGCTTTCCTTATGAATTAGCTTTGCAATCTCTGACAGAAATTTCTAGTCTGTTCTGAGTATCTTTTTCTCAATTTGAGAAAATAATTTTTCAAAATTATTCTCTATTTTATAAAAAAAAAAAATTGCAATTATGAAGTGAATAGTACGTAGACAAAGATTTTCCTTATTGATCCAGTGAATCCACGTAGCTTAGAACGTTTTATATTGACTTCTTTAATAATTGGCGCAGAGGAAATTCACTGGAGTTGAAGTAGCGAATGATTCAATATTATACACAATTCTAAGCTTACCCCATGCAAAATGGTTCACAGTGACAAAAAAATTCTCCTAATTTTAAATGAGCACTTATAGTCGATTAGAATCCGTACATTCGCTCATAAAGTACTATGCATTATATGTTTATGCCCAGGACATTTCACCATCAAATGTTGTCCACTCATAAACAGAGGATCTAAAAGCTAATAGGAAATTACCTGGATATGAAAACACTTAGAAAACGGCATAAAACTAATGCAAAAAAAAAAAAAAAAGTTATTTACAACAGCGGTTGCTTTACACATGGAGAACAAATTTTCATTGCAATTCTCGCTGACGATCACCATCACATTAAACAGCTCACTTCTCAACATATAAAAAATGCAAAAGTAGAATAAATGATGGCATACTTATAGTTGAAATATCTGAAATCATCTTTGAAGCAAAACATTACGTAAAAAAAATACAATTGACTGAAAAAATGTTGTGGTAACAGAACTTCCAATCACTATTCATCAACTGAATGTAAGTTTGATAAATATAATAGATGGCCGAATAGATCCCTTTAATAGATTCCCGTGCATTACTCTGCTTGTCATTTTTTTTTTTTGTATAAACTTTAAAAATATACCTGAAGATAGTTACAGCAGTATGTGGATGCAAAGAACAGATGAACAAGGTGGAAGCATCGAAAACATGCCAAATTTTTATAAAGACAATCACAAATCAATGTATAAATAAAACAATGTACTAAGATGATCGAATAGTTGGGCCGGGTGGTATAGGAAATATAGCCACCTCCGCGACGTATGTCCAAGGTAGTTTTGAAAAGAAGAGCTGTATTAAAAACAACAATTCGTTGTATGACCCAATAGAGTGGTAATGCTGTTTTCTTACTAAAAGTTGCCTGTTTTGCTCCAGCTATAGGGAACAAACATATTGTTTTATAGTTTAAATATGTTAAGTAGATAAATATAAAGGTCTAAGCAACACGTTTAAATACTAACCAGCTCTGTAGGAATTTTTTAATTTTTTTGAAAAAATGTCAAAAAATGACAAATTTTACCCAAAATTTCGATTTTTGGAGCAAAAGCGCAGACTCAAGCCATTTTTTTCAGCGGTAAAATTTCACGCAGTTAATGTACTAGTATAAAGGCAACTTTTGGCACCTACCCGTTTTTGATTTTCAAAAAAAAATTTTTTTCGCTCCACCCTAATGCACACTGTAAAAAATTTGACCATTTTGCTGCATCGTCACTCCCCCGCTTTTGGAGAATATTTCTCTTTTGACCCATGATAATGTTCCATAGAAGGGTGTTATAAATCGTTATAAATCGGTGTTAGGTAATCGTTTTCTATAAAAGCAGTGGAGTGACGATGCAGCAAAATGGCCAAATTTTTAACAGTGCATGTTCTATACTTATTTGTGCTATTTAGAGCATGTTCAGCGCAACTTATTAGTCACTTACCGACGTGTCAAATGTTAACGACCGATTGTAGGGCAGTAAGAAATGAAAGTTAAGGAGAATTGTGATGTCAGCTGCAATTCAACAGGATACTTTTCATTGGTGTCAAAATTCGCTTTCGTACGGCCCTACAATTGATCGGTAACGTTGGACACTTCTGTAAGTTGCGCTGAACATAATCCTTAGTCTGTATATTGACGATGACTTATAACGAGCTTTCATGTCAAGAATACAAGTCAGATGCATGCGTTCAATAAATAAAATTGTGCTGATCGTTTAGCCATTTTTTGTTTAGAATGATTTTATTGTGTGTAAAAGAAATTGAAGATAGGACAATGCTTTAAAGTTTTTAAAAGTGTTTATTAGTGCCTGCTTTAATGTTAAATTGACATTAAGAACAATCTTTTATATTCGTGAACTTATGTATAAAAATTCTGACGTTATTACTACATTCATAAACTATGGATTATTCTACTAATCTAGATAAAAGAGTGATAATCTGTATCATCTGTATGATTTCTTCAATGTTCGACATGTTCAAGCACATTGGATTCAAGGTATTTGAAAGTTAAATATTCAGACTGATCTTCTTATGTGTACTCTTGATGAAAATTTTACATATTGTAAATAAATTGTGTTATCGGTTATCATTATGTTAATCTATATGTTTATCATTATGGTAATCTATAGTAATCGATTTAAGAGTTTGACTATTAAATTTATTTTGGAAACATTTTCACTCCATTTAATGATAAATATTACGAATTTCAAATATTTTAAAATATAGCCTAATATGTCTTTCATTTAATAGTATCTTTACGATTTTCAAATATTTAAAATCTTTCCTCTATTTAATGATAATTTTTACGAATTTAATATATTTAAAAATATTTCCTCCATTTAATGATAAATTTTGCGAACTTCAAATGCTTTAAAAGTTTTCTTCCGTTTAATGGTGACTTTTAAGAATTTCAAATGTCTTAAAAGCGTTCCTCGATTTAAGGATGATTTTTAAGAATGTCAAATATCTTAAAAGGATATTTGACATAAGGATCCTCTATTTAAGGATAATTTTTACGAATTTCAAATGTTATAAAAGCTTTCTTCAATTTAATGGTGCTTTTTTCGAATTTCAAATGTTATAAAGGCTTTTTTTCCATTTAATGGTACTTTTTTCGAATTTCAAAAAATTTTTTAATTACTTAAAATTTGGAAGGAGATGCGATTTTATTTACAAATTTCTTTGTTTAAAAAATGAGAAAATATTTGTATGAACAAAGTTCTTGATAATGTCGCCGTTTGAGCGTTGAAATTTCTCGTTCTAAATAGAGGCATTTATATGTATTTTAAGCAAATTTTTTAATCCCTTTTGGCAATGTTTAGCTTAGTTTCGATTATTTTAAGTGATTTTCACATAAAATTTAAGTAAAATTTAATATCTCAATTAAGACTTAAAATATCGTTCAAACCTGATTTTTCGAAGTCGAGTCGTGCAAATATTTCTAACACATTCATCGTTTTTCCCTTTTTAATGAGCGAAAAATTTCAGTTTCTGAAATTGAAAAAATGACAGAACGTTCGACTGATTTTTCGCTGGTATTTGATTTCACATGAAAGAAGTATCATTCACTTTTCGAGAGCAGTAAAATAATACCGACAACTCCGTGGTATACTAATGAACTATTTGTTGCTCTTCACAAATACAGGGCCTGTCGAAAGAACATTTTCATCTTGTTATTAGGACGAAATATTTCAATAATTTGGACGTCACACCTGACTTGAGATTAAAGTTGTCTTCTTTGTACTTTATTTAAAATACGGGTATTTCCATGAGTACTTGTCATGTAAGTCTCATTATTAGTGTGTCTCATTATTAGTGCTGATAAGTTGTTAGCCACCATTATGTTCGAAAGGTTTGCATGGCCTTTTTCAATGAATGAAAAGAAATCGCGTTTTTCCGTCCAAAAATTGGTATCCAAAATCTTAGTGTGCGACTTGAACGAATGGAAATACCCATAGATAGAAAAATGCCCAGTTTTATGACACGGATCCCATTCGGAGCAAATCTTTAAAAGTTTGTACATAAGATTAACATTTTATACTGTATATTTCAAGCGTAAAATTTACTGCCTTATTGATTTTGTGCGGAAAACTTGTTTTTTAATATGAGTGTTGAAATCGTCTTTAAAATATCATCGAGTGGAAGTAAATATTTTATTAGTTTCATTTTGCTTAATTATTTTTCATGGTAGTTAATGGCAATAAAAGAAAACATCTCGTTAACCCCCCTTAACTGCCGCGAGCGCATATGTCTTTGAGAATACCTGGCATAAATTATAAAAATGGAAAACTTCGACGACAGTTTGACAATTTTCACCAGCACAGCCGTATTTTGCACGTTTATAACATGCGTATTTTCTGACTTATTTCAGAAAACTGATTGCCTTATTTAATTGCGTTATTAATTAAGGCACATGACACTACTTCAGATTTCGTCTTCAGTTAAGGGGTTAAACCGTCAGAGACTTGCCTTTTTCCTACTGAAGAAAATACAGCGTTTTGCGAGTTCATGCCAATTGTAACTCTAACCATTAGGGACAGCGAAATTCATCATGTTTATCACATGTAGAGCCATTTCTTAGCATCTTGGTTTTTGGACGAGATTGTTATTACAAGATCATAATAGGTTTTAACGCTATTGAACGTTGATGCTTTAAAATATCCAGTCGCTAAGCAACACCTCCCTGTGGATGAGATTTATGTAATTCAAACTTAGTGGAGTTAATAAATGGTTATGTAGTTAACATCTACATCATTATTAGCATCTTTTTCTTAATGAACGTTTTGATATTATTGAATTAAAATAAAATTAAGATTGACAGCTGTTACTCGAAAGAACACGCTGAAAACTTTGAGACAGACTGAATTTTCGTTTGACGAAAGTTCCATATCATAAAATATTTTGGAGATTCATTAAATTATGTTCAATTGTAAAAACAAATTATTTTCTTTTTAAGTTGTTTAAATTAAAGGTCAAATGTATGTGTTTAGAATTTTCTAAAACCAGATGTATTTGTTTTACGCTGCATATTTTCTATTACCGTAATTTCGGGTGTATAAGCCGCAGGTCAAACAATTCTTTTTCGACCCAGAATTTTTTAAGAAACAAATATAACTACTTAGATCGCCGTAAATATTTGTGTTCAATCACTAAGTAAGATTTCTGGGTTCAAAAAGAATTGTTTGACCCGCGGCTTATACACCTGAAATTACGGTACAATGAGGCGTTCGTTTTTTGCAATTACTATATTTTATGTGAAAAAAAAAAAAAATCCTTCAAATGAAACGCTTTGCATTGCTCTCCAAAATTCTGCTATTCTAAGCAATTCTAATGGTTTCTGTTTTAAAATTTATCATAATTAACTTTCAACCCCCCCCCCCCCGAAAAAAAATGTATAATAATTTTTTATGTCAGAAAAATTTGCTATTTCTTTTTAAGTAATTTCAAATTAAAATATCAAACTTGGAATTAAATTGAACAAAAATGCTTATTTAAAAAAAAACTCATTTTTGCACTATTAATTATTCCTTAGAAAATATTATTTGATGCAAAAACCTCTTGTTTAAATTTTCAGTCACGCAATTCTTTTCATCTATGCTTCTAAAGATGTTTACAAACTTATTACGTATATAAAAGTAATTTACTATGGAACTTAATAAAGGTGTTTAAAAATTAATATGTTTAGAGATATTAAATATGTTTGCTTCTTGTCTGATTCTGTAGAAATGTTTTAATGCACGTACGTCATTCCATGAAATTTTAATAAATGACTTCTTCAGCGTAGTTAATTTTCAACGTTTTAAAGCTTAATTTACTTCATTTGTTATTCAACAAGAAAGAGAAAAATCATGCGTCAATCATAGATTATGAAGTACTTTCCAGCACATTCAAAATAATATATCTAAACTGCACCGTTTAAAAAATTAAATTATTACGTCTCATTTCACTATATGGAAATGTTTATCGCATGTCAAAACTGAATTTCAGCTGTTTCCATTTTACAATCAGAAAATTATCAGAATTTTTTTTTTAGCAGTCCTCTACAAGATAGCAGATTTGTATCTATTAGCATTATCTTACGGCATTTCAAAATTTAGTTCATTTAAAAGATATATAAATTTCGGTTAAATTCTTCTTTAGCACTTTCTTCTAGCAATGAGAATGGTATGCGAATACTTTTGTGCAACCCTATTTATGAGGCATAGAGTTTATGTATAAAAAGTATTATGCAAAAAACTATTTAAATTTAAAAGCGCATACCAAAATTTAAAACGTACTCTCCAACAATTATTACGCGAAGACAGAACTGTAACAGCTCCCTGTATATTAATAAAAAATGCTATGAACGCTCTGTTTTATCATGATCATAATGAAATTCAAGGTTCAATACATTTGAAATAGCGGAATGTCTTAATCTTTCATAATCTGTGCTTGATGCAAGACTTTTCGCTTTTATTTTCTTCTAACTTCTATAGAAGTCTTATATGATCACCTATGTAAGTCACGTGCTATACAAATCCAACATCAGAATTCTGAATATTGGAGTCATATTTTATTCATAATTTTTTTTTAATGCATTAATGGTGTATTTTCAATACACTATTTATTTTCGCCAAAATCGATATAGAGCACTTGTAAGGCTGAATATTTAAAATATTGTAAGAAAGATTGGTAACTTTACTGTTTTTTGGATGCTAGATGAAAGTTTCTACTAATTTTGAATACAGAAACACTATCTTGCTGAAAAATAATCAATATTTATAACTTATTAATTTTTTGTAAAGAAATGTGTAAAATATCTTAAAATAAACGTCTAATCTTTTACACGGTTTTTGCGAAATTGTTTCAAAATTTATTATGGAGCCAAACACCTGCCTAGAATATTTAAAGTATTTTTTTTTTTTTTTTTCATAAACAGGATTATAAGCAGTAGTTAATTTATTACTTGCAGTGTATTTTAGTTTATAAACATATATAATTAATCATTCGTTATCTCTAAAAAAAAATTATTTTTTTTCTTTTTCAATTAATGAAATTTATAGAACATAATTTTTCTTTAGAATGATTTTTTTTATTTTATTTTATTTAATTAATTTTTTTTTTTTTTTTTTTTTTTTTTTTTTTTTTTTTTTTTTTTTTGTATTTCAATATTAGTTTTGATACTAAAATGCGTGTATAATATAATTAATCGCTTTTCTTCAAGCATGCTAATAAGAAAGAGTTTTGCATTTATTATTTTGACTTCTAAATAAAATCATACTATAATTTTTAATAGACATTTTTGGTAATTTTGAGATGTCGGCGCTCAGTGGTGAATCGCTACTCTACGAAGGTTTATCATGAAATTATAAACCATATACAGTGGAACTCCACTAACACATTACTTGAGTTGTACGCTTCCCTCAGTTACACATTTTAACTTACTAGGGAACGTTCCCAGGTGTAAGTTGTGGATTTGGACGAGTGTGGTATCAAATGAAGATCCTCTCATGTATGTTAAATAATGCAACGGAACTACCCGTCCGAATCCAACCGTTTCCGAGATATCAGCACTTGAAGTGTAAATGAAGCCTTGAAGGGAAAAACGTCGTATAATGCGAAGTGCCTGTCTAAAAGAGAAGAAATAACCTGCAATGAGTGGGTGTGAAGGATTTTACTCGTAGTTACTCGTTTCGGGAAAAGTTATTGGAAGGAGAATTTAAAAACAATGCAAAGAAACTTTTATCTTGCGAACAATTTATATACCTGCCTGTCTATTTATTCATTCATTCACACTTCTAGTGCTAATATCTCGAAAACGGTTGGATTCGGACGAGTAGTTCCATTGAACTTTTTTAACATAAATGGCGAGATCTTTCCTTTGATACCACACTAGAAGTCTGCACGGGCCGGAATTTCCAGGCCCGGGCCCGGCCCGTTCAAAAATCAGCGAAAACCGGCCCGGCCCGTTTTGGCCCGTTACAATTTCTACGATTTCTAAAAAATTCAGATTTTTATCATATAACTAATATTCCTTTAAAGAATACTGCATACATATCTATGGAATGATTTTACAGTATATTTTGCAGCAAATACACATTAACAACATTAATGATTACTTAGATTCTTAGGCTTTCAACATTCGAAAAAAGATTCGTTAAAAAATTAATATGGCTTAGAATAAAAGAAAAAAGAAAGCTAAAAACATCGTTAATTTTGAAGCTGTTTAATAAAAGATGATTTATAAATATATTTCTATATCATTTTACTATAGATTTCAAATCCAAATTCATTCTTAAATTCAAATAAGCTCCTTTCTGATACATTTCTAAATTCATTTTTTTTCTAAGAAACGCATAAGATTAGCAGATATCTTTATTCAGAAACTATACAATCGAATGGCGTTATCCATTTTTTGATACAAGCAATTTAAGAATACTGCAAACAAATAAAATACTGTCATAATTAGCGTTTTGAATAGAATTTCCGAAAGCAATAGCAAGGGAAGGGAGAAAAACCTGCAATCATTTGAGAAACTATTATATCTCAACAAGGTTATACAAGTATTTTATTTACCAAAAATGAAAAACGCTATTCGATTCCAAATCCCTTCAATAGTTAGGCTTATCACTTTTATACATTTACAATTTAAAATTAATCAGAAAATGTGTCAAACTTTCGCGTTATTGAGAAATTAATTTAAAAATCATCAAGAAGTATATATCCGAAGACTAAGCTAACATAAGTTCTTTATCGCTGTTAATAATTTTAGAAATCATATTTTCTGCCAATAATTAAGTCTAGTACCGGTCCGGCCAGTCTATATGTAGAAAAATAATGTAAGCGTGATCTCGGACCGGCATGAGTCAGCTAAAAAGATATTAAAACGGGTTACACATAATGTAAATCTCCGATGCCGATACACTGTGCATTTTTATACTGACGCTATCAAACTAGTATGGCCACATTTATACTTATTCTCGTTAAAACCATTTTCATTGAAAATAGCTCATATTTTATCGTTTCTGCTTAAATCTTCAGCACGGGCCGGCAGGCCCGAAAATTTTTTTTACTGGCCCGGCCCGTTTATGTTGTTTGTCGGCCCGGCCCGACCAGTGGAAAAAACTATTCTAAATCTGCCGGCCCGGTCCGTTAGAAAATTTGAAATGATTCCACTGGCCCGGCCCGTGCAGACCTCTATACCACGCACGTCCAAACCTACAACTTACACCTGGACACGTTTCCTAATCGGTGGTCTCGGCCGTTTACCACTGAAAATTAGCCTAGTTATACGTTTTTTGCTTATGTTTCTCTCAGTTATACGTTAAGTTTTTGCGTGTTTGATACCATTTTGTATCACTTATGCGTTTTGTTGAAAATGAAATTTTTAAAAACCTTTGCCACAAATTGCCTTCGATCTTTGCCGATCAACACTCTGATGTTTTTGTTAATAAGATTAGTTACATGCAAAGATTAGTTACACAATAGAGGAAACTGACCGAATGGATTATGTACATTAGGATAACGACGTGACATTGCCCACGCAGTTGGGGAAAGAAATAGGTAAATTTAAATGTGATAAATAAAAAATGCAAAAGTGTAATTGCGCTTTCAATTGCATTTTTAGATGATGATGATGATGTAATCGACGAGGTAGTCTGCAGGACTCAGTGTTCAGGGAATTCAGGAGATATCCCCTCTCTGCAAATAATTTGAGGCCCCTTCCCCCAGATTTTATATTTTATGTTTTCAATAGTCAAAAAAGTAGAATTTCCCTCGCATCCAGAGCCACAAAAATCCTTTCCTGAGATTAGTGTCTGAATTCAAAACCGGAAGGACTGACAGAAATCATCAGAGTCTGATCGCAATGATTCCACTCATATGGATCAAACTGTGAAGCTGAGTGGAGTCAACTGTCAACTGATTGTCAGCTGTTCTCACAAAGAATTTCTCCATACGGATATACTCAGAAAAATCTGAAAAAATTTCAGAATACTCTTCTCATGAGAAGACATACGTTTATAAAAGAAATTTTGGCGGAACGACGATAGAGCGTCCATAAAAATGAAATGTTCGTTTATTTGGCGATTTACTACCGATCGGAGATTAAACAGAATTTCAAGAATTTCAAGGAATACTCTTATATTTCAAATATTCTTTAACCTCTTCGCAGCAAGAGTCGTTTGCTTAATTTTTATCACCAGTTTTTCCAAAAAGAAAAAATTTTTGTAATTGAATAACGAAAATATGTTCTGATCAAATAAGGTAAACTTTCCAATAAGAATAATTGGTTGGAATAATGAAGGATTCTAAGCGACAATTAACAAGCAATTTTCAGATAGAATACTTGGCTTTTTGAGAGGAAAAATCCTGCTCGCCAAATCTCGTCTTTCATATTTTCATGCATAATGTTCGAAAATATTTTTATTTTTTTTACATGCTTTCTACTGAAATTTCGCCGGTAAATTTAACTGATCCTTCATTACATACGTAAGGAGTACAAATAACATTTTTTCAACATATTCTGAGTATGCCCAGTAAGGAGACCTTCCGTGTGAGAGCTTATGACGTAGTAATCATGACAATCTTAATAATGACATCAGATGTAAAAACTGTAACGATAAAACGGCTGCATTATTAACAGAAGTAGAAAGTGGACTGTTCCGCGTCGGAACTGTTTAAAAAAATTCAAAATTTGTGATAATTTTAATGAAATTTGGAAAATTACTGAAATATTTTTTTATGATTGATTTTCATGCAAAGGGATTCCAGTAATTTCTTTCGAGTACTCTCTATGTGTAGCAAGTATTTGCAAAAAAAATGTTATTACTAAAATAACCTCATGAGTACTTTTCGTATGTACTTTTGTTTGTTACTCTGTTCTATTTTCACGAATTTTAATCATACGCGCAGTAATGCTTAAAAAGTAATGGTTTTGGTAATTTAACTCAATTTAAACATCACAGCAAAAGAAAATCTTCAAGATATTTTTTTAAAGGTCCGGTAGACCATTCAGCTTTGTTTTACTGACTTATACATTTTGTTGTCCGGTCCTGAGCAAAATGTATAACATATATACGTATAATATTTCTTCTCATGTTATTGTCATGCATATTACATATTCCATATGTAAATAGACTGCATATAATGAGGTATATGGAACGCATGGGCGTTTAGTGTGCGTATAAATAATGCATAAACAAGCTTTACAATGCTCTTGGCATAAATGGGGACCTATTACAGCAAATAAGTGTTGGAGTTTTTACATTATATAATTTTTATTAATTTAATTAAGTTTTCAGCAAGGAAATTACGCTTAAAATTATTGAATGTTTACTAAGTAGGACCAACAGAGTGAAAAACGACCAAGCCGGGGACCGATGCCGGAATCCTCCAAATAGCGCTCCAAGTGCTCTACTATTTAAGCTATGAGGGACAATGCCGAGCTTGACAACTCACACGTATGTTGGTAAGGCTGCAACTGCAGCACAAAATGGAAACGTCTACATGAGCATACAAACTTGCTGTGTAACATGACACAAATGAAACCATCATCGGAACATATATATAACATTAATTTTTCAATAAATTTTTAGCAGTGAAATTACACTTGAAATTATTGAATATTTACTAAGTGAATTGTCACATTACTAGCTAAGCGTAGGGTTAGCAGAATGAAAAATTATTTAATCTTTTCAAGAGTAATGATTGTACTGTGTATAATTACAATATTACTTACCCATCATACGTAGTATAGGGTAAGTCTTGCAATCGTTTTGAAAATCGAAAAAAAAATTTTTTGACGGATTTACACGTTTTTGACACTGGAGATTTCGAAAAACATATTTTTAGAAAAAAAAAATGCCGTCCGTCTGTCTGTCTGTCTGTCTGTCTGTCTGTCTGTCTGTAAACGCTCTACCTTCCGAACGAATTTAGATAGAGACTTGAAATTTTGTATGTACTTAATATGTAAGAATGGAACGAAGCCTATTTAATATCAGTAACCTCGATTATCCCGAACTATTTTTTTCGGACTCTCGAAAAATTCGTTCTGATGAAAGGTATATAAAAATTTTCGAAATTTTTTATTTAAGGAGTGATCGTAAAAGACAATAAAATAACACAAATTTTGCCTAAAGAACGAAGTTGATCGAATTATTAGTTGCCGAGATATCTGTAATCCTGTTTTCCACATTCTTCGATTTTTCATGACCCTGTATTTCATTCAAATTTCAATTCAAAGATATGTTGTAATTGGAAATGAGACGCCTAATCCGACGCAATAAACTGTTAGTTAATAAGATTATTATTTTTGGAGTTATAAGGATGTTTCTTTTTCGCAATTCAGTATTTACTTGGGTAGTTAGGCGTGTTGTATAAGTTATCGAAAGAGATTCACCAGAAACTCATTAATACAGCATTACTATGCACACAAAAAATATAAATACACGTTTAAATTTTGTTTTGGAATTGCAATCCATTTTATAAATAGTTTTCAAATGTATTATTTTCATATTATATATGCATATATGATGGGTAAGTATTACGGTGGCCCCCAACGACTAGTTTATTTATTTATTTTGATTGAAATAAAATAAATCGATTCGAAACTTATAGTTCTTTTTCAAAAAATACTTTCTTTATACGAAGAGATATTTTTTTCATTTTTTTAAAGCTGTGTTTGTTTTCTAAATGTTAAAAGGTGTGTGATTTTTAGGTGCGTTCGTAATTATGTAAATACGTAGCACCTATTGTTGTCGCTCAGTCCGTCCGTCTGTCTGTCTGTCTGTGTGTCCGTCCGCATATAACAACGCAAAAACTACCCAACCGAATCGTTTGAAATTTA
This sequence comes from Maratus speculifer, assembly GCA_964019185.1. Taxonomy (NCBI): domain Eukaryota; kingdom Metazoa; phylum Arthropoda; class Arachnida; order Araneae; family Salticidae; genus Maratus; species Maratus speculifer. The sequence continues at coordinate 1,291,631 of CAXHSM010000003.1, forward strand.
AAATACATAATTATAACATAATTTTGCCGAGTCATTTCAAATTTTATGAAAATCGAATGGATGGATCAATTACAGGGACAATCAAAAGGATTCCGCTACATTACGGTCAATGGGGAAAAAGTTTCAAATGCATTTTAATCTTTTGAAATTTAAAAAATATAATTATTGCGTAATTTTGTCGAGTCATTTCAAGTGTTATGAAAATCGGATTCATAGATCAATTACAGGGACAATCAAAAGGATTCCGTTACATTACGGTCAATGGGGGAAAAAAATTAAATGCATTTTAATCGTTTGAAATTTAAAACATATAATTGTTACGTAATTTTATCGAGTCATTTCAAATGTTATGAAAGTCGGATGCATAGAGATCATTTACAGGGACAATCAAAGATATTCCATTACATTACGGTCAATGGGAAAAAAGATTCAAATGTATTTTTATGATGTTACACTCATTCGAACATAATAGAATTGGCATGAATATATGAAATATATACTAAAATATGCATTCTGTAGAATCTGTGATGCAAAGAATTTTTATTATTAAATTACAGGGCCACACAAAAGTATTCCACTACATACTGCTATACGGGGAAACATTGTTTGGGGCGTGTTTTAATTATATTCAACTATTTCACATTTTATGAATAAGATATACGTTTCTGAGGTGTAATAAAAATTACTTTCGGCATATTTACAGAAACACAAAGATTTCGACTACTATACTGTATCCGAAGTACGCTCTACTATAACAGCAAGATCTGAATATTTTTAAAACTTCGTTATCGTACGAACGCACCTCATTTGCTACGTTCACGTGCAATTTCCAACTTGTTTTATTTGCTGGTAGAATCTCATACGTAGAAGTTTCATTAAAAAAAAATATACAAATCGCATCTACTTTATAAGTGTGTACGATGAAAGACCTGTTTTCAATCTATACATCAATGATTAAAGTTTAACATCGGATTACATTTCGAACAATATCAATTAAAATTTTGCAAAATGCAAAATGAGGACATTAAAAAAAATTATAATTATTCGCTTCAATTCATATTCTCGAAACTTTTAAAAGATTAGGGATTCAAACTCATCCCATGTTTAGTTCAAAACTTTCCATGTTTAGTTCCTTACTTTCCAAAGCAAAAGTTTTTTAATTCCTTTAGTGTAAAAGAAAGAAAATAGAATGCATTTCAAAACAAAACGACAGTAAGGGAAAATTTTTATAAATCAGATACATTGCTAAATCTATCCAGACATTGTTGCTTAAGGCTCCGCTTCACTGAAACTCCCCGATCGCGAAATCCCATGTTAGCCTATGGGAAAACTTTTAAGCGCGATGATTCATTACCTAATATAGTTATTAAAATACCGTTTTCACCGTCAGAAAGTGGACGTCAGATGCCGATGATGTGCGTTTGTAAAAATTGTCTACGCAAATTTTAAGTAGCTTTAAGAGGATGATAAAATTAAATCAAATAGTAATTTCAAAGTTTATAGAGATTTTTTATATACTTAAAATTTGCGTAGACATTTTTTAAAAACGCACATCATCGGCATCTGACGCCCACTTTCTGACGGTGAAAACGGTATTTTAATAACTATATTAGGTAATGAGTCATCGCGCTTAAAATTTTTCCTATAGGCTAACATGGGATTTCGCGATCGGGGAGTTTCAGTAAAGCGGAGCCTTAAATCCTATTTTTATTTTAGTTTTTTTTAAATAGGTAAATGTTTCTACGCAGAGCTGCCAAGTCTCCGGCTTTTTGGATACCGGAATTTTAATACAGAAAGTACTGTGCTATTGAATTGGAGCATTCAATCGATTTAACAGAATAACATTTTCTCTAAGATAATACTGGTGTGTAAAAAGCCGGAGACTTGGCAATACTGTTCTACGTATTATTACTTACCCATCATACGTAGTATAGGGTAAGTCTTGCAATCGTTTTGAAAATCGAAAAAATTTTTTGACGGATTTACACGTTTTAGATAGTGGAGATTCCGAAAAACATATTTTTAGAAAAAAATTTTTGCCGTCCGTCTGTCTGTCTGTCTGGCTGGCTGGCTGTCTGTCTGTAAACCCTCTATCTCCCGAACAAATTGAGATAGAGACTTGAAATTTTGTATGTAGTTAGTATGTAAGAATGGGACGAACCCTATTTAATATCAGCAACCTCGATTATCCGGAACTATTTTTTTCGGACTCTCGAAAAATTCGATCTGATGAAAGGTATATAAAAATTTTCGAATTTTTTTGTTCTAAAGAATGGACGTAAAAGGCAATAAAATAACACACATTTTGCATATAGAACGAAGTCAATCTGATTATTAGTTGCGGAGATATTTGTAATCCTGTTTTCCACATTCTTCGATTTTTCATGACCCTGTATTTCATTCAAATTTCAATTCAGAGGTATATTTTAATTGGAAATGAGACGCTTAATCCGACGCAGTTAATTGTTAGTTAATAGCATTAATATTTTTGGAGTTATAAAGATGTTTCTTTTACGCAGTTCGGTACTACTTGAGTAGTTTGGCGTTTTATATAAATTGTCGAAATTGGCACATCAGCATTTCTTTAATTGCCGAAACGTCAGTGAAGGCTTACTTTGGAGACACGAAATTTTTTGGTGTCTGTCTGTCTGTTCCGCGATAACTAACGCAAAAAACATCCGATTGGCTTGAAATTAAGTAGGTATGTTAGTGAGGCACTGGGATTAAGCTGTATAGTTTTTTGTTAGATTTGATTCATTCGTTCGTAAAATATAGAATATTTTTTGCGCAATAATGCTTTTCTATGGCAAATCCAATGCTTTTCAATTTTTTTTTCCTTGAGAGAAAATGACACATTTCATTATTGGTATTCAATGATAAATGGACACTGAAATTTACCAGTTAAATTATTCGTTTTGTTTTGAAATTTTGTGTATGCATTTGTCAGATTTTTAAAGTTATTACTGTAAATTTTGGAGATTTTTTATAAATGTGTTCCAATAATATAAACTAATTTGTTTTAGAGATTTACTTATTTAAAATGTATTTATTTCAATTTCTTTATTTTCTCTTAATGGTTGCTAAGCAACCATTCATCCTGATCCTTATTATATTTTAATGCTATAAATTTGAAAGCGTGTACGAAAATTTAAAAACTGATGAATTAATTAATGTCTTTGTATCTTTGCGGATAAATATAACATAGCCCAGAAAGAATATAGGCTATGTTTTATTAATTTTATTCAAATATTTTCCTTAATAATTCAAAATTTTCTTCTTTTTCATACAGAATCAAGAGCGATTTTTAGATAAAATTTAACTAATTTCCTTTATCGTTGCCAAAAAAAAAAAAAAAAAATCTGGAATAATTTTTCAACGGCAATAAGTATCAATTGAGCAATTTCCATTCGAAAAATTAAACTAAGAAAAAATAAATATGACGTCAGAATAAAAATATTATTTTGTTAAATATTAAACATGGAAATTTGTTTCGTTAAAAAGAATTTTTCTGACAAAAATGGGGGCATAATTAGAAGTAAAAGAAATAAAAAATAATTATATTTTTAACAAATATTTCAGTTGGTAAAATTTGACGTCATAATTGAAATAAAACAGGTATTTTATAGTTCTCGTTAAAAATACAAGAAACATGGACAGCAATAACTCATGAATAATGACGTCATTGCCGAAACTTCAGTGAAGGCTTATTTTGGCGACGCAAAATTTGTTTTCCATCTCAGTCTGTTCTTCTGTCTATCTGTCAGTCCCCGATAACTGCCACAAAATGTAATCAAAACTTCTTTTTTTCGTAAACAAAATTGTAAAACCCTAGATTACTGAGTTTACACTTTCCAAAGTTCCTGATACATCAGATTTAGGTGTTTTTGGTGGGCAGGTATCTAGAAGTATGAGGATAATGAAAAATGCACTTAAAACTGCCACTTATCCTTATAAATCAAAATGTAGAAAGAAATACAAGATATTCGATAACCATTAGCAGATTGATAGAAAGTTAGAAATTTAAATTTAATGAGACTACGGGGGGAAATCTACTGTGGTATAATAAAAAAACAAAAATGATGATGAATGATCATGAATTTTTCAGAATATCCTAACATAACTAAATTTTTAATTTAACGGCTTTTGATGGCTTCAAATTTCTTATTCTTATTTTATTCTTATAAATAATTACGTAATTCGAAAATTTTAAATTAGTTTCCAGAAAGTTGAATATTACGCTAAGTGTATTTAAAAAAAAATATGTGAAAAGCTGACGTTGAGGCTCTTGATCTGCAGATTTACTAGTATAGCATTACTATGTATATGAACAATATTTAAATTTTGTTTATGAATTGCAATGCATTGTATAAATAGTTTTCACATGTTTTATATTCATATACATATCCATGATGGGTAAGTATTACGGTGGTCCCCAACGACTAGTTTTTCTTTTGTTACCTGCATTTAAAGTATGATAATGCGTAAAAATTTTGTGTAAAATTTTGGTACTTTTGTACTGTACATGTTAGATGCAGATCAGCATTTTTCTATATCTGACTTATGGAACAAAAAGACCGCTAGAAAAAAATTAAATTTCTTGCATATGGTCCATTGTAAAAAATGCCATATCTTTTATGTAGCTTATGTTTTACGTAGCCTTTTTTATGTTTGTGATTTTTTTTAAACTATTCAAAAGTACATTTCTATCATCCGCGATTCAGAAGATAATCACCGTTACGAAAATATTTTGGAACAGTCTATATAACGCGTGAAAATGATAATAGGAAACGAAAATAAGATGCAAAGAAATACATTACATTACCAACATATTTGAATTATTGATGCATAGGAATTTCTTCTATCATGTATAATTCAACGACTCACGATTATCATAAATAATAACAATTTTAGCTACACTTTGTCTTCATACTTGAACAGCTTTCACAATGATTATCAAAACTTTATAGGGTTTGATTTTAGAATAATAATAGAATCACAATAGCGGCATCAATCTTATTTTACAACAAAGCTTACCTGATTATGAAACACCCCATTTTGTACATAAATCACTACATATAACATATTAGGTTTACAGCTAAAGAGATTGCGTATCTTCAATGACGAATTTACATTGTGTTATTTTAAGTTTATGTGCATTCAAAAGGGAGTATTGTTACTGAATGTGAAATTCAAAGATTAACCACTTAAATGACCATCTATACTATTAAAATTCGACCGTATGTTGTATGTATACATGTATGTGACGCTATCTCTTCCGAACTCGGAAACGGAGAAACGTCGTATTTGTTTTGAATTGAAGGGAAAAAAATCCGGGGATCATGATTTGCCCATTCACATCCCGAAATTCCAATTAGTTCGTTAATTAATAATTAAAAACTAATCAGACACGTTAAAATTTTAACCTATTTGCCCCTGCATGTTTGCCATTTGGGCAGAAATGGCGATCCGAAAAAGATCGACTGAGGGAGAAAATTTCTCCATCTGTTTTCTCGTTTTTAAATTGCCATCGGTGCCGTTATAAACACACCAGAAACAAAAGAATTAGATTTTCGGATACTTTGTTCTTTTCTTGCACTAACCGTCTATTTTTTTTTAATTTGTGATTTTTTCGATTTTTTACGAAACTTCGATTTTCAGCGTTTTTTTCGCAATTTTCTCGAGATGCATTTTTAAATTCCAATCCTGGCAGTTCTATGAAACTCTAACTTAAAAGTATTCGAAATTTTGAAAGAATTGATTGAATAGTTTTTTTTTTAAATTAATTTCCATTGAAGCAGATTTCAAAATGAAAGCATTGATTTTCGTAAAACGTACATCCAACCCATAAATTCCACAGAAGATATGTTTGGCATTATGCCAAAATCCATACTTAAACGCAAAATCCTTTTGTTTGTAATAAAAGTTAAGGGTTTTTAATAAAAATTGCAATAAAAAAAAGTTGTACAATTGGTTCTGATTTCTTTAAATTTTCCGTAATTAATAAACTATTAAACTACTTAATGCCCGTCTGTTCGTCTAAATCGACCAGCGTAGCGGGCGAAGTTCGCTAGTTATTCTTGAAAAAGCTTTGAAATATTGCATATATTCTTTTTCAGAAATTTTTATCTTTTATCAGCTGCTTTTCAAAGCAAAAAATGTTTTCCTATTTGAATGAGAAAAACACTTGGGTTAAAGAGTACAAAATTTACAATAAAAATCTACTGGTGAGAATAATGAAGCATGATTCGAAATCATTTGCCCGCACGTGGTAAGAGTAAATCATGATTAGCAAACACATGTTGACCGTATGACGTACTGGCAAATCAGGTAAGCAGTGAAACACCCATACAGCAGGTTTTACAGCCCATATGCTGATTAAATTCTCGGAAACTTCTTAGAACTGGTTATTAGAAATTACTGGTGGGAAAGGGTATGCTTCATTTGAATAACATGATCTGCTTTGCTGTGTGTACATTTGCTGCATTTCACATCGAACTGGCGGGCGATTTGACGGAAATTTGAAATATTTAATTTAATTAAATAAAAAAAACTACGTTTACTGTCTAAATCCATATAGCACTGTCTGTCATTTCATCATCTGATAAATTTAATTCAATTCCAATAATGGAATAATAAATCGTAAATTAACGGTTTACGATTCATTTCTGAAAATTCCCTTTTCCATTATCATTTATCTGTCATTAGAGTATTCATGTTGTTCTTAATGAGTCGTAGTTACGCAAATCACCTTCCGAAAGATATTGCGCATCAAGCATATCGAATCGATAACTGAACCGATGACAATTTCTGATTTCCTATGACTCGTGTAAATAAATAAATGTTTAAGCCGATAATAATGTCGATAACTTTGATTACAACAAATGGTGAAGCTGCATTAACCCTTTGGGGTCGAGCGACACGCATAGATGCCGCAAAAAGGTTTAAAAATTCTTGTTTATTCCCACCAGCAAAATTATACTGAATAATTTGGCTTATTTAATTAGAGCATATGTATATGTATGTTGCGGCCAATACCCGAACTGGCCAAGCTTCCTGGCCAAAAGCCGAAATACATGAAATGAATAGCGTATTTCGGGTTTTGGCCGGCCGATTCGCGAACTGGCCGGGGAAGCCTTGGCCAACATCCGAAATATGATGCATAGGTACCAATTTTTTTGTAATTCAGATAATGTAACATTAAAATGTTCAGTAAAAAAGATTCCCATTGCTTTTATTGAAACGAAAAATTTTTGTGTACCCAACTAAATTAACCAAAAATAGTACACAATTCCCTTTCAATACCAAAATTAATTGATAAACCAAATACGATGGCAATTAAAAGTTAACCGTAAACTTTACTCGAGTTAGATCACGGGCAGGCTGACGTCTAGACTATTTGAATTCATAGACACTTTCAACTACGTTAGAAAGGATTAAGCCGAGTGCTTATATCTATTTCGCAAATTGGCCAATCGCATCTGGGCAGTTCGCAAATTAGCCAATTGCATCTGGCCAGTTCTAGAATTGGCCAGTCATTTTTTAACGTTGCTGGCCAATTCTAGAACTGGCCAGCCAATTCGCGAACTGGCCAGATGCGATTGGCCAATACGCAAAATAGATATAAGCACTCGGCTTAATCCTTTCTAACATAGTTGAAAGTGTCTATGAATTCAAATAGTTTAGACGTCAGCCTGTCCGTGATCTAACTCGAGTAAAGTTTCCGGTTAACATGTAATTGTCATCGTATTTGGTTTATTAATTAATTTTGATATTGAAAGGGAATTGTGTTCTATTTTTGGTTAATTTAGTTGGGTACACAAAAATATTTCGTTTCAATATAATCAATGGGAATCCTTTTTACTGCACATTTTAATGTTACATTATCTTAATTACAAAAAAATTGGTACGTATGCATCATAGTTCGGATTTTGGCCAAAGCTTCCAGGCCAGTTCGGGAATTGGCCGCCCAAAACCCGAAATACGCTATTCATTTCATGTATTTCGGGTTTTGGCCAGGAAGCTTGGCCAGTTCGGGTATTGGCCGGCCAAAACCCGAAATACGCTATTCATTTCATGTATTTCGGGTTTTGGCCAGGAAGCTTGGCCAGTTCGGGTATTGGCCGGCCAGTTCTAGAATTGGCCAGGCTCCGGGTATTGGGCGCAACATATATACATATAGGGGTCACAAATTTTTGTTTTTAAAAACCGGTAACAAAACATTAAAAATTTTGTAAAAAGTCCCGTAGCGAAGGGGTTAAAACCTCATACTTGATTCTGTCATTGAAAATTTTTTATATTTTTTGTAAAAAACTACAGATTTTTATGATTCATTTATATAACTTTTTATACTTACATATTGTTCCATGTAGGCAGACGATACCGTGCTACCTAAATTAAAATGTCAGTGTTGAGAAACTGAAGAGAAGTGAAATGTTTTTTCTGTTTTTATTCTAAAGTTTTTTTTTTGAGATAAATGCAGACGATAACGCAGCAGTGAGCTGCGAGTGAGTGTTATTCCTTTAATAAAGTGTTTTTTAAATAACCAGTGCCTATGAAGAATTGTGTTGTGTGTGCATTTAAAAATTAACATGGACCGCCGAGTCGTAAGGTGAAAATAATTATTTATGAGAGTGAAAAATCATGGAATTTGAACGATGTGCTGATGTGATATTAAGAGTTCTATTATAGATCTGTCAACGTTTAACATGAGAATCTTCGAATAATATCGAGCTCAACAAGTGAAATATTGTGTTTAAGATGATCAATTTAAGAATTATAATGAGTCTTCCTCGGAATTTCGCAGCGATTTGAGTGAGGTAAGAGCAATTTTTTAGTTTATTTCGATTTAATTATGTCTGTTATTGATAATCTAAATAAACACGAGCTTAAGCTTGTAGTTGAGGAATTGGGTTTAACTGCTCCTGAAAGTAGTAAAATTATTGATTTAAGAAATATTATAGAGAATAGTGAATATTACTCAAATGAGCAGTTATTAAAAAGCATCGTTAATTCGGTTGTTGAGGAGTATAAATCACGAACAGAAACTGAGAAAACAAAATTAGAATTAGAAAAAATTAAATTAGCGCAATTAGAAAAAGAAATAGAATTAGCAAATATTCGTAAAGAACCATCCCAAAATTCGGAATTTGAAAAAATTAAACTAGCTCAGTTAGAGAAAGAATTAGAAATAGCCAAATTGCGTAAAGAATCTCGGGAAAATTTGCCGTCCGTAACAGAAAAATCGGAAACGGAAATAGGGAACAATAACTTGGAAAGTTTTATTAAAAGTATTAAAACTTTAACTATTCCTTTACCAACGAGAGCTGAGTCATTTAATCTTTTTTTTCAATCTCTTGAGAAAGCGTTTCGAACTAAAAATGTACCTGAAGAGTTTAAGGCCGAAATTCTGTTAAATATTCTCGGCGAAAAAGCGAGCAATTTAATGATCTATTTATCAGAGGAAGAGTTGATTAGTTATGATAAATTGAAAAATATAGTGTTAAGGGAATTTCAACCTACGGCACAAGAATGTTTAAACAATTTCAAGAGTGCGCAAAAATTACCGTCGGAAAGTTACGTTCAATTTGCAGCTAGGCTGAGTTCAATTTTTCAGTATTACTGTAATTTGCGTGAGGTAAATGATTTTAAATCATTATGCGATCTGATTGTTTCAGATAAAATTTTCAGTTCTTTAGATCGCGAATTAATGAATCATATCGCAATTAAACAATCAGAGTCATATTTTAAACTACAGCAACTAGGAAGAGAATGCGATATTTTTTTGTCGATTAAAAATAAATCTAAAGGTGAATCAAATGTGTATTCGAGAAACACGATAAATGAAAATAAACGTATAGCGACAAATAAATTTCAAAATCGGCCTCAAAAGAGCACTTCAAATATATTTTTTTCGGAAACAAAAAATGTAAAATGTGTCTTGTGTAAATCTAATGAGTATCACGGTTTACATTCTTGTCCGCAATTCAAAAAACTGTCCATTAAAGATAGAGTAGAAGTTGTGAAATTAAATAAAGCATGTTTCAAATGTTTAAATTATAATTGCTGCGTACAGAAATGTAAGTCTAAAAATTGTGCGAGATGTAACCTACCGCATTCTGAGCTAATACATTTTTCTAGAGAAGAAAAGGAATTAAATAATAAAAATAAAAATGTTGGTCATGTGTTTCAATCGGCTGCAGGAATAAAAAATTCACAACCCGAGGAAATCCTTTCCTACCCTCCGAGTCAGACTGTCGCCTCTAGTTTTGTGAAAAATAAAACAAAATCCGTTTTATTAAGTACGGCGCGTATCCTCATTAAAGATAAGTTCTCGGAATGGCAGGAAGTTAGATGCTTACTAGATGTCGGTTCACAAGCATGTTTGATTACTTCGCAGTGTGCTAATCGATTGCAGCTTAGAATTAATAAAACGAATACTTTAATTTCATGTTTGGATGACACTTCTATGACAATAAAAGGCTGCGTAAATACAAAAATCGCGAATAGAGATAAAAGTTTTGAAAGAGAATTGACTATGCTAGTAGTAAGGAAAATTACAGATTTAATTCCGCAACAAGTGGTTAACATAAATGTTGAAGTACCAGATTTAACTATATTAGCAGATTATAGATTTAATTTCCCTGATAAAATTGATATGTTGTTGGGTGCAGAAATATTTTATGAGTTATTAAGACCGGGACAAATATATTCTCAGAGTTCAAATTTACTTTTGCAAAATACCGTATTTGGGTATGTGGCTAGTGGATGCATAGAGCAGGAAAGTGATGTAAAAGTTCATTGTGGGCTGATTCGGGAGGAAGATTTAAACCAAACAATAAAAAAGTTTTGGGAAGTTGAAAACGTCGAAGTAGAGTTATCAAAAAGTAAGGAATTTGAGATATGTGAGCAGCATTTTGCGCGTACGCATTGGAGAAATGAGGAAGGGAGATACGTGGTGAAAATGCCTTTAAAGGAAAATCCTTCGTGTTTAGGCCAATCTAGGGAGCTTGCTCTTAAAAAACTCAAATCGCTGTGGACTCGCTTATCAAAAGATAAGAAATACTTCAAATTGTATAAAGATTTTTTAAATGAATATGAAATGTTGGGGCATATGAAACAGGTTAAAGAAGTGAAAGAACCTGACGTCGTGTATTATGCTCCACATCATGGCATTTTTAGACCAGAAAAGTCCACCACAAAACTGAGAGTTGTATTTAACTGTTCTGCCACAACAACAAATGGCACATCACTTAATTCATTGCAATATAATGGCGGTGTTATTCAGAATGATTTATTCACAATTATGGTTAGTTTTCGAGAGCATATTTATGCACTGACTGCGGATATTCAAATGATGTATCGAATGATCAATATTGATCCTAGTCAGCACGCATTGCAGAGAATTTTGTGGAACGATAATTTCGAAGAAGAGCCTAAAATTTTTGAACTACAGACCGTTACATACGGTACGGTTAGTGCGCCTTATTTAGCAATGAAAACTCTCAACCAGCTATCGATTGATGAAGGAGATAATTATCCGATGGCAGCATCGGTTCTTCGAGAAAATATTTACATGGATGATATTTTGTGCGGTGCACCTACGCTTGAAGAAGCCAAAGAGTTGCAGCGGCAGCTCATAGCAATTATGCATAAAGCAGGTATGAGACTCCATAAGTGGTGTACAAGTGATAAAAATCTTTCGCTGACATATGAAGAAGGGTACAAATTTGAAAATGAAATTGAAACTAAAACATTAGGGGTTTCGTGGAACCCAAGAGATGATTGTTTCACTTTTCGAGTTAAGGTGGAACTGAACAATTCCTACACAAAGCGAGAAGTATTGTCAACAATCGCGAGACTCTTTGATCCATTGGGACTTCTTGGTCCAGTTATATCTAAAGCCAAAATACTAATGCAAAAATTGTGGAGAATCAATATTGACTGGGATGACGAGCTTCCTGAATCAGAGTTTCATGAGTGGCATCAATTTCTTACGTCATTTAAATGTGTAAATAATATAAAAATTTGTAGGCGTATTATAATTGAAAACCCAGAAATCATAGAAATACACGGGTTTGCTGACGCCTCAGAACGTTGCTATGGGGCAGCAGTTTATTGCAAATCCAGTGATTCCTTAGGAAATGTGATGGTGAATTTAATCGCTAGCAAGTCGCGAGTTACACCGATAAAGAGTCTAACTATTCCAAGATTGGAGTTATGTGCAGCAGTGTTGCTAACCAAACTGGTAAACAGAGTATTATCATCCATGAAAGTAATAGTGACTAATGTTTTTCTTTGGTCAGATTCAATGATTGTGTTAGCATGGATTCAAAAGGAACCTATCGACCTAAAGCAATTTGTTCAAAATCGAGTGGCTAACATACAAGAAAACTCTAGTGCTGAACAGTGGCATCATATTTGCTCAGAAGAAAATCCTGCTGACAAACTTTCCAGAGGTATGGATCCTGATAAACTTGCAAACTGTGAATTGTGGTGGAAGGGACCTTCATTTCTTCAAAACAGTGATTATCCTCAACGTACAATAACCATACCAGAAACAAATGATGAGTTCAATAAAGAGCTCAAATTTAATGTTAAATCCTCGAATGAATTTAATGTTATAAGTTTTAATATCACCGAGAATTGTTTTGTATATAACTTGATTAATCTTAGTAATAATTATTTAACGATTGTGCGTATTCTTAGTTATATTTTCAGATTTGTGATGAATACAAGAAACCCTCTTTATAAGTGTAATGGACCCTTGAGTACGTCAGAACTGGAATTGGCAGAGAAATATTTAATTAAATTAGTGCAAAATGAAGCCTTCAGTACCGACATACATAGTCTTCAGACTAAAGGATCGGTAAGTCAGAGTAGCAAGTTAAAAGGCCTCAACCCTTACTTAGATGAATTTGGAATTTTAAGGGTTGGTGGCAGGTTAAATAATAGTAATTTAAATTTTTCAAAAAAGCACCCAGCTATTTTACCAAAGAGTAATAAATTTACTGTAATTGTTATAAATTATTATCATAAGAAATATTTGCATGTTGGTGCGTCAACTTTACTATCCTTAGTAAGAAATAAATTTTGGCCAATAAATGGTCGTGCAATGTGTCGAAAGGTGGTTCATCAGTGCATTCCATGTTTTAAAGCTAAACCAGTTATTGCAAATCAATTGATGGGCGATTTGCCCAGGGATAGAGTCCAATTAGACTATTGCTTTAATATTTCGGGTGTTGATCTGTGTGGGCCATTTATGATCAAAATTGGTTATGCACGTAGGACCATCTTACAAAAAATTTATGTCTGTATTTTTGTTTGTTTTGTATTTAAGGCTATACACATAGAAATTGTTTCAGATTTAACTTCCGAATCATTTATTGCGGCACTGAAAAGATTCATAGCACGCAGAGGTAAATGTGCCAAATTGTATTCTGATAATGCAAAAAATTTTATTGGGGCAGATAAAACACTTAGGGTCTTTTATGAATTAGTAAGAAAACCTGATGAGAAATTAGCAGCATATTTGTCTAGTGAAGGCATTGAGTGGAAATTTATTCCCCCCAGATCACCCAATTTCGGGGGTCTTTGGGAGGCCGCAATAAAATCCTTTAAATTTCATTTTAAGAGAATTGTGGGAGGTGCTAATCTCACTTATGAGGAATTTCTTACAGTAGTGATACAAATAGAGGGAATATTAAATTCGAGGCCTTTGAGTCCGTTATCAGATGACGCAGATGATTTTGGAGTCCTAACTCCAGCTCATTTTCTTATAAACAGACCATTAAATGTCATTATTGAGCCTGATTTAACCAATATAAAAGAAAATCGCCTCAAAAAATGGCAAAGAATAACTAAAATTGTACAACTTTTTTGGCGCAAATGGCACCATAATTATTTAAGTGAATTACAACAGAGGGGTAAGTGGAGATTTGAAAAGGATAATGTAAAAATAGGAGATCTAGTGTTGTTAGTAGAGGAAAATATATCCAGCAATAAGTGGCCTTTAGGCAGAATTATTGAAGTATATTATGGTAATGATAAGAAAATTCGCGTAGTTCAGGTAAAAACTCAGAATGGAATTTTTAAAAGATCGATTAGTAAAATATGTATTTTACCTATGCCTGAAACCCATAGTACTTAAAAAAAAAGTGTATATATATATGTGTGTGTGTGAGAGTTATATTGTTTTTTTCTTTCAATTTTATATTTAAGTAACATATATAGTGAACTTTTGTATTTATTTGTGTAATTAGTGTACTTAGTAAAAAAAGAGTTATTATTGAATGTGAAACATGTCAATGGGGGCCGGTATGTTCCATGTAGGCAGACGATACCGTGCTACCTAAATTAAAATGTCAGTGTTGAGAAACTGAAGAGAAGTGAAATGTTTTTTCTGTTTTTATTCTAAAGTTTTTTTTTGAGATAAATGCAGACGATAACGCAGCAGTGAGCTGCGAGTGAGTGTTATTCCTTTAATAAAGTGTTTTTTAAATAACCAGTGCCTATGAAGAATTGTGTTGTGTGTGCATTTAATAATTATCACATATTATCCGCACTATAATAGATGGAACTGCGCTTAGCATGGCGCCAAGTAATACTAATTACAGTAACCATTTTTTTTCTACCATATAGTATTTTTTTATTGTAGTACAGAATATTTTTTATTACAATTTATAGTTAATAGATTTTTATTATCCATTTATTAGAGAGCATTTATTGCAGTTTATATATATATCAATTTTATATTATTATTAATTTCTAATATATCATACATTTAATGAGATTAAATTGCTACTTTGAATGTAATTGGCATAAATAAAAAGAATGGCGATTTCATGTATTTATGGACATGTAATAGTTATTTCGTAATACATAAAGATATTTCTTTACAATGCTTATTGCATCGGGTTTGAATCGGATAACTTTTATTGAAAATGTAAGAAGCTATGTTTATGAATGTTACAGAAAAATATACTTTCAATAAATACACTAGCACAGTGTCATACCTTTTATCATTCTATGTCAAAAGTTTGCGAGCTATAATTCTTTTTATGGGTAAATTTGAGGATGATTTAGGAATTTTATAATTAAAAAATAAACTCCTAATGGAAAAAAATAACAGCAAAAAAAATTCTAAAACAATTGTTTTTTTTTTTTTTTTTTTTTAAGAAAAAAGTATTGAATTTATGAAATTTATTCGAATTTCTGCTTTTGAAAGATTTACTTGGTATAAATCGCTTAACAGGCAGCTGTATTTTTTTAATTTCCACAACAAAAGAAATAATGCAGGGATTTCTATCAAACTTTACATTTTGTTAATCCTTGACATGAAGTTATATTTTATACGCTTTGGTGTAAATAGCTCAACATTTTTTTATAATATCTGCAACAGCTATATCTCAAGAACTAGTGCACATATTTCTTCAAAATTCAGATTCGGTTAATTATTGATATGAATTGGTTCAATTTTTCAATTTTGATGGCAATATTCTAGCAGGTGACGCAGCGATGCTGAATCTTTCCCGATAACTGTAATAACTATAATTTAAAAAATAATAATAATCGACGAATTATAATGAAATTCAGACTCAATTTTTCAATAATAAATATTATTACTGATTATGTTTTGGTTTAAATATCCCAATAGATGGTATTTTTAACATCTTTCCCGATTTCCGTAATAGTCCAATTTCAAGAACTAATCGAGAAATGTATTTCTCACGATGAGCAAACACTGTCATTTCATTTTGGCACAGTGATAGCGCATTTTTAAATGTTATTGCATGAGATAGAAGAACGTTTTGGTATTGTAACAACCGATTAGGTTTTGTTCAAAATTAGTTTGATAAAAAATAAATTTTAATTTCTATCGTTTCTTTAGTTAATGTATTGACTAATACAGCAGTAAAATTTTTTATCTGCTATGTTACCTTCTGCTTTTTGTAAAGAAAAAATTCATTTAACTGTAACTTTACTTCTCCTGTGAATGATGCTTATTGGTTAAAAGAATGAATGTTAAACATTAATCTGAAAACAGTCAACAGCGAACATGAAAGTGGTTATTGATTGTATATTTAGGGTTTTTTCAGACCAGTATTTCCAAAGATAAATTTTTAAGCAGGTTTCTACAGAATATTCAAAGAAAAAGTATAATTAATACTTTTTTTCTTTGAAAAATGATTTGAAATTTGAGTCTAATATTTTCCAAATTAAATTTCGATTTCAACGAGAAATATCTTCGTAAAATAAGTAAAATATAAATCATACAAAAAATAATTAGAAAGCAAAATAGTTTTAAATAAAAATTCTCGTTTTTTTTTTTTAAATCTTGATGAAAATTTATTGCATTTTCATTTTATATAATATGAAATTTTCGGTCTATTTTAAAACAGGGAGCGTACATTTAGTCCTACCGTAATGTATAACTTTGATTTAATATTTATTTAATCTATTTTATATTTATTTAAATATTTAATATAAATTTGTCTTATTCAATCACAGAAATTTCTTTTATGAATTCCATGGATAAATCAAGTGATTGCAAATTCATAACAGTATTTAAAAAATACAATCTGAAGTAGAGGGAAACTTAAATAGAAATTCTAAAGAATGTACTTTGTAAAAAACTTGTGAGTTATACACGTCCAAAAAAATCATACATCTAAACTTTATTTTTTGTATTTAGGCAATTTGCAATAATAGCCTCGTTATATTTCTTCCCATCATCTAATTATTATTTTCGTTTGGCAAAAGATTTCACCAGCACAAATCTTATCCATACAAGAAACATTATACATTAGCCCAAAAAAGTTTTATGAAAACATAAAATTAATTTTTTTCGTGCATTATTTCTTCATGATAAACATAATTTTTAAAAACATATTTAATACCGATAAAATAAAATAGAACATTTACGGAACAGTTATCCTCACCTTGATACAGGTAAGTGAAAGTGAAGTTTTCTTTATTTTCAACTGCAAAACGTTTGTAATTTTAAATTCAAAAATTAAGTTATTCAACTTAGTTTAAAAAGTGGTATTTTTCTTATTACCATTCTTTTGACTTGAAATGAAATGTCGATGTAAAAAGAAGGAATCATAACAAAGCGTAAAAATTCTCATTTAAATTGTTTCCTTTGGATTATTTCTTCGTTGAAACATATGAAAACTTTTCAAAATGCATTTGGTAAGAAATAAAATGAAGCATTAATCAGTGCATCCGCATAATGGAGCCAGCAATAAAATCTCAAATTCCTTGATTAGGTAACTCTGATGACAGAAAGTGCCTGATACGCTATTAGTTTGAACATATTTATGCCTCGTTAGTTTTCAAATTTTATTTGTAAAAAACTCCTTTAACGGCTATTGATTTCAAAACGTTTTGGGAGATTCCTAGAGTGAAATTTAAAAAGGAAATAACATTGTTATCTGATTAGTTAATGGCGAAATTAATATTGTTTCTGTTAAGTAGGTGTTAGTGAATATTGCAGATATCCATGTATTTCACGAATTTTCACGATATGTTTCTATTGATAAAAAATAGTCGGAGAGCATATTTGATGAATTCACGATTCCAAATTTAATTTCACGTATTATTTGTGTGCACCATTTGTAAATAAAAATCTTCATGACAACTTTTTTTAGATAATTATTATTGATAAATCGAAAATGTACACTTTATACAACATTTATAAGTGAACATTTTGGTTGCTTTGTTCGAAATCATGATTCTGCATTTCAATTAATATTATAGCAACTTTTTGCTTTTTAAAATTGAAACAATATTTTGTTTTCTTCCATTTTTGAAAGATAAAGAAAAAATGCAGTCTACTACTGCGTTCAAGTACAGTACATAAACTAACTAAAATAAAGAATACTGCCCAGTTAAACTGATGGCATTGAGCTCACAGGCTACAAATACTAATTGTACATTAAAGCCTTATATTTTCAAGGGTTAATTCCGTTCGAAAAAAATTAAGAAGGGGAAACAGCTCTCCCCTTTCCTCTTTTTTTATACTTAAATCATTGAACCTCCTATACTATCAAAGACATGCTTTATCATCTAAAAAATCTATATCCAAAATTCAGAGAAAATGAGATAATTCTTAATAAAAACCCATTTAGCATTTATATAATTTAAAAGGAGTTATCCCCCTCTTTTATACTTAACCATTAAACTTCCAAAACTATTCAGAGATTTGAACAAAATCTGAAAATTCTGCTTGAAAAACCCATTTATATAAATTAAGGGGGGGATTAGAACCCCTGTTCCCCCTATTTATAATTATTCAATGAACACCTAATAACAGTCACGGAATCGCCTCATCAGAATTATCCTAATCTAAATTTTGAACGAAAACTTAATTCTGCATGAAAATCCCATTTATATCAATTAAGGGGAGGGGCGTGAGCCCCCCGTTCCCCCTCTTATACACATCGTATGAACTCCAAAAACTAATCAGGGAAGCGCCTTGTCAGGATATACCTACATACAAAATTTCAAGTGGATCGGATATTTTTATCATATGTTATCGCGTTACGCACGAACGAACATACATACAGAACGGACGGGCACATAAGCTCTCAGGCTATGATAACCTGTGAGCTAAAAACAAGAAAAATTGCTTTTAATATCAGTCATCTAGTAGGTCACGTGACCCTAGCACCTTCCGTCTGGTCGAAAGTGGAATGGATTTGTGAAATACCCTCCCCCCCCCTCTATAAACAAGGGTTCATTAAAAAAGGAGGTTTAAATTAATTAAATTAGAAATAAAAATTTTCTAGATCAGTTGCAATATACATAAATGCTCTACAAATCAAAATACATACAGGACTTCAAGCAAAAATAATAAAGTTTAATTATACCATTTCAATTTCTTTTGCCGACAGAAGTTTGCTATTAAAAATTGAAAAAAAGAAACAATATAAATCTATACAAATCATTATAAACAATTAAAGAGAAAATAAAAATATCTAAATAAATAAAAAAATTTTGCAAACTATGGTAAAAAAAGTGATTTGCAGAGCTGACGCTGAGGCTCCTGATCTGAATATTTGCCAGTTTACAATGATGTTTTGACAGAATTCACAATATAACAGACAAAAGTGACAAAAATATATTGTTGTCATTTTTATTAATTTCTGTATCTGTACTATACAAGACAAATGCATAAAGAAATTTGCGCAAAATTCAAAGCAATTTAAAATTGACACCGGAAAAAATATCTCAAAATATTGATGGATTTTAAATATTTTCTCCTTCGTACTGTGCTCGAAGACGATTTCCTCATCGTACTCGTAATAATGCTGCATTCAATGACGGTATTAGAAATAATAAAGTGAAAGAGGATGTTTGAATTGTGCGCAAACATATATTAATAAAAAGAATGATGCCCAGTTAAACTGATGGCATAGAGCTCACAGGCTATTCAGACTAATTGTACATTACAGGCTTATATAATAATGCACTTCGAAAAAAAATAAGGAAGGAAGTACCCCCCCCCCCCACCCCAATTTTCTTTTTTTATACTTATCATTGAAGACTCAAAACTAATCAGGTAAACGCTTTATCATATAATAAATCTGTATCCAAAATTCGAAGCAAGTCGAATAATTCTGCATAAAAACCCATTTATGTAATTTAAGAAACGCTTCCCCCCGTTTCCTCCTTTATAATTAATCATTGAACCTCCAAAACTGTTCAAAAATTCAACGTATCAGAAAGAACCTACATCCAAAATTTAAAGCAAATCCGATAACTCCACATAAAACTATTTAGCTAACTTAAGGGGGAGGTAATCGTCCGTACTCTCCTTTATAATTAACAAAAGAAAAAATACCACAACAAATGAGCGAAGCTTCTTACTACTATGAACCTGTATACAAAAATTGAAACAAATCGGTTAATTCTGTATGAAAAACCATTTACATAAATTATGAGGGGTAGTTTCCCCTATCCTTCTTTTATACTTATCCAGTGAATTCCAAAAACAAACCAGGGAAGCGCCATTTCAGAATAAACCTTTATACAAAATTGAAGCAAATAGATAAATTTTGCATGAAAAACCAAAATTAAGACGGGGGGATTACCCCCCATTCCCCCTCTTTAGACTTATTCAATGAACACCAAGTACTAATCATGAAGGCACCTCAATTGAATGATCCTACATCTAAGATTTGAACGACATCTACTAACTCTGCAGCAAAAACCCATTTATATAAATTAAGGGGAGGGGCAATAGCCCCCGTTCCTCTTCTTATACTTATCAAATAAACTCTCAAAACTAATCAGGGAAGCGTCTTATCATAATAAGCCTAAATCCAAAATTTCACGTAAATCGGATATGTTTATCATCGCACGTACGTACGTACATACATACAGAACAGGCGGGCACATAAGCTCTCAGGCTTTGATAGCCTGTGAGCTAAAAACTCCAATTTACAGGACAACACAAATTTTGTGTTTGTGGAGCACTCTTTTCACAGTAAATCAGTCACGCTAATCACAGATATCACATGCAGTTTTTTCACAAAAAAGGGAGAGGGTACCTCTTAATAAAATTACGTGCGATATTTATTAAATAAAATACATGGTTAATAAAAGCAAAAATTAATTTCTTATTAAAATGACATTAATAAATGTAAAATGCAATATTGCACTAAAGAACGTAAAATATAAATCTCATTATGTGTTAATATTTGCATGAGAAAGCCCAACTTTCTAACGCGCATTTGTAGTAATGACATATTTTTATTTTATTTGTTTATTGATGTTTCGGATCGTTTGTTTTGTCAATTTTTTAAGAATGAAAAATTATTCGCTTCAGCAACAACATATTCTTGGTACAGAAAAAAAATACATATATACCAAGTATTTTTCCAAGTATTCTCACTTTTATACTGTACTCACTTTTATTCCTGGTCTTATGGCTCACTTTTTTCCCCTCCTTGATCATGGAAAAAAATTCAGGAAGACGATTTATTGATTCTTGTAAAATAATTTTAAAAGGTGTCTTACTTATTAATGTTAATGTTCTATCTTCAATTTTTGTAGCTCATTCAGGAATGTTTAAACAATCATTTGATGACTTTGATTTTTTTCCTCAGTATTATTAAATATCAAGAATTTCCGGAAATCTGTGGGGATTTAAAAAATTTTTTAATGATATTAAGCCAATAAATCGAGTTGTATCAAAATGCCCTGTTTCTTTTAAGAGTGAAACAGCCGAGCTAAATACCAACACTGGATAAGGAAAGAATGTTCTATAAGAATAGATTTAAATCCAGGATCAAAAATTGTATTTCGGCAGAAATTAATTGATCAAAAAGAAGTCCTCTTGCTCCCATTGCACAGTAAACTAAGTTTCATAAATCAAATCGCAAAAGCCTTAGATAAAAGAGGGGATTGTTTTTGATAATTAAATTAAGTGTTTCCACATTTATCGAGAGGTAAAATCAAAGAAGGTGTGCTCGTTTGCCCTGATAAGACGATTGATGAAGGACAAAATATTTGAGGAAAATGTGAAAAATATCGAGAAAGATGCATGGGTTTGTTTCATAAACGTTACTCAGTAATTTTTGTACATTTTTAATGTATGCCGTGTAAATTATTTATTCTCAAATTCGACATTCTTAGTTTTTTAATTGTGAAAAACCTGATATGATACATAAAAATGGATATTATTTTTTAAATATAAGCAGATACATAGCAGATTTATTACAATTTACATGAATTCCTAAAAACCTCAAACAAAAAGTTAAATTTTCTAGGCCTGTGATGTGAATTTACATCCAAAAACATAAAATAACGAATTTTTTTTTCAACTATTGTCTCGAGTACACTGTAAAAAAAAAAAGGGTCGATCTACTAAAAAAACTTTAGTGATCCTTGTAATTACTAAAACATTTTTAGTAATCTTAGTCGGTTACTAGAAAATCTGTAAGAATTACTAGAAAAAAGTTAGCAACGAATAGAGTTAATAGTTTTATATTTTTAATAGCTCTTACTAAAACTCAGTTGGTGTGGCGTTGATAGCATAGTGGTTATAGTAACGGACTCCAGGCTAAAAGGTCCCGGGTTCAAGACTTGCCGCCGCCAATTACACCCCGAATGTCTGTAGTGTCTCGTTAATAAAGGGATTATGAAAATCCTGTCGGAGCGGTTAAGAATGTTTAGTGCTGCCGTCTATTGCAATTTTGCCGAAAATCTTCCGCTTCAGCAGTCTGAATGCAGCTCCAAGGAAGCTCCTCCGCTTCGGTTGCACGTAATGGTTATTAAAAGTAATTTTGGAGCTATTACTAAAATTTGCTTTGTGGCTCATACTAAAAAATTTTAAGTTAGTTATACAAAAAATTCTTTTGTTCAGTTTACAAAAGAAATGCTTGTTTCACTTGCAAAAAAAAAGTTTGTAATGGTTACTAAAAAATTCTGTGGAATACAAATTTACTAAGAAATTTTTAGTAACCTCTTGAATTTTTTTTACAGTGTAGTACACAAATGAGTCGTAAAGAACTGAAGATTATCAAGCTCATTTTTCTCACTTTTGAAATATATCGATTTAAAGTTTTTCTTTGATGGAATTTTTACTTTTGAGCTCGTTCGAAAGGGAAAATTTAGCAAGTTTATTAAATACCTTAATTTGAAGTATTCAAATAATTTCCAGCTTTCCTCTCATAAATTTGAAGTAATCCTTGCAACAACTGGGCTGTAAGATTTCATATTTATCAAGTCATACGGAAAATTTCGCGGTTTTTTGATAAAGTTTGAATCCATAAATGGGTTTTTCCATGAGCACATATCGTGTAAGTCACATACTACGATTTTTGGTACCAGTATTTTAGAACGGAAAATGAGACTTATTTTATTAGAGATATTTCATTAATTGAAGAGACCATGCAAACCTTTCAAAAATAACAGTGACCAACGATTTAGTAGCTACCATTAATGTGACTTACATAACAATTGCTCGTGGAAATACCCAAATACAAAATTTTCAGTATAAAAGTTTGTTTTTATAATGTACGTACACTGTAAAAAAAATTCAAGAGGTTACTAAAAATTTCTTAGTAAATTTGTATTCCACAGAATTTTTTAGTAACCATTACAAACTTTTTTTTGCAAGTGAAACAAGCATTTATTTTGCAAACTGAACAAAAGAATTTTTTGTATAACTAACTTAAAAATTTTTAGTATGAGCCACCAAGCAAATTTTAGTAATAGCTCCAAAATTATTTTTAATAACCATTACGTGCGCCCGAAGGGCAGGAGCTTCCTTCGAGCTGCATCCAGACTTCTGAAGCGGAAGATTTTCGGCAAAACCGCAATAGATGGCAGCACCAAACATTCCTACCTGCTCCGACAGGATTTTCATAATCCCTTTATTAACGAGACGCTACATACATTCGGGGCGTATTTGGCGTTGGCAAGTTTCGAACCCGGGACCTTTTAGCCTGGAGTCCGTTACTATAACCACTATGCTATCAAGGCCACACCAACTGAGTTTTAGTAAGAGCTATTAAAAATATAAAACTATTAACTCTATTCGTTCCTAACTTTTTTCTAGTAATTCTTAGATTTTTTTGTAACCGACTAAGATTACTAAAAAATTTTTAGTAATTACAAGGATCACTAAAGTTTTTTTAGTAGATTGGCCCTTTTTTTACAGTGTATAGAAAATACTTTTGCTTATTTTATAACAAATTTATTCATTATTTTCTGTTTCACGCAATTATGTTAACATTATCTCAACAGTTAACAGTTATGTTAACATTATCTCTTATCTATACTGCGGAATTTTCTGAATGACCAAATATTTTTTTTTAATTTTCCCATACAATTTTATAAGTTCAGAAAATCTTGTACTGTGAATATAATATTTTCTGCATAGCGTATAATATTATAAATAATTATACTGTGCAATTTCTTTTAAACGGTCAAATTAAACTATCTAACATTTTGAAGTTTTCTGATATGAAATACATAACTATAAAACTATATTTGTATTTCAAAAAATACAAACTCTTAGAATAAACAACTATTCCTATAGAAGCAAGAAAATATTTTATTCACTTAAACTATTTTGCAACACGTGTCTAACATTTGCAGAATAAGAAATAATATTTAAGAACTTTTCTGCATTTGTGTTTGAACGATAGTAAAATTTTTGTTTGCTATTATATTTTATCATTCGATTCTTTTAAACAAATCAAAGAAAATGTGCTTCCAATATGTTACATTTTGTGATAACAGAAACAGAATAGTTTCAGGACGCGATTCGAAATTTAAAATTTGAGGAAATATTTTACAAATACAGGAATATATTTAGAATATTTTAGAATAAATATTCGTTGGGATTATGTTTTATTGCATATATATCCCGATGCATTTTTATTGCTATATTTTTATATTGTCTAAAATCCATATAATTTTGAAATCGCGTTAAATTGAAATTCTCTAGATTTTTACTTTATTCTGTATATAAAAATTCGAAGAATGTGGACCATTTGCTAAATAGTCAAGAAGTATAGCGTTGCCAATTGTAAAAAAGTGTGAAACATCGGAAAGCAATAAACAGAATACAGACAAAAAGAATTTCATAAAAACAAACGAATCCTTTAAATTAGGAATATCCAAGAAATTACCATGTAATTGTTTATACGGGTGATTCTCAAAATAGGGGACAATTTATGTCTTTTGGCATACAAAAAAAATTGAGAGGTTTTCTTTCATGTTTTTATATTTAGATATGTTTGTCTTAAAATTATTCATTATTTGCACTCAAGAATTACTCACTTTTTAGTTAAAAACACCTTATAACAGAATAAATATTCAAAATGTCATTAGCATGGATGTCCGGAGCAGCTGTGCCTTGTGTATACTAGCATTTTTCAAGAGTTAATATCATGTTTATAAAATAAAACAAATGTTATTCTTTCTTTAAATTAATCAAGGAGAGGATTTATCGAATAAATTTATTTTTAAAGATAAAATTATAGTATATAAAAAAAGAATTAAAGTTTGCCCTCCATATTCTATTTTCAAAACAAGGTCATACAAGTACTGGTTATAACAGCTGGTTATTAATAAAAATTTCATTTTCACATATGACAATTGTTTGAAAATATAAAGTTTCTCCATGGCAACAAGTAGCCATTTTATCCCAGCCTGAAAATAGAAGCATGTATTGTATTTTAAGAATAGAAGTTGAATATTAGGGGCGTACATCAATCGTATTTCATTAGAATGGATAATAATTTTCATGTTTAATTTATAATTAAAATTTTTATTTTACTTATTTTCATAGGACTTTTGTGTTTTACAAAGCCCCAGAAAGGACTATTGCATTGTGATTATATTATGGCTCATAATCTTATTTAAATTAAAATTTGTCATTAGCATGGTTTTCTGTCCATGCTAAAGACTCCTATGTACATAAATGTAACCATTGCTTATATTGTATTTTTTATAAAGTTTAATTTTACATATAAATTTAGGTATTACATTTATTATCCCTAAAATATGCATTAAATCTGTCAGAAAATCACTAATACAGCTTCTTACATTGTTAGTGTCAGAATGCTGCTCATGTAAACAAAGTTTGCTCTTTGGTAATGTTTTTATTCTCTTTATATGTATATATGTAAAAATGGAAACCATTTGCTGAAAAGGAAGGCTAATAAATATAGAAAAAATATTTAAACAGGAAGAAAATAAAAATTTGTTAATATATTTATTCCATGCAATTTGTTTTGTCATTAGCATGGCTCAAAAAATACTAATTATTTTTTTAAAGTTAATTTTTAAATATTTAGCTCTGCTGACTACATATAAAGTATACCTAATATTATATTAACAACACCTATTTTTTTCAGAAATTTTGAAAACAGTAATTTTTTTAAGATTTCACTTTTGAAATTGTCCCCTATTTTGAGAATCACCCATACATGATACATTATTACAGATAAGCTTGTACCCACAGTTCTCAAGAAAAATTACACTTTTTTACAATGTAGATGTTTTGTTAGTATTTTTTTTCCTCTTACTTACGTACTTCCACTTACGTAGTATATTAGACCTAAACAATAACGTAAGTACTATTATGTTTAAAATTCATGGTATACATATGTAATTAATAAACGAAGACTTTTTATGCCTTTTAATGCATATTGTGTGCAAGATAAATTGAATAAGCTTTTACAAAAGTTTCACTAGCCGAACTGTCATAAACAGGGTTGTAAATATGGCAGTAAAATTTACGACACTGCCATGTTTATGAAGAGCGTAATAGCTGTGCATAAATAACGCTTCTGGATGTATTAGGTATTTTAAACGATATGGAATAATAAATTTGTTCGTGGGAGAAATTATGAGACGAACATATTTACTCTTTTTAATGATTATTACTTTAATCCGTTTTTGTATGTCAAACTAGTGTTTATTTGAAAGAGTAAAGAGAATTTTAAACATTAGTGCTAATCTACTACTATTTTTTTTTATCCAAATTGCTTAATTATATCGCCTTTTTTTAATCAAATTGCTTAATTATATCGCCTTTTTTAGGTGCGTTTGTAATTATGTAAATACGTAGCACCTATTGTTGTCGCTCAGTCCGTCCGTCTCTCCGTCCGCATATAACAACGCAAAAACTACCCAACCGAATCGTTTGAAATTTAAAATACATGATTATTACATAATTTTGTCGAGTCATTTCAAATTTTATGAAAATCGGATGGATAGACCAATTACAGGGACAATCAAAAGGACTCCGTTACATTACGGTCAATGGGGAAAAAAGTTTCGAATGCATTTTAATGGTGTTACACTCATTTGAATATAACAGAATTGACATGAATCTATGAAATATGTTAAAACTGTAGTTAGCTTTCGTTTTTTCAAAAACTAAAACAAAATCACTTCACCTTTTTTCATTCACGTATAAAAACATTTCATATTTATTTACTTAGAAGGTGTCACAAATAAAAATTAAATTAAAGAGTTGACATGTTTCGGTTCATTAATAAGAACCGTATTCATAACATATAAAATCAGTAGAAAATTAAATGACACTGGATATAAATATAATTTAAAAATCAAAACAAAACATTGCGCCCGCTATGATCCTGAATATAGCCATTGCCAACACGGCATATAAATATAATAAATTTTTACCATATATTAAATTTAAAAAGTATAAAATTAAAATTAAAAAAGTAGAAAAACTAAATGACTCTGGATATAAAGGTAATTTAAACCCCCCAAAACATAAAATATTGCGCCCTCTATGATCGTGAATAGCCAATGCCATCGCGGTTCCTCCTATTAGACTCATCCTTTAAATATTTATTAAGTAATTCTAACCACAAACTCGGAATGTCATAAGAATAAGAATCATTACAAACTCTATCCCTCCTAGAATATATCTCTATGGATTCACGGATGATTAATTTTCGGAATAAACTGGAAATGAACACTAATCTACTATCTTTAAAACATATATAAACTATCTTTAAAGAGGGGGGTTAAAATTTGTTTTAAAGATAGTAGATTAGTGTTCATTTCCAGTTTATTCCGAAAATTAATCATCCGTGAATCCATAGAGATATATTCTAGGAGGGATAGAGTTTGTAATGATTCTTATTCTTATGACATTCCGAGTTTGTGGTTAGAATTACTTAATAAATATTTAAAGGATGAGTCTAATAGGAGGAACCGCGATGGCATTGGCTATTCACGATCATAGAGGGCGCAATATTTTATGTTTTGGGGGGTTTAAATTACCTTTATATCCAGAGTCATTTAGTTTTTCTACTTTTTTAATTTTAATTTTATACTTTTTAAATTTAATATATGGTAAAAATTTATTATATTTATATGCCGTGTTGGCAATGGCTATATTCAGGATCATAGCGGGCGCAATGTTTTGTTTTGATTTTTAAATTATATTTATATCCAGTGTCATTTAATTTTCTACTGATTTTATATGTTATGAATACGGTTCTTATTAATGAACCGAAACATGTCAACTCTTTAATTTTTATTTGTGACACCTTCTAAGTAAATAAATATGAAATGTTTTTATACCTCTATGAAATATGTACTAAAAAATACATTTTGTACAATCTGTGATGCAAAGAATATTTATTATTAAATTACAGGGCCACACAAATGTATTCTACTAAATAATGTTATACGGGGAAACATTGTTTGGGGGGTGTTTTAATTATATTAAACTACTTCCCATTTTATGAATAAGATATACGTTAATGAAGTATAATAAAAATTACTCCCTGCATATTTACAGGAACACAAAGATTTCGACCACTATACTGTATCCAAAGTACGCTCTACTATATCAGCAAGATCTGAATATTTTAAAACTTCGTTATCAACGAACGCACCTCATTTGCTACGCTTTACGTGCAATTTCCAACTTGTTTACCAAAGCAACTGAATTGCATGCCTTAATTCAATTTTCATCATATCAACACAGATCAGTTTGGACATGAATTGAGAGATCGTACACGATAGGCGTAAAAATATTAAAAGGATTTACATTTCTGCATTGTTGTCCTAAGAAACCACATGGAGCAATTTTTTGAGAAATTTATTTTTCATGAACTAAATTTTAGTTTAGATAATGTAATATCATTTTAAAGTACAAGTAAATATCCTTTTGTAAGGAACTGTGATTGTTGCTTTTCACAATTTCATTTAAATAGGACATGATCTGTCAAGATTTGCATGCATTCTAGAGCAGATGCTATCCGAACCTTCTTATAAAAGTCAACAAAAAATCTGTTATTTTTTAGCTTATGTTTTTAGTAAAAATTATGTATTTTTATTTACTACACTGTAAAAAAAAAGGTCGATCTACTAAAAAAAACTTTAGTGATCCTTGTAATTACTAAAAAATTTTTAGTAATCTTTGTCGGTTACTAGAAAATCTGTAAGAATTACTAGAAAAAAGTTAGCAACGAATAAGAGTTAATAGTTTTATATTTTTAATAGCTCTTACTAAAACTCAGTTGGCGTAACCTTGATAGCATAGTGGTTATAGTAACGGACTCCAGGCTGAAAGGTCCCGAGTTCGAAACTTGCCACCGGCAAATGCACCCCGAATGTCTGTAGTGTCTCGTTAATAAAAGGATTATGAAAATCCTGTCGGAGCAGTTAGGAATGTTTAGTGCTGCCATCTATTGCGGTTTTGCCGAAAATCTTCCGCTTCAGCAGTCTGGATGCAGCTCGAAGGAAGCTCCTCCGCTTCGGTTGCACGTAATGGTTATTAAAAGTAATTTTGGAGCTATTACTAAAATTTGCTTTGTGGCTCATACTAAAAATTTTTAAGTTAGTTATACAAAAAATTCTTTTGTTCAGTTTACAAAAGAAATGCTTGTTTCACTTGCAAAAAAAGGTTTGTAATGGTTACTAAAAATTTCTGTGGAATACAAATTTACTAAGAAATTTTTAGTAACCTCTTGAATTTTTTTTTACAGTGTATCTCAGAAGGAAAATAGACTTCAATTTTATATTATTCACAATACTCATTTTACACTGAGCTACTGTTATTATTATTTATATTTGACGGTAATTTAAAGAGGTGAATGTAAATAATGCAACAGTATGCATATAATACTTCACAGTCAAAAAGGTGCTTCAACTTCTAACAGTTATATCAGCTTTCATCGTAAAACAGTGGGATTTTTTTTTTAATCCCACTTCTTACTGCAAGGGAATTTTTTTTCTAATACAAATTATTGTAATGGCGGGACGTGAAAAAATTTTAATTTCGTATTTTATTATTATTAATATTATTAGCTACTCGATATCATTGAGTGTGGACACTCCGTAAGTGATAAACCTGTCTAGTAGGAAATGAAACTAATCCTAGTTGAATCAGAAATTTCTTCATAATATATATTAAACTAAAAGAGAAATTAAACAAAAGAGAGAAATAGTTTTCGATATAAATAAGGTGATTTAAAGTAAATAGGAACAACAATAAAAGTTATCATGAAACACTTTTTTGTGCGCCAAACCACGTTAATTAAATTAATGAAATTGGAATGGAAAGAGCATTAACTAATTAAAAAATTAATTAAAGAACAATCGGTTCGTTTTATTCTGTACTTCTCAATCAGTTAAGTTATTTCAAAATATTTTGTAATTTTATTCAAAATTATCTTTTATAAAATTACATATAAACATAAAATCATAGATACGTATTATATATATATATATATATATATATATATATAACTACATTACATCACATTTTACATTTCGGGGAAAGGTTAATAAAATTTATTAAAATCTTAGATCGAAACTACTGTGTAAATGATAGAGGAAGAAAAAGAAAAACTAGTCGTTGGAGGCCACCGTAATACTTACCTATCATTTATATGCATATGAAAATAAAGCATGTGAAAACTATTTATACAATGTATTTCAATTCCAAAACTAAATTTAAATATTGTTAATACACATAGTAATACTCTATTAATGAATTGCTGATGCACCAATTTCGACAAATTATATAAAACGACAAACTACTCAAGAAGTACCAAACTGCGTAAAAGAAAACTCCAAAAATATTAATCATATTAACTAACAGATTACTGCGTCGGATTAAGCGTCAAATAAATATTATTAGCTACGCTAATAAGCGTCGATTAAAATATACCTCTGAATTGAAATTTGAATGAAATACAGGGTCATGAAAAATCGAAGAATGTGAAAAACAGGATTACAACTAATTATCCGATCGACTTCGCTTTTTATGCAAAATCTGTGTTTTTTATTGCCTTTTACATGCATTCCTTAAAATAAAAAAAATCGAAAATTTTTATATACCTTTCATCAGAACGAATTTTTCGAGAATCCGGAAAAAATAGTTCCGGATAATAGAGGTTGCTGGTATTCAATAGGCTTCGTCCCATTCTTACATACTAAGTATATACAAAATTTCAAGTCTCTATCTCAATTTGTTCGTGAGATAGAGCGTTTACAGACAGACAGACGGACGGCAAATTTTTTTTTTTCTAAAAATATGTTTTTCGAAATCTCCAGTGTTGAAAACGTGAAAATCCGTCAAAAAATTTTTTCGATTTTCAAAACGATTGCAAGACTTACCCTATACTACGTATGACGGGTAAGTAAACTAGTCGTTGGGGGCCACCGTAATACTTACCCATCATGGATATGTATATGAAAATAAAACATGTGGAAACTATTTATACAATGCATTGCAATTCATAAACAAAATTTAAATATTGTTAATATACATAGTAATGCTATATTAAAGAACTGCTGATGTACCAATTTCGACAAATTATATAAAACGCCAAACTACTCAAGTAGTACCGAACTGCGTAAAAGAAACATCCTTATAACTCCAAAAATAATAATTCTATTAACTAACAATTAACTGCGTCGGATTAAGCGTCTCATTTTCAATTAAAATATACCTCTGAATTGAAATTTGAATGAAATACAGGGTCATCAAAAATCGAAGAATGTGGAAAAGAGGATTACAAATATATCGGCAACTAATAATATGATCGACTACGTTTTTTATTCATAATTTGTGTAATTTTATTGCCTTTTACGTCCATTCCTTAAAATAAAAAAAATCGAAAATTTTTATGTACCTTTCATCAGAACGAATTTTTCGAGAGTTCGAAAAAAATAGTTCCGGATAATCGAGGTTTTTGATATTAAATAGGCTTCGTCCCATCCTTACATACTAAGTACATACAAAATTTCAAGTCTCTATCTCAATTTGTTCGGGAGATAGAGCGTTTACAGACAGACAGACAGACAGACGGACAGACAGACAGACAGACTGACGGCAAAAGTTTTTTTTTCTAAAAATACGTTTTTCGGAATCTTCACTATCTGAAACGTGTAAATCCGTCAAAAAATTCTTTCGATTTTCAAAACGATTGCAAGACTTACTACGTATGATGGGTAAGTAAAATGAATATATACCGTGGTATCTGCCTATATCCAGTTAAAAGAAATGAAAAAAAAACTCTTGTGTTTGTAAAGGAGAATGTGAATTCGAAACCTTTCAATTTTGTATGCCCTCAGTCCTTATCGATTTCTTTTATTTATTTATTTATTTTTCTTGGAACGATGATGCCCTCGTCAAAAAACACGCAAATATCAAGATTCTCTATCAACTTGTTCAATTTGTTCCCTATTGCTTGCGGTCTGGATATGGGCTAGAAAGTACAAGAGAATCAAATAAGAATTCACAATTTTCGAGAGCGATAATTTTTTCGATATTTTTGCTGTATATAAAAAAAAAATACTTTATATAATGGACATGCATATGACCAAAGTCAGTTCTATGTGATTGCTCTTTAAAGATATCAATCAATTTAGTATACCTGAACAATAATGAATAAGTCAAAATGTAATTATTATAAAGTATCCGATGCAAATATGGTCAATGCAGGTAATATGGCCAACCTGCAATATTATTTTTAATTTCGGTGAAATCCAAAAGATGATACTTGGATCTATTACCTAGATATCCCAATAACATAGTGTAGGTCGCAATCTTTGATCACGTGTATAGGGGAGCAATCATTATTGATTTGTTGTTGTTGTTGGTTGCGTTGGCATTTTATAAAATTTTCCCTGGTAAATTTGTTATTTTTCTTACTTAAACAAAATATTTGTATTTGTTATAATACATAATTTTTTAGCTGGTTTAAAGTCCTTCTTAACCATAACAATGATTTTTAATACCTGAGTGTTCAAGCAGAGTTAAGAACATTTTTTCAAAACCTATCAATGTACCAACATTGATAGGTTTTGATAAATATGTTATATATGCAGGTGCATATTACCTGCATATGGGGCATATTACTTGCACTTCTGGCGTACTACATTCATATAAATAAATTTCGCTACTTTTTTATATTTATTTATTTATTTATGCAAATAACTGGGTTAAAAAATTAATACACTATTAGCATTAAATACCATATAAGTAAACATTTAAAAATATATATTTCTGCCAAGTATATTGAAAAAAAATCAAATGTAATAAAGTTAAAATAAAATACTAAATTTTCTTCTTTTTTTTTCAATATTTTTTGTAAAAACTCAAAAAAAAAAAAAAACAAATTTGGTTTTCTGCGTTTTAGTTTCTTATGCATTAAATATAAATATTTTCATTATATTTTACCTATGGCCATATAACTGTATATGGGCATATTACATTCATCAACTAAACTTTTTTTCCAAAAATTTAAAATTATTATTCCAAAAATCGAGTTTAAATCTCGATTAATTTAAATTTTTATTTTTTTTCCAATACTAAAAAGACTCTTCTCTTACAGACTATTTTTTTAAATCACTTGCAACTGTCGCTAAAAAAGTTTTTTCTTAAGGTTACCTGCATATACCTTAGTCTTTAATGTTACCTGACTCATGATCATCTATCAGTAGCGTAACCACGGTGGCTGCCCAACCAATAATATTCCATGATTTTCATTTCCATGATTCATAGAAGAAAATTTTCTGGTTAAAAAAGGCAAACAGAACTTTGAAAATTTTCCGGTATTCAGTGCATTTGGGCACCCACCATGGTTACGCCACTGTGTACGGTAAATTTCTTGAATATATATACAGTAAAACCCCGATATTTCCGATTAATTGGGACCAAACCCAATGAGGATTATCGAAAATCCGGATTATCCAGAGAATTAGAAAAAAAAATGAAATAAAACAAGACATATTTACAGAAAATCACCTTTAAGTTAAACTTATTGAATATTTACAGATAGAAAAATGTTTACTTTGTAGTAAAAAAGTTAGTAATTTTCTGCTGTGCCAGTCTTCTATACCTTTTGGGAGCCGTACGGTCACGCATCCGTCTGAGCATAAGTAGTTCGTTGAGTGTAGTCTCCGCCTAACAATCAAAATAAACTATTAATTGTTCTAAATGAGATGTTTCTTCATTTATTGTACAGTGATTTTTTTCAGACATTTCTAAGTGGTTTAAATAGAAAATTGGGAAAATTGGAATTGCCACACTTAGTGATACATTGTTGTTTCTTTGAACGATAACATCGAAGAGTTTAAATAAGAAAAGTATTCTTCCGAAAAGATGACAGAAAAAGTTTTTTTATTCAGAATACGACGCTGAAACAAGTTATTGTTATGGAAATTTGCCTATCACTTCTCAAACTTAAAAAAAAATGACCAAATCGATCAGGATTATCCGGAGATCCGAATTATCGGATAGGGGTTCTACTGTATGTGTATTTTCTTTCTTCTCAAATAATTTTCGTCCTAGAAAGTTTCTACAAAATTGTTTCTACAAAAATTTGCAATTGGTAGTTAAGAGGTAACGCGAGTATATATGCGGTAGTTGAGACTACAGCCGCATGGACTATGTCTTACATTTCATATTGTAGGAAGCGTTATGTTTAAATACCCCCATGTTTTTTATTCATAAATAAAGTATGCTATTTTTAGTTTGATAAGGGAAAGAAGAAAGTATTAATTTGCGTATTCTGCCGTGACCCAGCGATCGACTACTGGATCTCATGGGATTTGTCGTCGATCTAATAGAATACATTAACATTTATAAGGCTGTGGAAAAAAGAAAGTTCCACTCAATTTTAATTAGAAAATGCCACAGTGACACCCGAATTTTTAAACAAAATATTGATATTCTAATTTAAGCGAAATACAATCTTAACTTACATTGAAACAAATATGATTATAAAAACCTGGTGTCAGTCAGCCATTTATATATTGTTGCTACTGAAGTAACTTACACGAGAAAGGTTTTAATTTTTTCTTAAATAGGCGAATTATCGAACTATATCTGAATAGCCATTCAGAGCAACTTTGATCCACATTTTCTTTTCTATTTTGAGATGCCAAAGTCTTATTTTTAGAATATTGTTGAAACTTGAAGTATATAATAGAAGAAATTATCCTAAATTATTGCATAAGTATTAAAAATTAAGTATTAATTACGATAAAAGCAATAAAATGAATTTTTAACTCTAAAATGCTTTTTTGTTCATTGTTTCATTGTTATCCTCTAAAATGCTCTTTTTGATAAAATATGTGTTTTATTTAAATTGAAATTATAGCTATTCAATAACACTTATCTGTGACAAAAAAAAAAAAAAAAAAAATATCCATTTATTTTGAAAAAAAAAATCCCAATCACGACACGATAATTATCTTTTTTTTTTTAATGCATTTCTACAACATTTGAAATGCGATACATCTGTAATGTTCTTTAAAAAAAAGGAATAGGATGAATGTAGTAGAATTTAAATCAGTGGCAACAATTGCTTAAAAAATATCCGATTCGGGTAAAATCAGCATCTTAGTAATGAGAAGACCAATCGTTGATCAACTATTATTCCTCGAACATATATTTGAGTACAATGGGTTACAAA
The DNA here is from genome assembly GCA_964019185.1 of Maratus speculifer. Classification (NCBI taxonomy): domain Eukaryota; kingdom Metazoa; phylum Arthropoda; class Arachnida; order Araneae; family Salticidae; genus Maratus; species Maratus speculifer. The sequence continues at coordinate 1,327,069 of CAXHSM010000003.1, forward strand.
AACACATCTGCTTATCAAAAATATTCAATATCGTGGCAATAAACACAACGCTATGTTAAAATATACTGGTCCCGAAGGGTGAAGTTTTATCGACCATTGAATGATACGTGTACCAAAAATACCAATTTTTCTGCAAGAATCAATTTTTTTAAAAGCAAAATTTGTATGTTTCTTAAAATGAAATTAATAATAATGAAACAAAATATGCCATTTTAGTTATCATAATATTTTTGCCCATACTAAAATATACAATAATATAAAATAAGTTTACCTTTAATAAAGGTAAACTTATAATTTCTCATGAATAATATTTTTCTCATGAATAATATTTCATTTTTCAACAATGTAGATAGGTTGTTAGATTTTTTTTTTCTCTCTTTTAACTTTTGTAATGTATGAGACAGGATGAGATAACCAAGTTTCTGGACACCAGTGTTTTGTAAGAGAAAATGTTGTTCTGTTAAGTCGTGAAACATGTTCTTATTGAATAAAACAATATTTTTTCTAGCAAAATACTGGTGCGCAAAAACGCGAAAACCTTATCCGTAATTATTCTCAGACAATAACATAACTACTATTATGTTTAAAATTCATGGCACACATTGCATAATAAACGAAGTCTTATGTGTATTAATATGTATTGGTAAACGAAGTCTTTTTATGCATATGAACACATTCTGTGTGTAAAATAAATTCAATAGGTTTTTAAAGCAGTTTTTACTGCCCGAAATGTAATAAACAAGGTTATAAATATGCCAATAAAATATACGACGCTGCCATGTTTATAAAGGACGTAATAGCTGAACATAAATAACGCTTCTGTATGTATTTTAGACGATATGGAAAATAATAAATTTTTTCGGTGGAGGAACAACGAGACGGACATATTTACCATTTTATGACGGTTATTTCATTTCGTTTTTGTTAGTCAAACTAGTGTTTATTTGAAAGAGCAAAGAAAACATTAAACATTACATATCTGTCAGTCTATTATTGTTTTTTTTTTCATTCAAAGTGTTTAATTATACCGTCTTTTTTAGTAATACCTCTGAATTGCATGGCTTACATCAATTTTTATTATCTCTACACAGATAAGCTAGGACACGAATGAATATGGGGGATCGTATATGGTGTGCATGAAATATTAGAAGGATTTACTCCATGTATACATTTCTGCAATGCAGCCGTGGAGAGTCATCTGGAGCAAGTTTTCTGAGTTTGCTGTTCATAGGAAAAGACATTACATAATAAACATGCATGGTATTAAAATAACTTTATGTGATAACACTTTAATGATATTAATAAGTTTGGCATACTAAGTATGCCAAACTTATTAATACAATAATGATAATAGTAATGCTTATTAAACAATAATGAATTAGTCAAAATATAATTATTATAGTTTTTTATCTTACATGGCTCTGTTCATGTAAGAGTAGCGTAGCCACGTTATGTGCCGAAACAAAAAATATTGTAAAGTTTTCTGCTGGATGATTCGGAGCAGAAAATTTTCTGGTTAAATAAGGCGAGCAGGATTTCAAAAACTGCCGGTATTCAGCGCACTTGGGTTACCGCCTAGGATACGCCACTGTGTCTGCAAAGATGGGATTTCGTAACACTTTCTGATAGACAGTAATTCTCTTATATATGTGTGTATTTTCTTTCTTCTGAAACAATTTTTGTCCTAGAAAGTTTCTACAATAGGCGTAATTTTTTTCCCAACCACCTTCGTCGTTCCAAGCCCAAGCTCGCACTCTGATTGGTTGTTGCTCTCGGCACTGTTTTCATGTAACTTGGGGATAATCATACTTGGCGTAGCGATAGATGCTTCCGTCGAGGAGTTTGATTTCCTTCCGAACCGAGTACAAAGTAACTTTTCTTTTGCAGCATTGGATTGGATGGAACGTGTCTTACTGAAAGCTGTACTCTTTAAAAGTTTTTAAACACAAATTTTTACTTTGTACTCGGCTCCGAGGGAAATCAAACTCGACGGAAGCATCTATCGCTATGCCAAGTATGATCATCGCCAAGTTACGTGAAAACAGTGCCGAGAGCAACAACCAATCAGAGTGCGAGCTTGGGCTTGAAACGACGAAGGTGGTTGGAAAAAAAAATTACGTCTACAATAGTGGAAATCAAATTTATGTTTAAATTGCCAACGGAAACATGAAAATATTTTGAAGTTTCGAATATTTATGCATAATTATCCTTATTGTGTGTGTTCAAATGTATTTGATTACTAACATCGAAATGTATTAATAAAGTTTGTTTTCCAATAAAAATATATTTTGCATAACAACATGCTAATGTTTCTTTCCAAACTTTCCTAACTCCAAAAATATAAATATATCTTGTTGTTAACACTACAATTGATCTTTTGACACAAGAATTTCAGGGCAAATTTACATTTAAATGCTTTTTATTTTCCCAATCTTTTACTGCTTTTGAGTTATTGATTTCAAATTGTCCAAACAAGCAGAAATTACTTTTTTGGGTGTGTACGTGCGTAAAGTGCTTTTTTCTGAGAATGTTATATTTATCTGATATTTCTCTTTATAAATCAAATACAAATGAATTTAAATCAGGGAGATCCGCGATAATATTATTTTCACACAGTATAAAATATAATCTAATTGCAGTCAAAAATACTATGTAATATTCCCAAAGATTAATCGGTAGATTTTTTTAATCGTCCAAGGAAAGTTTTTATTAACAAAAAATTAGAAAATGTGTAATGATAAATAAACTAATAAAAATATAATCGCCATTGCATATTTTACAAATACTGTCAATTCCTATTAACCCCTTTGCATCAGTTTATAACATTCTTGCTGTAACATGAACGGTTAAACATCATTTTAATTTTTTTCCTTCTTAATCTTCAGTTTTAAAATGACTTTGACCGACGTTTATTCTCGCTTAACCCCTTAGGGGATGGGAGCCTTTTACGTATTTTTTTTTTTTTTTATCACCGCTTTTTAAAAACAGAAATTTGTGCCATTCGAAATCGAGAAAATGCTCCGATTAAATAAGGCAAATTTTACAGTAAAATATTACTGGTGGGGATAAATAAGTATTCTTAAGTCTTTTTTTCGGCACGTATTATGTCGTTCGTCTCCAAGAGATTAAAAATAAATCAAATCAATAGACGATTTACACTGCGTGATCTAATATAGGTCTCATTATCAGTAATTGTCTGTCATTTTCCTTCAAAGATCTTTTGTGTACATGTAATCAAATGTTCAATGTAATCAAATTATTTTTGTCATTTGATTACATTGATGTAATTAAATGTCATTTGATTACATTTAATGTATTTATTAATCCATCAATAGACTAAAATTGTGGAAATAGCACAACTCGAAAAAGATTGTATTCATATCAGTGATGGTAACCTCGTCAGCCTGATTTTCCCTCAAAAATTCCCACATCGGCCTGATTTCCCCCTCATAATTAAGCTTCCCGGTGCTTCATTTACTCAAAAGCTTTCGAGCAACATTATTTCCTATATTATCGCTCCTCTTTTGCACTTTTGAACATTTAAAAAGGGAAATATATAGGAGGAAAATCAAGGAATATCAAGGAATATCAAGGAAATATATAGTAAAAGTAAGCAAGTAAAAATTTTCCAAGATTTTTCTTATTTTATTAAATAGCAGAATATGCACTTAAGAATCAACATCATAAAAAAAAAAGAAACTTGATTTATATAAACTAAGCACATTCTTTCAACGATCAATAATAAATTCACACTTTTGTTTTTTAAAAAATTTTAATATATCTGCTCGAAATAGGTGTATTACATCTGTTAATATAATATTTTTAAAATGTCGTATACGTTATATTATCTCTTTGAAAAAGATATTTCTTTCTTCGAGGATTCACTCTCAAACAGCAAAATATAATTTTACAATATATGTTAGACATAGGTAATTCAAGACTTTTTTTTCCTAATCAATTTTAGTTCGATTCTATGGCTTTCCCAGAAATTTGAATGCAGCATAACGAAGGAAATATTTTTATGTTTAATTCTCTACCTCCGTCTTTTATAAAAGATCACATTCAGCATCAAAAACAGATTTGAGAGAAACAGAAGTTAGCACTTATGAGGATACAATATATCTATTGCACCCTACTAGAGTTAACATTTCTCAGTTATATAATTTATCTGTCCAGTTAAGAGGTGGGGGGCTACTAAATTGCTTTAACTCTGCTTGTCCCACCTACCTCTGCTGTGGCAATGATCATCCAACATCTATAACCATTCCTTCATACTATGAAGAATTAAGAATTATGCACAGTAAATCTCATCAGCAAAAATATTAATCCTCTTATTTCGGGGGAAAAATGCTGATGATACAAAAGCTGTGGAAATAAAATCTCAAAAACTCCGAAATTTCCCACAAAAGTACAAAAATTCCCTTTTTCCCACAAGCCTCTGTTTTCCCCACAAAAAGGGAAATTTCCCACGAGTTACCATCACTGATTCATATCCATCTTTTTAAATAATTTAAATATTTATCGTAAAATATTTCCGGTTTAAAACTAAAATTTAACGACTCTATAAAAATTGCAAAAATTTCATAATTGAAAGAAATGATAGTTAAAACTTTGTTTAACGCAAGCTTGCAATACTTGATTTGATATTGTGAAAAATTCAAGTAAAAAGCTAGGAGGTCGATTTATACGCGGGTTTTTGACTTTTTGCAAAATTTGCATTCAAAAGTTAGAACGTCATCTTATACGCGAGTATATGCATTAGTTGATACCACGGAATAATGGACCATATTTTGCATTTCATGCTGTAGGAAGTGTAATGTTATGTATCTCATTTTTTCTACCAGTAGATAAAAAAATTTTCGATATAAATTCATATAAGAAAGAAGCCTCAATTTGCGTATTCTTTCTTGAACCAGCGATCGACTACTGTATCTAATGGATTTGTCATCGATCTAATGGTACACATTAACATTTATAATTCAGTCGGAAGTATACGTTCCACTTAATTTTAATAAGCAAATGTCCCAATAGGACCAGAAATTTTAAAGATAATTTTGCTATTCTAATATAAGCGAAATAAAAGCTTTTACCTATATTGAAACAAATTCGTTTGTAAAACCTAGCGACATTCAATCATTAAAAAATTGTATCAATTGAAGTAATTTCCCGTAGAAAGGTTTTAAATTTCTCCCAAGCGGGCGAATAACAGAAGCAATACAGTCAAACTTCGTTAACATGGACACGCTTATCATGAATTACTTTTAACATGAACTGATTTCTCAGTCCCCTATAAAGACGAATACAAAGATTTGATACTGAAAACATGAACAAAAATTTGATTCTCCTTGAGCTTCACGTTAACGAAGTTCAACTGTATTCCAAATATTATAAATTAAAAGAACAAAATGTTGCTGTAAAAATTACATTTTTTTTTGGTTTAAATATGTAGTAAAGGAAGTTGGATTGATGTCTTTTCTACCATTCCATGTTTTAAGGAAGTTAATTTGATAAAATGTTATAAGATTCAACCGATATAGGGCAGTGCACATTAAGTTTTTTATACATAAAATGCGTTATTAAAACACATTATTGATGTAATGTCTGTATACTGTCTGTATATGTTTCCTCGCAATGATGTTCAATCAATGAAATACTGTAATACAAAAATGTGATAAATGGAGAGACAAACTTAAATTTAATGGGGAAAAGCAAGATATTGTATCTGTATTAAAAGAAATATAATATTTTTTCACTTGGGCTCAGACTTTACTTAGGTGAAATAGGCACTAAGATCATGGTTCGTACGGGTACCGTTATTTTCCAGGTGAAATACCAACATTTCTTTAAAGAAAAATAAATATAGTCCAAAAGCATGAAATATCCTATTATTTAATGAGAGGTTTTCTATAAGAAAATACTGGTACGGAAGAATTTTCCGATCATGAAATTCCAGGATCCGTACGAACCCTGAAGATATACTTTTACTTCTAATTTAAAATTTCTCTTTTGTAATGTTCAATTTCTGTGATTAACTAGGACAAAATAATGTTTAAAGATCTATTAGCATAATACGGATAGCCTAATTTTTCCTTGTTGCTCCCGTTAAGTCGGCGCTTATGAATTTCTGGTGCCTAACTGATAATTTAATGAGTCCGATTAACTGATGGTGTCTAACTGATAATTTAATGAGTTCAGCATGATAATATAATTGTAGAGTCTTAACACTTTGGGGACGAGCGACACGTAAGCATGGCGCAGAAAGGCTTAAGAATCTTCATTTTTCTATACCAGTAAAATTTTACTTAAAAAATTGTCATTTTCAGTCGAAGGAAACTTCGATTTAATAAGGCACAAATTTCTGTTTTTAAAAAACGTTGACAAAACATTAAAAACTTCATAAAGGGCTCCTGTCGGGCAGGAATTAAGGGGATACAAGTGAATTTTGTTGAAATCTGAATCTATTATCAGTGCCTGATTTAGGGCAGGGCCTTCGGGGCAGAGGCCCAGGGCCCCCAATTTTCAGGGGCCCCCAAATGCAGCTGAAAAGTTTTCAACTATTGTCCAAAATCAATACAAATGCTTACAAAATCTAGTGGAATTTTACATTTCATTCTACATTCTACTGTGTTCATATTTTATTTTTACAACGTTGTGTATTTTGGTTGAAACATCTGTATTTAATCACTTTATTATAGTGAATATTTTCTTTTATTTTTATCACTTTAAAAATACATTGTATTTTTAATTTTTATTTAATCATGTTCCTGTTCTTGTCAAATTATTTGGGGTTGGTGAGTGCAGTTCATAGGTGGCAGAGTCCCACAATATTTTAAATAACTATAGTTTGGTATTGCGGAATATTTATGATTAGTTGTTGCATACTTTATCATTCCAGACATATAAACTTGCGTAGCAAAAGATAATTATCAATACACAATTTATTGTACTACTTCTACTTATTTAGATTTCATATTTTGAAATAATAATTTAAAATCCTAAATAAATGATTATCATATTTAATTTTTTAATTGGTATTTAAAAGTGATTCAATCGTGAAGTCTATCGTGGTTATCTTAATAAGTAACTTCTTTTTTTTGAGGGGGGGGGGATCTCAATCTTTTTGTAAGCAACTTTCCAAGGGGGCCCCCTGTAAGCATCTGTGCCCAGGGCCCCCAAATTTGTAAATCGGAATCGGCCCCTGTCTATTATTAGGGAGTATGCAAATATAACGTTATGATTTTAGGGGGAAGAGGATCCAAAATAACTAAAAAGCTAATAACGCTATACATGCACAGCTCCTTATGCCCGTTTTTTCTGACCATTAGAAATAATCTTAAAAATTCAAGGGACTCGAGTGCCACTCGCAATGAAATTATTTATACAATAACATTTTATACTCATTTCTGTTTTTTAATTCTACTCGCATCACAATATTTTAAAAATAAATTTTATAGTATGTGTATGTTGTCAGTTTACAAGTACAGTAAAACCCCGATAATTCGGATTAATTGGGATCGGACCCAATCCGGATTATCGAAAATCCGGATTATCCGGAGAATTAGAAAAAAATGAAATAAAATATAACATACTAACAGAAAATCACCTTTATGTTAAACTTATTGAATATTTGCAGACAGTAATAATGTTTACTTTGCTTAATTATTCCGAAAACATGTCAGAAAAAGTTTTTTTATTTAGAATACGACGATGAAACAAGTTAATGTTATGGAAATTAGCCAATCGCTTCTCAAACTTGAAAAAAAAAATGACCAAACCGATCTGAATTATCCGGAGATCCTGATTATCGGGGTCCGAATTAGCGGGGTTCTACTGTATAAGTAATTATCTTAAAAAAAAGTGGCTCTAACCGAATAAAATTCGTAATTTAGATGCTTGTCCGGAAATTACGTGTGAAGTTAATTAAAATCAATAAGGGTTAAAACTGCACCTCATTTATTATATGAAACTGATTTCTTATCTATACTTTAACCCTTTCAGGGGTATTGAACTGGCACCAGATTAAAAATATATATATTCTTCAAATTAAATAAAAGCTTTCTACACGTACTACTAATAATTAATTTTTTCAATCTAAATTTCTTGAGCCAATGAAGCTTTTCGCAATTAAAATTACGTGGGATGTATTTTATCCCAAAAGATGTTTATTTTGATAAAATTAAGCAAGAACTTCATAAAAGTTGGAAGCGTTTTATAATTTTGTCTTTCTTCTAAAACCATTCTTTTCCAGAAAAAGTCCCATTATCTCATAAAGTACTCGAGCAATTTTGATTTTGATTTTTTGGGGGTGGGGGGGGGGTGGGGGGGGATAGAGCATAAATATAAGTTCATGCATGGCAGAAAGTTTTTAAAAACTTTAATTAGTTTTAGAAAAAAAATCTGAAAAATTGACATTGCTCTAAAATAAAAAAAAAAATATTTGCAGAAAACAACCATGCATATAAGTAATGAGCACGTTCCAGTGAATATGGATTTCAAAATTTACCAAAATAGGTCGAATAGTTTCAGAAGAACACTAGAATTATGGGAAATTTTATTTAAATTTTATAAAAATGATTAATACCGGAATTTATATATTAAACTGCTTAAAATATTTATTCAACCTTATTTTACAAACAAATTTTTTTAGAACAAATTTCATAAAAAATGTTTTGATTCGAATTGGTATAAATACATTTTGTAATGGTCAATAGAAATGTGAACGGGCCGGGTTTAGGCCGGGTTTAGGCCGATTTCCATTACCGGCATTCGGGGCGGGCCGGACCAAGCTCGGGTCTTATTTTTTTCCTGGAGTATTGGTCCGGTCTTAACGTATTTTTTTCTTATACGAAGCTGAGACTGATTTCATTTTTCCTAGTCTTCACGGACCATACGGAACTATTCTTTGGTTGAATGTATTAGAAAACACATATGAGCATTAATGAACTACTGACGCGATCTCAAAAGTGGAGCACAATGCTAGAAAGATTGCAAAAATTAAAGATGTTGCAAAGCATTCTATCACCATCTATTGTGCTCTTTATAGAAAACACTTTCCACGAGAAAACCCCCACGAGAAAGGGAATTGTGAAAAGGTTGAATGATGCCATTAATTGCCTATAGAAATTCGCGAACTCTTAAAAGCAAAATTTTTAAACTTATAGATGAATTTATTGAAAACCAGCATTCGGTTCTCCTACTGCATACCAAAGTAAAATAATAAATTTGAGAACTAGCATATTTTTGCGACTGCAGATGTAAAGAAGAACCATAACTTTAAACTGGCAAAAGTTTTAATTAATGAAGATTGTGATCATATACGTTATGACCCTTGATTAGGAAAATGATTAAAAAAATTAAAATAAAAAAATCCCCTCCTCCCCCCTGTTAGGATGTGTGTTAGGCAATGTTTTGTTTTTAAAAATTCCGATCATTATTTTAAGAAAAAATTAATTAATTAATAAACATTTCAAAAAACGTAATCTAAAATTTTTATAATTCCATTAATAAATCAATTAAATCTAATATTTTCAGTCTAAAAATCGTAGTTTTCCTATATTACAAAATAGTAATAGCAATCAATCTACCAGATAATAATATTTTTCTAAATGATTTTAATATCAGTTATTCACTCTTAAAACTATATTAATCAATCTTATTTTTAAATTTAAATTATTTTAACGCTCAGTTTTTTAATCATACAGTTCGAAATTTATGCGATTTTAAAATTAATCTCTGTTTTAGTATTTTTTAAATGACGCTGGCTGACTTTCCAAAATGGCACATCGCCATCTTTTTTTTCCACTGTCTAATACTAGCCAAACATGAATCATCAGGGATGGAAATTTCCAGATGCTTCTATAAGCTTCGATCGAAACGTATTCCGCGTTAAAATAGGGGAATCCCCTTTGCAGAAACTTCGAAAAAGCCTTTCTGATTGGCTGTCAGCGGCGTCGTAGGCCAATGCCGAATTTTCGCGGGCGGTTCGAGGGAGATTGAGCTGAGCAATCGAGAGAGAAGGTTCTGCGTAAACAATTGAGGATTTTTCCCCGCTAGGCCTTAGGGCCTAGCAAATGGTAAAATTTTAAGTATAAATGTAATTCATCTGAAATTTCCGGCTATCATCTCCGGCCTCGCAGTTTTAAGCGTCTTCATTTTATTGAGACCAATGTTAATACTTTTTTTTCCTTCGGTGCCTAATTTATTCTGCCATCTAAGATCTTGATGCCTTTTTTTGCCAACGCCTGATTTATGCCGTCATCTAAGATTTTAATGCCGTTTTTCTTCGATGCCTGAAGAATCCTGTGATCTAAGATCGTCGCCTTAAATTTCAGCGTTTGAATCTTCCCTGGCTCAACGGGTACCATCCTGAGATGTCAGCGAACACTCGGGCAACAGCATCCCTCCGGTAACATCAGTAAACTCGCCGCCGTAAATCTAGCGTTGAATCATCACCTCGAAAACTGTGGAATCCAGTGTTATGCAGAACTATCAATAGTACCAGTACTTTGAATAATTAATAAGAACTAATAATAAGAACTTTACCGTGAATAGACTTTTATCTATTGTGAACCATTCTAAGATACTAATTCATCACCTGTTTTACTATATATGGATGCCTTAATTTTCAGTTATAACTGTGGCCACAGGATCTAATAGTTGAAATGTTGTGAAGAATAAAAGATAGGTTGTTACTGGTAATACTTTGTCTTCTCTGTGTTGTCATAACTGGGTGAGTGTTTGATTTTCCTCTTTATTTTATTTTTTATTTCAGGTATCTAAATTATAGTAATATACTTAAATAATAACTGATTAAATTAATTCTTTTAGACAACGCAATTACACCACTATACGACACGTGCTGTTGGCTGTGTTTGGAGAATTTGCTTTCCGGCAATATAAATTTTTCAGCTAAATTGTTTGTTTTGATAAGTTTAGCTGCTTAAATATTGCCTGGATTGCGGTCCCGCAAATACAGCATAGCACCCCCAAAAAATCTTTTTTTCTTACCAAGAGTGTATTTTTCATAAATCTCGAAATTTTAGGAAAAATTAAATTTATTAATCTTGTTGGAATAAATTTAAATGCAATGGAATAATTTTAATGGACTTACTAGAAATGAAACAACTTTACAGCCAGATGACATCTAAGCAACTTGCCAAACGTAAAGGAGACAATAGAAAATTATAGTATAAGACTTGCAGAAAAACGAAAAACTTTAATGAATATGTTTAAGACTAAAAAAGTAAGGAAATTATAAGTCTAGCAGACAAAAAAATAAGCTTAAGCTACTGTATAAATTTAATCTATACTAATAAAATCCGTGCGCCTCTGTGTGTCTGTCTGTCTGAAGCTGATTACAGTTCGCAACGCGTGCGAGTTGGAAGTCGCGAGAGGTGTCTTTCGATTCGATAAATTCCGGGAAAGTCATTTCGGGCATTTTCGAGACCGTGGGACCAAAATTAAAAAAGTTATGAATTAAAAACCGGTCGGGAATCGGAACGGAAAACGTCTAATTTCCCAAACGGAGCTCAAACGGAGCTCTCAGGCAGAACACTGCGCCACCTTGCGGTGAACGACAAGAACTTTCCCCTTTGGCTAAAAGAAGAAGCAGTCGAAAACCGCTTTTTCTCCCGACATTTTGTCAAAGAATGTATAAGAGAAAAAGAACTAATTGGTAAGAAGTGTTAAACACGGTTTAATTAATATAATAAGTACAACTATTTAAACACAGAAAGATATGTTCACTAAGAGGTAATCGTGTTGCTAATTAATATTTTGAGGATCTCAGATGTAACTGGCTATTCATATATTTATTCTGTATGTGAGTATTAATCGTTGTAGCTCATTTTCATACTTTTACTTTTTGGTAGCATACACGAATATTGTGTAACCTAAGATTTACGCGATTAATACTAATTTCTGTTAGTACAAACGGAAAACGAGCTGCCAAAATTATTTGTTAGTTATGTTGTTTGTGATATTAATGAAATTACTTATTTTTTTTAATAGCAGTCTTTTGCAGTTTTTAATACCGAAACTTTTTTTGCGCGTTTTTTCATAAACCATCATGCAGACAGTTTTTAAAGTAGAAAAAAACTGATTACATATTCAGAATCTGCGTAAAAGTCTGCTTCTGATGAACCAAAAAATACGAGAAAATCTCTTATGGGTGCGCAGCGCCAACCGTGCAAAACCAAATATTTTTAACGGGACGATGGCGACCATGGCGCGTAGCTCCAGTGGGCCGGGTTCGTACGGTGGGCGCGTAGCGCCCACTGTGCGAAATCACATATTTTTAACGGGATAATGGGCGCATAACAACCATAGCTCTTTAATTTACTTTTTTTGTGCTTGAGGATTCGAACACCAAGACTTGCTTATTAAATGAATTTTTTTGTTTATTATATATTGCTTAATATCGAAGTTCGTTTGGAAAAAGTGGCCCAGCTAGCGGGCGTAGCTCGCTAGTAATATTATAAAATGAGAAATGTTTTTTATTTTCTAAGTAGAAAAAATAAACAACAGCCTTATCTATTTTTTTTAATTAACACAGTGTTCAGTTAATATACATGCTAATGCAATGTATACAATATGCACCACAAAAAAAAAGTTTGATAATAATAAAAAGAATGATAATAATAAAAAGAATTAATAAGAGCATAAGAAGAAAGTAGAATCATGAATGCTAAAAAACAAATCCAGGTTCTATCTTCAACCTTCAAGCATTTAAATTAATAGCTCTTATTTTAAACGAGTAATTAAGCCTATTCCCTTCTCTCTCTATCTCTCTGTCTCAAAATTTCTGGTTGTAATTGATTAATAAGAATACCTATTTTGTCAGCTATACACATGCAGCTATGCCCATACCTGAAAGACTTATTGAAAATTCAAAATGTATAATTAAGCGTTTACTCGAAATTATAAGGTGGGACAAAATGTGGATGTTTTTGTAGTCAAATAAAAATTCTTTCAAAGTTAACGACTGATAATGATTCTTTGTATGTAAAATGTATTCTAAAGCGTATTTAAATTATTTTAGGTTTATTTATAAGATTTAATTTATTTCCAAGTAGACCAAATCTCGGTATGCGAAACATATCTGTTTCTTTGACACGCTAACAATCCCCTTTATTCCAAGAAAATAACTTAAATGTTTTTTGTATTATTACTATATTACGTAGGATGATAAATAAAATCTAACCACCAAAGACACTAAAATCTCAACTCGAAATTGCTTCAAATAATCCAGACAGATATTTTGACAAAAAAAGTAAATATATTTTAATTCTCTTAAATCGCGAAATATTTTGACAAAATAGAAAAATATACATATACAATGCCTGCAATTGTTGAATCAGGCAAAGATCACGAAATTTACAGAAACAAAAAAAGAATTGCCTTTGGCTTTCTTTTTTTTTTTCTTTTGGAAGGAATGGAAGTTTTTTAAATTTCCGAAATAAATGAAAGACAAAGAAATATTCAAATAAGCTTAGTATTAAATTTACAGAAGAATTTAAATTGCATATCACATCTGAAAGTTGTCTTCCAAATTTTTTTTACTTGTTTTACTCTTTCTCCATTTTATTCAAATTCTTTTAAGAAACAATGTTAGGGGAATTCAGTAAAAAGCTTTTCCAATTATTATGTTGCTTTTAACCCATTAATGCCCAAGTTATTTTTTTCATTAAAAATGAAATTTTGGGTTTCCCACCACTTTTAAAAGAAGAATAACTTTTATCTTAATTTATTGAGGAATTTGTTTCGTGAAAAAAGGTGTTTATTTATCTTTATGTTTACTGGTGTGAAAAGTGCTTTCTTGCATTTTTCATTAGCGTCCCTGAAAAGGGACGCTAGGCACTAATGGGTTAAAAAATACATTTTTTTAAAAATTATTATCAAAATTGTTTGCTTTTCTATAAAAGCAAATTAAACGATAAATATTTTAAGTTAAAGATAATTAAATATGTCAAATAAATGACTAATTTTCAATTGGCTATAAAAATCATTTAAATATTTTTTGCGGATTTTTAAAGTATTTTCTTATTAAACTTCTCAAAAAATCATCAGTTACATGTTTAGCAGTTAGATTGTTTTTTAATGCATAAGAAAAATGATTAAATTAGAGTTAAAGTTATCAGTATTAATATAGATCCTTATTCCTCTGAACCAAGTTTGAGCAAAATGTCTGGTCTATTGATGACACTTACTTAATAATCAGTATCAACAGATAAAATAATGCATTTTTTAATACTAAAATGTTTAAATATCCGTTCCTATTTCTGGGTTCGTTCAATTTTATTTGCCAGTTTCCGCACAAAAAAGATTCTACAAGGTCAAGCTATAATTGATACATAATTTTATGCACTAGTAAAGAATTTTGTGTTATTTGGTACATGCCAATATATAAATTAAACTTTAAAGTTAAGCGGTGGAGATTTATCGAAAAAAAAATGTTCCACGAACTGGACATCAAAATTTCCTTAGAGACATTTTTCTTTTAGATTTTTCTTGCCAATTGCTAAGAAACTACCTTTAGAGTTTAATTCTAGAGCAAATTCTGTAGAAAGCTACCATGAAATGTTCTGTAAAAAAATATTGGTGTTCAGTTCGCGGGCCATTTGGGAGCCCTGAGATGTTGCAAAATTTCAATTTAGAGTTATTCTCTCCCTTCTTAGATTTGAGAAGTGCAATGTCCAGGATCAACCTACGTTGAAATGACGAGTGTAATTCTTTATGGATGGCGTTGGCGAAATAGCCCGTTTTTATTCTGAAATTTTAGATTCACACAAGAAATTCGGTATAACATTTTTTACTTCATTTAATGACAGACGTTTCGTAATTTGTAAAATGTCTTCTTTCAGATCTTCTGATATGAATTCAAGGTTTTTTTTTTTTTTTTTTTAATTAAAAGTGACCAAATCGGCAACCCACACCTGCAGCAGACGGACAAACCAGTCTTGTTCAAAGGTTTACACTTCTTTTATTTCCTGAGCTATCCAGTTGCAGAACTCTTACGTGAAGTGTTGGTAAATTGCTTTTATGGTCACGAGCGACAGACTCAAACTTATAGATTTAAGTTAAACTAATAATTAATTTTTCCGGTATTTTTTTAATTGTAAGTAGAGAACAAATAAGCTGTTGGTGGCACTAAGTAGTGTCTTAATTATCGTTCCGATTAAATGTAGTTAATTCAAACTATTAAAGCAGATGGAACGAGTTCCAGCTGGTGTATATCCCCAAGAACGGTTAAAGTATCTCGTTTGTATTTCGTTAGAAATGCGTATTATAATTCAAAATTTTCGGTTTATACAATGTGGTTAAACAAGTGAAGTGTTGTGACTGTTTTTGTAAACAATCAAAAACTTATTTGGGTTCAAAAATCTTCTAAATATTCTTGAATTTTCTTTTTAAAAATTTTATTACATACTTAGAATTATAGAATAAAGAAATATTGAATTCAAATTATTTACATACTATGTACAAAATGTATAATATGTACAAAATATAAATGCTTTTACCTTGATAATTTTTGATCATCATACTAAAAACTGGAAAGATGATCCTTTATGCATTTCTGCGTGCCTTTTCATAAAATTAACATAATTCTTCAATAAAACTCAAGACACGCACGACAAACAAAAAAATATAAACATTCTCTCTAAAAAAAATTCTTTTACATTCCATCAAAAATTGATGCCAACTTTTTTATCTAAACTTTTAACTCATCTCGTAAGATAAAAAATATAAAAAGCAAAGCAGACGAAAAAACAGCTTCGCTTCCATAGCAACGAGTCGCGTCTTATAAATAAATTAAATATCACAATTGTAAATATGCAAACGATTTTCCGTGAATAAACTGGGATAACTTAATTTATCAATTCCTAACATACTCCCACCTTTAATTTAGGCGGAAGCCAAATTAAACTTAAGATCACTTTTGATCAAATTAAGCCCTAATTCAAAATAAAAAATATAAAAATAAATAAAGATAATAACTAAGCAATAATAAAATAATAATGAAACATTTAGAGTTCTAGAAAAGTCATTTCAGGATTCTAGAAAAGTCATTTCAGAGTTCTAGAAAAATCAGTTCAGAGTTCTAGAAAAAGTCTTTTCCCAGGTCTATTATTTACTGTTGCTTCGACATCAGAGAGGACAGTCGAAAAGTTTCAAAAGTTAGAATTGAAGCACCGAGTGTTCTGATCAAGGGAATTCTTAACACATATAAACAGACGCTCCCACCATCCACCAAGCTGCTGCTGGAGGGATGAACTTCCATTTAAGAGGAGACAGTTCTTTCGAAGAAACCATGGCCTTCCAATCCTGCATATAAATCTTCGAAATGATTGAATGAATCCTTCCGTTGAGAGACTGGATACAAGTTCCAAATGTATTGCCCTATATACTGCACATGTAAAAAGTACAACCCAAACTTTGGATCTTTGCTTTACGAAAAGAGGGCCAAAAAGATCAGCTCCAACAACTTCAAAAACTTTGGAATCTCTGACTCGATCTAGAGGTAGGTGGATTGGAGGTGTAGTATATGGTTTTGCAGAGTATCTTTTGCATCTGTAACACTTAGACAATTGACTTCTAATGCTGCGTCTAGAAGAAATTAGCCAATATTTTTCTCTTAAAATGGATCCAACTGTTTGAAGTCTAGCATGACAATTCTTTAAATGACATTCCTGAATCAGACAATTCACTACATGATGTTTCGATGGTAATAAAATTGGATATCTGAAAGAAAACTCGTCATCTCGCTCTAATATCTTTGTTTTTACTCTTAACAAACCTTCTTGATCTTTCATAACCTTTAATCCTTTTATTGCATCAGTAGTATTACCAAAACTTTCAGATTGTATTATTGACCAGAGCGACCTTTCCGCATCTTCTTTTTCTTCAATTGACAATTCTGATGGAAAACATATATTTCTGTTTCTGCACTTCATTATGAATCTCTTCACCCAACATACGACATTAATAAATCTACCAAATTTTGAAATTCTACTATATATCATAAATTCATGTGAATTAGAACATAAAAGAGTAGGTACTGAAGTTTTCTTCTTTTCCATCATTACTAATTCTTCGTTGGGGCTTGTTTCTGAATGTGGCCAATTTTCTTCTGATAACTTCAACCATTCTGGTCCCTCCCACCATCTCATCTTCAGCAGCTGTTTAGGACTACATCCGCGAGAAGGTAGATCAGCAGGGTTGAGATGACCAGGTACGAAGTTCCATTGTTGAGATTCGGAAAATTTACAAATTTCTCTAACTCTATTGCCTACAAACGTTCCCCATTGATCATTTCTTCGAATCCAAGCGAGAACGGTCGAAGAGTCGGTCCAATACTTTACTGGTATGGAAATACAATTAAAGGCTTTCAAAACAAATTTAGTCAACCTTATTCCTAAAATACTAGCAAGAAGCTCTAAACGTGGTATGGTTATATTTTTCTTTGGTGCAAGACGAGACTTAGCTCCTAAAAGTTGTACAAAGACTGCGTCTTTATCTTCACAACGTAAGAAAACTGCTGTTGCATAAGCTCTGGTACTTGCATCACAAAATGTATGAATAGACCATTTTTCTTTACAACCATAGCCTACACGTCTATTTATCTTCACGTCCTTCAAATACTTGAGTTCGCTATACCATTTTTGAAAATTATTCCGGATTTCTTCTGGAAGTGGAGCATCCCAATCTAATTTCGTTGACCAGGCGTCTTGAATTATCAGTTTGGCTGGCAACAATGCTGGGGCTAAAAATCCTATTGGATCGAAGATCCCCTGGGTTACAGCTAATATCTTTCTTTTCGACAGATTTTCTATCTCATCACTAAATTTATAAGCGATCTTCAAACTATCTTCCATTGTGTCCCACTTCAACCCTAAAACCGGAACTATCCTTGTTACATTTTTGCTGAGCACCTTCTTTTCGTTAAGGAAACTGCTGTCTTCACTTTTAATTGGTCCGAATTCCCACATTCTTAATTCCATTTTCGCATCAGCCATGATTTCTGTAGATTTTGAAATAAAATTTTCTAGTTCAGGCACATTGTC
This sequence comes from Maratus speculifer, assembly GCA_964019185.1. Taxonomy (NCBI): domain Eukaryota; kingdom Metazoa; phylum Arthropoda; class Arachnida; order Araneae; family Salticidae; genus Maratus; species Maratus speculifer. The sequence goes on from CAXHSM010000003.1 coordinate 1,345,131, forward strand.
GACTGAAGTAACGCAGTTATCTATATAGTATGATTTCATAAGCTTCTCAGCTATCTGTTTGTTTTCTTCATCAACATTACTCAAATGATATCTTATAACTGCACCTAGCAAAAATGGGCTACAAGTTGCTCCAAAAACTACTCTATTGTGTTGATAAACTCGAAATTCGTCAGGACTCTTCCACCATAAAAATCGCAAGAAATGCCGATCTGATTCTTTGACTTCAATTTGAAGAAATGCTCTTCTTATATCGGCTACTACCCCAATAGCTTTCTCACGAAATCTTATTAACACTGCAGGAATTTGTTCGATGAGGTTTGGTCCTTTAAAGAGGCAATCATTTAAAGAAGGAGACCTCCCTACCTTACACGATGCATCAAAAACTGGTCGAACACTTGTAGTAAGACTATCTGGTTTGATGACGGGATGATGAGGTAAAAAATGTCCTGGAATCTTGAGTGCTTCATCTGGTACTTTACTTATAACGCCTTCTTCTTCCCATTCATAGAAAACTTTAGCATATTCTTCAAACATTTTCATTGATTTTAATTTCTTTGTTGAATTTATCAATCTTCGTTCAGCTATGTGTCTATTTGAGGGAATCTCACATTTGCCGTTAATCCAAGGAAGACCTACAATATAGCGACCTTCTATATTTCTATCAACTTCTTTTATAAAATTATCATGAGCGAGTTCTTCTTCTTCTGCTTTAGACAAAGTTTGACAGGGATCTGTTATACCAATTGTCTCTAACTTCCATAATTCTGGAATCTTCATATCTTTTAAAGCTAGGTTCGTGATAAACATATTTCCATAATTTAGGCAAGACTGTGATGTACTTTCTAAACGACCACAAAGTGTCCATCCAAACTTCGTCTCTATTGCTGTAAGACCGCTCTTTAACTGTTTTACTCGACCTGTAAGAAGTTGTCCATAGTAATCGCTTCCAATCAAAATTTCAATTTTTGGACTTTCTGCTCCTAAATCTGTGATCCATAGTTTATTTTGTTTAAGCTCTTTAATTACTGATTCTTTTGGTATCCGAGGAATATAGTTACAAATTATATCTTGATCCAAAAGTTCTAAGACTTCTTTCGTTTGTTTCTGTCTATCAGAAGAACTTAACTCAACTTGGAATTTATTGTGAGATTTAGCTTCTGTTTGCGTACCACCAAACAAAGTGTGTACAATAGCTTCAGAAGAAATGGGATGTAAACCTAACTCTTCAGCTGTACCTTTTAAAATATAGCTCTTTTGCGACCCACAATCAAGTAACGCTCGTACTTTCTTTGTTATTCGACCTTTAATAACTATTTCTAAAGTCATAAGGGCTACTTCAGCAGAACACTGCTTACTTGCTATGGTGCTTTGAATAACTTCTGGGGTCTTAACTGTATTTTCTGGTTCTTTACACATTGAAATTTCAGGGCATAATAACTCGGTATGGGGTTTAGAACAAACGTGGCAACGAATAAAAACTTTGCAAACTTTAGCGTGGTGACCAAAACGAAGACATTTTAAACAGCAATTTTTATTCTTAATTTTGGCCTTCCGTTCATTAAAGGAAAGAGATCTAGCCCTAACACAGTCCTTGCTTTCATGAGATTTACTGCAAAATAAACAAAGGCGTTCTTTTGCGCTAAATAGCCCTGCTGCAGTAGGTATTTTACTTTCTGCTTTTCTTAACTTTTCTTTAGGTTTGTCTTTAGAGCCCAGCTCTATAAAACTCGATTTGGCTAATTTGAATCTTTCCTCGTTTGCAACTTCTTGTTTCAGAAATTCCATCAAACTTACTATATTTGCTTTTGTTGACAATGCATTATTATTACTAACAATGTTTGATGTGATTGAAATATTATATCGCTGCCATGCTTTTAATACATCTTCCGATAAGCTAGATTCTATCATGGGATAGAGCCATGCCGAATTGCTTTCTAAACTTAAACCCATTGATTCTAACGATCTTAAATATGCCTCGACTTTCGTGAATAAATCTGATAAGGGAAGTTTATCTTTTCCGTGCGCCTGTACATTAGCTACAATCAATTTTAGGAATTCTCTAACGTACACTTCTATTAGTAAATCTTTATTTCCAAAACGCTCTTGAAATGCCTCGACAGCTTTGGGGTAATTAACTGCGGTCATTGGATAGCTCTCTAACAAGCGCCTGGCACTGGTTCCAGGTTCTACCGATTGGATAAGATACTGAAATTTGTCACTATTATCCAAATCTATGTCTTCATGAATTTTCTGAAACTGAGACCAAAATGAAAGATAATTTATTAACTGCGAATCGAATGGCTTAATATTTAGTTTAGGTAATTTATAATGCTTTGATTTGGAATAACCGTGATCTGTGCTTTTTTCACTATCATCTTGATTACGTTTATTTGTACCCAATGCTTCGCTAACTTTACGCTTAATGGTAATAAATTGATCTGAATAACTTTCATTTTCCACTACTTCATTTTCAATAGCCTCTTCATCGCATTTATCATCATCTAACATGAGTTCAATTATAGCTTCATCAATAGCTTTAATTTCATGAATCAAATTTTCTAATTTACTAAAACCGTCTAAAATTTTGTCCTTATCTAATGACTCGCTGTTAATTTCTTCATTCAAAACATTTAAAGTTCTGGTAAATGACGAATGTAGTGGTGTACGCTTTTTCTTTAGCTTATTCATCTTAGAAAAATTAAGTAGTAATGCACAGCTTATGAAAACACTATACGCTATAAAAACAATTCAATATCTCAACAGTATTATTCAAATGTCCGTGCTCGGGGCGCCAGATGTTTTTGTAAACAATCAAAAACTTATTTGGGTTCAAAAATCTTCTAAATATTCTTGAATTTTCTTTTTAAAAATTTTATTACATACTTAGAATTATAGAATAAAGAAATATTGAATTCAAATTATTTACATACTATGTACAAAATGTATAATATGTACAAAATATAAATGCTTTTACCTTGATAATTTTTGATCATCATACTAAAAACTGGAAAGATGATCCTTTATGCATTTCTGCGTGCCTTTTCATAAAATTAACATAATTCTTCAATAAAACTCAAGACACGCACGACAAACAAAAAAATATAAACATTCTCTCTAAAAAAAATTCTTTTACATTCCATCAAAAATTGATGCCAACTTTTTTATCTAAACTTTTAACTCATCTCGTAAGATAAAAAATATAAAAAGCAAAGCAGACGAAAAAACAGCTTCGCTTCCATAGCAACGAGTCGCGTCTTATAAATAAATTAAATATCACAATTGTAAATATGCAAACGATTTTCCGTGAATAAACTGGGATAACTTAATTTATCAATTCCTAACAGTGACGTCGCCAGGCGTGATTTCATATGAAGTGAATAGTGAATATAGAATATGAATAGTGAAATGCCCTATTTCCAGTCTCAGGTTGGGATAGGATGGGGGGTGATGTCTGGATGACGTTATGGCCATTTGACATGGCGATTTTTTCTCGACAGTCATTGAGAAAAATTGAATTGAAAATTCGCTGCCTGAAAGTAAATGATGTCGGTAGAACATGTACTTTAAATTAAAATATATATATTTATATTGTCGAAAATAGGTGCTAGAGGTAGAGGAATTTCTTAGATGTATATAATATGCTTTTTTTTTTTTTTTTTTTTTTTTTTTTTTTTTTTTTTTTTTTTTTTTGAAGTCTTAGTCGTGAATGACTCTTTGATTGCTAATCTTTTGCTGGGTAAAGCAACTCCATTGTGTTGAATTAATGACTGACACTGTAATTTGAAAATAAATTTATTTATAAATAAGAATAAGGCTATAATTAACATACATAACTAGCCGATTTTTTTAAACCAAAATTTTGGTACCGTTATAACATTTGAGAATTAAAATTAAATGGTTTCATGAACATACCACCGTCTCTCAAGGCATTAATAAAGTTTTGCTTTTTTGAAAATGCCGAAAGGATAAATATAAGTAATTCATGAAATAAACAATCGAAAACTCAACTTTAAAGGATCCGTTGAAGAGCGTCATCACTGTATACTTGTGAATAAAACTACTTTGTGGTTGTATCAAAAAGAATTCATTTTGGACTTGAGAACAGAATTTAGTCATTTTAAGAATATATTTAGGTTAAGCGTATAAATTTCAGCTAGTTTGAAATCTGTACTTACTTTTTTTCGCAAAAATGACCAACAAGTTTTTCAAGAAATTTTAACATTTTGTTTGAGAAATAAAAGAAATGTATATGATTTTTATTTATTTTTTGTAGGCCGATTATCTACCCGAGGTCCCAAGGGAGAAGTGACCTTCGTGACTGTCTTTCTAAGGGAACCTAACCCGTATTTACGAAAGGTTCGAAGAAAACCACGAAAACTCCGAACGGTTAGGCCGACGACGTGACTGGTTTCAAACCCAGCACCTGCCGTCTACCAGTTGAGAGGTCAGAATCTCTTGGCCACTGGTGGTGCAGAAATGTATAAAAAATGATTTATAGAGTTGCCAAGTCTCTGGCTTTTTGGATACCAGTACTTTATTACACAAATTCTTACATTATTAAAGTGAAGCATTTAGACAATTTAAAATAATAAAATTTTCTTTAAAATAACAACGGTGTTCAAAAGCCGGAGATTTGGAAACTCTGCATTTATTATTATTATTATTATTATTATTATTATTATTATTATTTTATATTTTATATTTTTAAAATATCTTTATGTTTAAAAATTAAAAAAGTAGTAAAAATAATTAATTTCTCTCTTTTACAGTAATTTCTTCTTCTATTTATTATTATCATTCAAAAGTAGTTTTATCAAAAAGTCAAAAAGTTTTGTTTCAAAGGGTTCCTAGTGCCCCATGCTTACAAATATTAACAAGAAATTAGGTTAATACCACTTACCTTAAGTGAGTGCTAGCTCGCGCATAACTTTATCAATTGTAAGAGAAAAACAGACGTAACTAAAAATTAACATTTTTAAAATCAATAAGACCAAGTTATTTACTTTATTTTAAAGTTAAAATCCAAAATTTTACAGTTGCCTAAATATCTTTCTTTAAGTTTTCTACAAGTGAACCAAATTAAGTAAGATAAAAAAAAATGTAAAACCTCCAGAAATTTTTACTTGAGCATTACTATAATTATATCCACTCTTATAAGTTGTTAAAGCCACTCTTGTTTTTAAAGCTAATTATAAGTTGACAAATTGAATAATTATGGACAAAAGTTGAAACTTTGATAAGATATCTGCATTTTCATCTAAAATAGCAGTATTTTTATGTGAAAAAACGTGAATGATATAAACGCATCATTGCAAAAAGCAAAATTTTCTCAAAGAAAATACTGGTGCTTATTTTCCAGGAAGCGCGTGAGTTTACCTGACTTGAAGAAACATTGTCGAACTCACATGGTTCGTACAGATACCGTTATTTCTCATGTGATGTACCAGTATTATTTTACGAAAAAATAAATCTAGTTTAAACGTGCGAAATATCCCTTTATTTAATTATATTTCTTCTGTAAGAAAATACTGGTACCAAAAAATTTCCTTGTCATGAAATTCCAGGATCCGTACGAACCCTGACTCGATAATTTTCCCCAAAGAACGGCAATTCTTCTGTCACCAGTAAAATTATATCATAACTTTTGAGAGTTATTGGAAAGTGTGAAACTAGGTGCTTTCATTTATCTTTCGTTTATCATGGCAACCACAGAGTACGGAGTTGTAACAGAGCCTCAACTCGACTTGAAAAGAGCGCCCTCAGTGGATCACTTAAAAACTAAACCATCGCGTTGGCGATTTTTATCGTCGTGATTTCTGTTTAACTGTAACCCTATTCTGGTTTGGCGCTTCTTGCTGAATGCTGATTTGATTATCTTTGCACACGTGCTTATGCTATTTGATCTTAGATTTCCGCGCTTATATTGATTCGTAATTATTACTGTTATTATTCTTGAATTTTCAAGTTTAAATTATTAGGTCGTTATGTTACGAAGAGACGCATGTATTGTTTGCAAGACGAATACGTCAAAGTTATTTCATATTACAATAATTCTTTCATAAATTTCAAAACAAGAAGCAGCAACCCGTCGCTGTATTTTTTTTTCTTTTTTCTCTTATCATTTGTCGCCAAGGAAGCGATGTTTCGCCGAATTAGCAACCTCTCTTATATTATGATCGTAGTTTCAGAGTGGTCCGCTCATGTCGCTACTGTCTATGCGTAATCCCATGTTAAACAAGTTGCCATTACAATGTATGAAAGTTGATTCTCTGTTACTACTCTGTGATGGCAACCTTTTCCTTCTGGGGCAGGAAGGTTGGTTGTTAATGTTAGTGTGTTCAGAAATTGTGTAGCCACTTTGAATTTTATAATTCTTTGTAATATTTTCCATTTACCGTTGAATGAACATTCTTAGTCTATCAGCTATTTGCTTCTTTTTCACATTAAACTACGAAAGTAAAAACTGACTGTTTTGAGCGCAATTTATCTGAGAAATATTTGAAATATCTAAACAAGGTATTACAAACTTTATAAAATTCATAAATCCTAAATAGCATTAGAAAAAGCAACGAGTAGATAGCAAGTATTTATGACTCTAGTCTCGAAACCTACACAGTAAATAAATATGAATATATATATATATATATATATATATATATATATATATATATATATATATAAATATATGAATATTAATATTAATATATATATATATATATATATATATGAATATTAATATTAATATGAATATAATGAATATTAATATATGTTTAATTAATGACACATTTTGAATTTTAAAAATCAGACAGTATAACGATAAGAACAATATTTGAAAGAGAAAAAAAGGTATAAAACTGTTCTGATGCGGAAAAATGGTGGCTCTTCAAGATAGTTTGTGATTATAAAATTCTGACCGTATAACATGTTTCTCGTAATCACGTAGTTTACATTAAATAATTAAAAAGCTGGTATATTATAAAATAAAAAGAACTAAAAAAAAACATTAAAAGTTTTTTAATGAATATGCAAGATGATATCTTTCGAAAGTACTAGTCTTTGTTCATTAGGCGCTGAGAACATGACCTACAACTCTGAAAACAGCAACCACTGTCAGGTCTTGTCAATCTTGCTGCTATATCAATCTTTTCCGATACAGAACACTTCTATTAGAAAAATGATTGACTGACACCAGAATTTAGAAATGACTTTTTTAGAAAATAAAACTTCTGATTAAAACTATCTTTGTGAAAGCAAACTGTTTTTTTAATATTATTGATGGCATTTTTAAGTTTGGCATTAAAATTAGGCGGTCTCAGAATAAGACCATTGCACCGGAAAGGGTTAAGAGACTAGTAGAATGTTTAGTTATTTCGAAAGACTTTGCATGTTTATTAAATAATTTTGTGTTTTTAAGAAGTTCTTTTTATCTAATCATCGGGTTTAATTTTTTGTTTTTTGCACATTTAATATAAAAATATGTAAAAAAATAATTAGAAATATAAAGAAATATTTTTAACATTTTAAAAGTAACTGTATACTACATATGTTGTATTTGAAAAGTGTATTCAAATATATTTAGCAAGTTTATAAAATGTAAATTTGTTCATTCATACTCATTATTATAAATACAGATATTTGTTTGAAATCCTGAGATATGAATAATTCAGTATTTTACATTATCCTGCTTTCGAATAAAAATTCAAATGTGTATTTATACTTTGTAGTGATGTTTTAGATCATAGATTTTCCATAATTGTAGACATTAAAATATCAAATTCAACGACTGTTTCAGAAAATAACGGTAAAATAAAGCCCTATTTATAATTTTGAGCACTCATATTATATGAAACTTGTTTTAACAGATATATTGCTTAATAACTACACAATACTATGAAAACAAATGTTTTAAAAACAATCCATCTAACATGCATCAATACTTTTGTTGTTTATGATTAAAATTATTGCATAAAATCAGTATCATATGCTACATTATCATATATATATTTTTCTTTTTTTTTCAAAATAGTAGCAAAGTGAAAATATTCTTTAATATTCAAAACATATGCTTTCCATGACATTTTTTAATACTCGAATAATAAAAAATTTACTTATCGATAAAAATTAGCAATTGTTTTTCTAATTTTTCAGTGTAATGTTTGAAAACTGTCGTAATTAATTAAATTTGTCTTTGTAATGCATCTAAAATTAAATTATTAATTTTCAAATGCAAATGCTTTACAAGATATCCAAAATTAATATATATGTATATTTTTTTGTGTAGATCACATGATTACAATGACAATAAATTTAAAGAACATGCATTCAAAAATCATGAGCTGGAGACTTTTTAAAAATCAAAATAGTGATAAAATCTAGAAGTAAGCAATAATTTTTTTTAAAATACATATCCTTTCATAAAGAGAGCATAACATATAAGTGTTTTTGGAGATTCATGCTCTTTATTTCCGTTTATTAGAAAGACATAGTGTTGGAAGAGCAGTAAATGACAATTTGTACATGACACACTCTAAAAATAATCGTTCGTTAGATTTGCAATAATAGTATATGACGACCCCAGAAGCCAAGGGGTACAAGTGACAAAATGTCGATTTGGAGTAAATTGTGTTTAAAGATAATTGATGTTAAATTGGAACATCAATAACAATTGACTAAATTGAAATAGGAAACATCTGCTTGTTGCATTCTAATCTTTGAACTCTCATTTCAATAACTGTTAGAAAAAAATAGAGTAAAATTTTCTTTAAATGTATAATTAATCAATATTGTTTGTTTTTCGAAAAAAGTTGTTTGCCTTTATAACTCAGCAAATAATAAAAAAAATCACTATTTCTTTACCTGAAATGAAAAAAGCATATTTTTAGGTTGTCTGTGTATTTAGTTTATTTTTTTCAATTTTGTCACTTATACCCCTTGGCTTCTGGGGTCCTCATATAATATGAACAACAGTATGATAGACAGTAACACTGTCGGGTATAGAAACAGATAAATAAGAATTTAATAAGAAACTTGCTTTTCCCACACATTTTAATATCAACGTTCTTAAATGTGATCAATAGCGATATTTGTAACAATTTATTTGATTTTACAAAGTATTTCGTAACTAATTCGTAATGCTTGAGGTATAATTTACTTTTCTATGTACCGTATATCCCGGCGTATAACACGCACCCCTAATTTGAGAGTGCATAATTTTATTTCAAGCATATACTGGCGTATAACACGCATCAATTTTTTCTCACTTCCAAAACACTTGGAACAAAAACTGTTTAATTTCCAGAAGTTTGTCATTGATGAACGAAAGGAGAAAATCTATGATTTGTCTCAAATTGGGAATATGGACGGAACACTCGTAATGTTTGATATGATAATAAACAGAACTGTAGAAACAAAAGGAATAAAAACTGTTTCATTTAAAACTACGGAACACGAAAAGTCCAACTTCACAGTGGTTCTTTCTTGCTTAGCAAACGGTACTAAATTAAAACCGATGATAATTTTCAAACAAAAAACAAAGCCAATTGGTAATTTTCTAAATGAGTTTTTTTTGCATGTTCATGAGAAAGTTTGGATGGGCGAAATTGGGTTAAAGTAGTGGATACGTAATGTTTGGGAAAAGCGTCCAAGAGCTTTTCCCTTTAACCCTTTCCGGCGCAGTGTTACCACTCCGGCAACACCTAATTTTAATTCCAAGCTTACAAACGGCAGCAATAATATTTTAGTAAAATTTTACTTTTACAATGACAGCTTAAATCAGGGAATTCTTAATTTCTAAAAAAGTCTTTTGTAAATTCCGGTGTCAGTCAACAATTTCTCATTTCCAAATTTGTCTGCGCCGGAAAGGGTTAAACAAACCAGCAATCCTTTTAATTTGAAATATGCTTAGACCTCCATAGAGCACCCGGAATTTAAAAAAAAGGATAAAAAAAATCCAATACAAATTTGGCAGTGATTCCATGTGGATTAACTTCGTTAGTTCGCTTTTTCAATTTTTCAACTTTTCATGTGATCTAATAAGTAAGATTAAGTGTTTTAGAAAATTATATACCACAAGTTTCTTTGTTTATATAAATATATAAATGTAGTTATATAATTCTAAATATTTGGAATGTTTAATTCTTATGATTTTCTTTGAACTATTTTATATTCGGTGTATAACACGCACACGGAAAAATGAAGTGGTTTTTCAGAGTTAAAAGTGCCCGGGTGTTATACCCCGGGATATACGGTATTTATGGCTGACTTCTATTATATACAGTATAAAAATATTCCTTACAACTTAAAACCAAAATAGCAGAAGATCAAAACATTGTTTAATTGTATTTTCGAAGAGACTGATTATGATAAAACCCAAATGTTTAATATTTCATTATCCTAATGAAATATGCATCAGTAAATTGGAATACAGAGTTTTGTGCATTTCCAATATGGGCATTTTTTGAAATTTATCTTTAAAATTTATTTTCAAGAAAATATTAATTTAAAGAATAGTTTTAGCGAAAATCGCAAATGAATTGACCAATTTTTCCGTTTTTTTTTTTTTTTTTTTTATAATCATTTGAAATTTGAATCTTTAAACACAGTTCAGTTTGCGCTACTTAACCACACCCAACTGTTCAGAGTTTGAGTGTCAAAATTTAAGTTTAAGCTTCCGAAAACTTTTAATGAGATTCAAAAAATAACGGCAAAAGTAGTTTTTCGTTACTCTAAAGTCTAAAGCGCCCTCTATGGATATTTTTTTTAATTCATCTTTATAATTTATTATGAAGATGCTTAAACTTAATTAACCGTTATTTTTTTAATCTCATTAAAAGTTTTCGGAAGCTTAAACTTAAATTTTGAGCTCAAACTCTGAACAGTTGGGTGTGGTTAAGTAGCGCAAACTGAACTGTGTTTAAAGATTCAAATTTCAAATGATTATTAAAAAAAACGGAAAAATTGGTCAATTCATTTGCGGTTTTCGCTAAAACTATTCTTTAAATCAATATTTTCTTGAAAATAAATTTTAAAGATAAATTTCAAAAAATTCCGATATTGGGAATGCACAAAACTCTGTATTCCAATTCACTGATGCATATTTCATTAGGATAATGAAATATTAAACATTTGGTTTTTATCATAATTTAGATACTGCGTCCTGAATGCTAGTGCTGAGTGCTGATACAAAAAGAGCAGTGGTCGAAGGCGGATTTTTCAACTCTTTGATTGCGAGTGGGACGCATGCTTCAAATATAGAGTTCATATTGCTTTATTTTTTTTTACTACCAGTCGTTAACTGCCTTGCCGAATCGTAGAGTTCATGGAATGTTCATTTGAAAATTAAATGTCATAATAATATACAAAATTACTGGGATTATAAATTGAAATGGGGTTTAATGATACTGTCTTGAAGATATTAAAACGGTGCTCTGAATGTAGACACTATTTTTTTTTTTTTTTGAAGATTTCTATGATTAATATGATCTGAAGGGGAAAATTTTTTTAAAGATTATTGGTATTTAAATTCAAGAGAAAGTACAAATGCTGAAAAGAAATCTGCTTATACTAGCCATCACTTTTAAAACAGCGTTTACGCCTTTTTAAAAAATGGCATCCGTTTGCATTCCACGTACAGTCGACTCTCGTTGATTCGAACTCGTCGGGACCACAAGAAATGTTCGAATTATCCGAAGTTCGAATTATGGAAAACATGCTTAATATTACAAAGGAATTAATGTTATAGTGTTTTTTAAACTTATTTCGTCTGTTATCATTACAATATGACTTAATATTAAATTAGAATGTATAAATACATAAACTAATTAAAAGATTAGAAACAAGCACGAAGGAAGAAAAATTTATAGCGTCACTGATGGACAGACGGGGCTCTAAGTAAGTGGGTATCAAAGGCATTGTATTATATGTATACTCGATCGGAACAATTTTCACAAAAATCAAAGAAAGAAAATTATTCAAATGATCTGACATTCGTGAAAAAGAAAAGAAAAATGAAAAATCGGAATTCTCATTAGTTCGAATTAAACGAAGTCAAGAGAAAATGAAATCGAATTAATGAAAATTTTTAACGTTATTCTGCCTTTGAAAATTTCGGGACTTCATGTTTAGTTCGAATTAAGCGAAGATTCGAATTATCCGATTTCGAATTAACGAGAGTCGACTGGACTTAGAATGCTGACTAAAATGTATTGGTACCATCTTAAAATCCAGACAGCTTTTTTTTCGCCGCTTATTTAGGGGCCCCGACATGATTTCGGATGCCACTGACGACTATTATTTAATTCTATCTGGCACCATTTTGTCAAACTAAATAAATTATAATTTGCACTCTGACGAAATGTGTAAAAGAAATATATCAAAAATTTATTCTTGTTATATAGTGGTATTGATACAATATAAACATTTTCACCAGCTCCGTGTGATTAAATAGGGTTTGATAAAGATAATTTAAGCCGTGGTTCGTACGCGTCCTTGAATTTCAAGATCAGAAAATTCATCGCTACCAGTACATTCTTAAAGAAAATATCTTCTTAAATAGGGTGAAATTTCGAGTGCTTGAACTAGATGTATTTATCTTATAAAAAATACTGTTTTTCCACATGGAAAGGAACGGTACCCTTATAAATCCTGCTTATGGTTAAAAGTTTTGTTTTACCAGTTCTTTTCATACACTATCAGTACTTAGATCAACATTTTACTAGTAATGGTTCAATATTACAATGGTTAATATTTCAACCGGAGCAGCAGTTTTAGAACAAAGTTTCATCTTCTTATGGTGGTCGTTTTTTCGGTACTATGCTGAATTGGTTATTAAACAATGCATAGCTACCAACTTGTACGGATTTTTCGTGCCATTAAAATTTAACAAAAAAAAATCAGTTAACATAATCAATAAAATAGAACGCTTTTAAAAAGGTATCTATTTAAATCTATTTAATTTTAATAGCAGGGAAAATCCGTACAAGTTCGCAGCTATGACAATGTAATAAAACAGAAAACTATTTTTTGTTTTATCACATTTGCATGTTAAAAAATCTCCACAATTCTAAGAAAAATAAATTTAAAGAAAAATAAAAGCAAGAAAAATATTATCATGAAAATTAAAAATACATTAAAAAAGTTATGTAATAATTAATATATGACGACCCCAGAAGCCAAGGGGTACAAGTGACAAAATTTAGATTTGGAGTAAATTGAGTTTAAAGATAATTGATGTTAAATTGGAACATCAATAACAATTGAGCGGATTGAAATAGGAAATTTCTGCTTGTTGCATTCTGGTCTTTGAACTCTTATTTCAATAACTGTTAAAAAAAATAAAGTACAATTTTCTTTAAATGTATAATTAATCAATATTGTTTGTTTTTCGAAAAAAGTGGTTTGCCTCTATAACTCAGCAAATAATAAGATAATCACTTATATTTCTTTACCTGAAATGAAAAAAGCATATTTTTAGGTCGTCTGTGTATTTAGTTTATTTTTTTCAATTTTGTCACTTATACCCCTTGGCTTCTGGAGTCCTCATATATAATATATTTAAATATATTATAAAATATATAATATATTCCATTTAGTTCCATTTCATTTTAGATGTATTATCTCGTTTCTAGATCCTTTGCTTTTTAGATAGTTCTTTGTTTCAGCTTTTACATTTGTTATAACCTTGGAATTAAGTATTAACTTTATCATTACTTGTTTAGTGTAATTCGAAATATAAAACGATGGATTTTTCCAAATAGATAGTGTTAGTGTTGATAAAAGCAGTAATATGAGAAAGTTTTAGTTAGAAGATAAAAAAAACTACAAGTCGCAGAGTATAGTTATTACAAAATGATAAGGAAATTAATTTTATAAGTAAAAAAGCTTATTATAAAAAAGGGAAATTTTCAATTTAATAGCTATTTCGAATACTTTCTAAATATAAGAATTGAATGTTTATGTTTTTCTACAGTTGAATTTCGATAAAAATAAATATTTATTGTTCTGTGTATGTAATAACATTATTTTTTGTATTTCTAAAAAAAAATCCATGAGGATCAAATATTTATAGGATATTTTTTTTTTAATTCAACGCTATTTGTAAAATAATTTTTACTCTAATTAACGAGTAACCTATTGACATGTAATGTGTGTAAACATTTTTAAACAAAAGATAAATTTGAAGGTTTCAAACTCTTTTGAATGAAATATGAAAGCACATATGAAAACCACATGTACGCGTGTGTGTTATCAACAGCATATAAGTAAAATTTTATTTGCGTCCAAGAAATAAACGTTAGGAAATTTATATCTGTATAGATCGCTGACTGTTTTATTCATAATTCCTTACTTTTCTTAACAATATATAATGTTATTATACGATAGGGTAAATTTTTTTTATGATTTATTAATATAATACATTTTCTGTATTCATATGTAAAATTATATGTAAAAATCAAATATCAAGTATCAAATACTAAGTTAAAATGAAACTCCTCTAAAATTAAGAAAAATTCAAATTTAGCAGAACGAAATTTAAAAAAGAAAAACAAGTCTTATAAACACCATTCATTCGACCGTTAACATTTTATTCTTTTACTGCATTCAAATGTCATTAATTCATTTTAAATCACTTTTTTTAGATTGTTCTTTCTTAAAAATCTTTCAACCTCATTAATTTAAATATCGGGATAAAATATAGTTAAAATAATTATCATTAACGCATCTAGTTCAATATTGTAATCGTAAAATGTATACAAAAGGTCTTATTAATGAATAAAATTAAAGTAGTTGGAAATGTTTAATTTGTTTAAGAAAGTGTAATTATCTTTGTTCAATACGTAATTATCGCACTTATTATACGAAAATTTAGTTCATAAAGTATCATTTAAACCACTTTCAATGAAAAAAGAAAATGATTTTTTGATTTAATAAGAAACAAAATTAAAAGTACTCATAAAGTATTCTCATTTTCAGATAATTTCATATTTCATAAAAAATATTTTAACAAACGATTAACCCATTAGTGCCCAGCGTCCCTTTTTAGGGAAAATTATAAAAAAGCCAATAAAACACTTTTCACATCAGTAAATAGAAAGATAAATAAGCACTATTTTTCACGAGACAAATTACTCAATAAATTCAGATAAATTTTTTTCGTCTTTTAAAAGTGGTCAAAAACACAAAATTTCATTTTTAATTAAGAAAATAATTTGGGCATTAATGGGTTAATTACGTGAAATGTTATATTGAAATTTAACACAAATAATAATTTATACTGATACTGGCCGAAAAAATCTGTTACAGATATATTTAAATATACACGGTGTATCTAAACTCTTGGGCAAAACTTTAAAGAGTGATAGTACACATCAAAACAAACAATATTAAATAGGAAACTAAGGGTCCCAAACGTTTTCCAAGGGAGATAGGCGCCATTAAAGTTTAGGATCCAAAATTTCAAATATACATAAAAAACGGAAAAATTGGTCGTTTGGTTTGCGATTTTAACTAAAAGTATTCTTTACGTCAGTATTTTCTTGAAAATTAATTATAGAGATGAATTTCAAAAAATATCAATAGAGGGCGCTTTAGACTTTAGAGTAACGAAAAACTACTTTTGCCTTTATTTTTTGAATCTCATTAACAGTTTTCGGAAGCTTAAACTTAAATTTTGAGCTCAAACTCTGAACAGTTGGGTGTAGTTAAGTAGCGCAAACTGAACTGTGTTTAAAGATTCAAATTTCAAATGATTATATAAAAAAACGGAAAAATTAGTCAATTCATTTGCGGTTTTCGCTAAAATTATTCTTTAAATCAATATTGTCTTGAAAATAAATTTTAAAGATAAATTTCAAAAAATGCCGATAGAGGGCGCCTTCGACTTTGGAGTAAAGTACAACTATTTTTAACCGTTATTTCTTAACCTCATTAAATGCTTGCAAAAGCTCATACCTAAATTTTGTTCTCACAATTTGAATAGTTTAAAGTGGTTAAGTAGCGCAAACTGAACTGAGTTCAGATAGAGCGAAGGAGCTTCAAATTTGAAATGATTATAAAAAACGGGAAAATTGTTCGATTCGTTTGCGGTTTTTGCTAAAGCTACTCATTAAATCAGTATTTACTTAAAAATAAATGTTAAAAATAAATTTTAAAAAATGCCGATAGAGGGCGGAGTAGACTTTGATCTTAGACTTTGGAGTAACGTCCAACTATTTTTAACCGTTATTTTTTAATCTCATTAAATGCTTGCAAAAGCTTAGACTTAAATTTTGAGCTTAAAATCTGAATCGTTTGGAATAATTAAGTAGCTCAAAATTGAACTGTGTTCTAGGTGTGAGGGATGGTTAAATTTCAACTCCTGAACACAGTTCGATTTGCGCTTATTAACCCCTCCCAACGATTAAGAATTTGAGCTCAAAATTTAAGTCTAATATTTTGCAAGCATTTAATTACATACAAAAAATAACGGTTAAAAATAGTTGTTGGTTACTCTTTACTTTAAAGAACCCTTTAAAGAATTTAAAAAAAAATTTTTTTTAATTTATTTTCAAGAAAATAGGGACATAAAGAATAGTTTTAGCGAAAACGGCAAACGAGGCGACTAATTTTTCCGTTTTTTATAATCATTTGAAAATTGACCCCCCCCCCCTCTCTTGAACACAGTGGTTTGCGCTACATAACCACTCCCACCGATTCAGATTTGGAGCTCAAAATTTAAGTTTATGTCAAAGCTTCTAAAAAAATTTAATGGGATGAAAAAAAAAAACTTAAAAAATAGTTGTTCCTTACTCTAAAGTCTAAAGCGCCCTCTATCGGCATTTTTTGAAATTTATGGTTAAATTTTTTTTTCAAGAAAATACTGATTTAAAGAGTGTTTTAACGAAAACCGCAAACGAATCGACCAATTTTTTCGTTTTTTTTTTATAATCATTTGAAATTTGAACCTCTGAACGCAGTTCAGTCTGAGCTACTTAACCCCTCCCAACTATTCAGATTTTCAACTCAAAATTTAAGTTTAAGTCTAAGTTTCCGAAAATATTTAATGCAAAAAATAATGGCAAAAAGTAGTTCTTTACTCCAAAGTCTAAAGTGCCCTCTATCGACATTTTTTGAAATTCATCTTTATAATTTATTTTCATGAAAATACTGGCATAAAGAATAGTTCTAGTGAAAACCGCAAATTAATCGACCAATTTTTCCGTTTTTTATGTTTATTTGAAATTTTGGACCCTGAACTTGAATGGCGCCTATCTCCTTCGGAAGACGTTTGGGACCCTTAGTTTCCCATTTAATTTTTTTTGTCTTGACGTGAAGTTTTGCTCAAGAGTTTTTACACCCTGTATATTTATTAAATCTCAATAAATGTTTAAAACGCTGTTTGTAAAATATTTATAATTTTAAACAAATTGTGTGTCCTAATAACATCTAACTTATTGATTATTTAAAAAGAGACACTTGAAAGTTTTAAAATTCTGACATACAGCATTGTTTTTATTTTACAGTTTGTATAAGTGGGCACTTACGCACTGCATACGTCATTCATTCTAATCACTGCAGCTGCAATAACCGCCTCTATATGGTATCAAAATTGACTGCAGATAGTGATCAGATGCATGGTGGTAATACAGTCGAGTCTCTATATAACGAAATCCATCGTTCCAGTAAAAAATTCGTTACATAAAGAAATTCGATGTATAGAGAATGATGTTAAGAATCGTATTTAGTGTGTAAAATTTGAACAAATATTATTTTTGATCTTTTGAATTAAGAATTTTAAATGTTTAAAAGTAAACATTAACCTAACATTTTATTTCTTAATTATTTAAGCTGTTTCAAAAAAGAGAACATGCATTTATTTGAAAACTTAATGAAAATAAAATAAGAAAGACTTGCATTAATTTCAGACGAAGAAATCTATATTTTTTTGTTGTTTTGATTTTAAAATTGTTACACTCTCAAAAAAGAAGGAAAAAAATGCTCAAATTTTAGCAAGCAATGAAAAATTGTAATTAACATTTTCCTCCATTTGAAGGCCTCTCTTATGTGCCTCTCATTGATTCCTCTCTTACATGTGTATCAATCCAATTGACTCTGTTTTGAGAAGGATGTGGAAAGGTGTGTGGGAGGTGGAATGAATTCGTTGGATTTAAAGAACGAGGAGAGAAGAAATATAAAAAAAAACTCAGCACTGACGATAAATCAAAAATAAAAGATGGAAAATTGATTCCAAATTATTTCGAAGCTTTTTTAAATCTGAATAAATTAAGACCAATTTATGAAAAAATTCGTTATATGGAGATAGATAATTCGCTATATAGAGACTGTTTTTAATGTAATCATGCGAAAAGGGGACCGTTCCTACTAAAATTTCGTTATATAGAGAAATTCGATGCATGGAGTTTCGTTATATAGAGACTCGACTGTATTTGTCACTGCTTATGCATACACATTCGCTGCTTTGAGAGCCGCAACATTGTTGTGTGAATGACTATCGGAGTCCCTCTCAACTACGCCACATACAAGAGTCGATGCATAGAGAACAAATGTAATTTTTCTTATCTTTTTTCAATAAACTTCATGATATAGTCCTATTGCATATCCTTTAAAAATGTCTCTTGATTTTCGATGAAATATCCTGGGAAAACTAGTCCTACATGCTCCGATCTCTGCACATTCGCAATACGCCTATAGATTAATATTTGTTTAGCCAAACTGATGTTTTGGTCATCCATTTTGGTTTGGGATATTGCAGAAATTTGTTAAAAAAGTGCGAATAATTTTCTGGTCTGGAAATTAGAGGAAATTATGAACCCTGTTTAATTAAATGCCGCAATATATTATTTTATCAGATAAAATAGTTTGCGGCAGACATTAAACAAAATTTTTTTGGAACCATTCTTTTCTCCCGAATAGAATTTTTTATATTATTTAATCTTTGAAATTCTGTATTTCAATAAAGCGAAACTTGAGAATTTAATATTAAGTACGGCAAGCAAAAATACAAAAGCAGAAATCGTTAATAATGCAGCATAGTAGCGCCACGCCTTCAGTAATATCACCAATAAATATTCAGCACAAGTTTATATCACGATAAAATGTTAATAATAAAGTTTTAGTAAATTCCGGTCATTAGTTCTTGAGATAGATCACTTATAAAATTTGAGTCATGTACATACAGAGAAATAAACAGGGTCAAAAATTCAAAGACAGACATTTTGTAAAAACATGTTTTTCGTGTTATGTGATCCACAAAATTTGTAAAACCGTCGAAAACCGGAATTCTAAAATTTTCACGAATCTACTGCTTTTATCTTGTAAAGACAGAAGGAAGTAAAAATGAAATTTAATTCTTTCGGTACAGCCTATTTTATATTATTTACTACGTAAGAAATCAGATTTCAACTTTAAATATTAACATGAGCACTAAAATACGCAGTTTTCATCTGTTTTAAAAACACTTGTAATTTTAATGTTTCTAAACCAGAGGTTCCCAAACTTTTTTGGTACGCGACCCACTTTTCAGTGAAAATTTTTTTTCGCGACCCACCTTTCAGTAAAAAGAATTTTGCGACTCACCGAAGAAAAAGTTGTATATCAGTATAGCAATTTTTGTGCGATCTCTATACTCTCGGCTATCTTACGAAAAATGCTAATTTTTGTACGAAAAATACATTTTCAACAAAAACAAGAATCGGTAATCAAGATGTGTGTAAGTGAATAGCAATTAAAACAATGCACAAACTACAAAGGTAGTTAAAAATACATTTAATTATTATGAAAACATAACTTTGTTATCAATGAGGTATCTGGTACTGGTGTTTACCAATGTAGGAACATATATTAATATGCAGTTTCCCTCAGTACTTGTCCTTCAAAAACAGGAAAGTTTAAAAAGCATGTTCTCATAAGCATGAAGAGTTGAATTTCATTAAGGACCTTAAAGCTAATTAAAATATTTCTGATTATTCTGTTCGTATATTAATTTGAAAGGAAAATAAAAAATTTCCTTTTAAATATTCTTTCCTATTGGAACTGTAACATCTTTTTCAACAGATGAAATAAAAGATGTATTTTGATGACAAACCTCCATTGTTGCGCGACCCACCAAAACAACTGCCGCGGCCAACCAGTGGGTCGCGACCCATAGATTGGGAACCGCTGTTCTGGACACTTGCAACTTGTAATACTAGTCTAATAAAAGTATGTTTTGTATTCTAATTTGTAATTATTACAAATATTTATGGTGTATTATAATTATAATATAATTATTAATTATTATAATTGATATAATTATTAATTATTACAAATATTTATGCATTTTGTTCTTAGCTACAATGTAAAGTACTGTTATGTTCGATGTAAAGTGTCGTGATTTTTTGAATCGCTTGAGATTAATGCTTTTAAAAAGTATTTGAGATAATCCAATTCCTTATAATATTTTCAGTTTGTTGAA
The DNA here is from genome assembly GCA_964019185.1 of Maratus speculifer. Lineage (NCBI taxonomy): Eukaryota > Metazoa > Arthropoda > Arachnida > Araneae > Salticidae > Maratus > Maratus speculifer. The sequence continues at coordinate 1,365,580 of CAXHSM010000003.1, forward strand.
AATAATGTTAATGTAAAGTTTTAAATTTGTTTTTCTTGAAAACATGTTTTCCCAACTGGACAGGCAACCATTTTTTTGGGACCTGATTCAGTTGATGTTGATATATATATATATATATATATATATATATATATATATATATATATATATATATAAAGACTATCGTTTTTGCGGCAGCTTATGCCATAGAACAGTATAATTGTCATAGGTTAATTAATTCCTCAACCTGGCAGTATGTAAATAAAAAAGACAAAAAAAAAACTTTTTTGTTGAAGTGATTGCTATTTTGTCAAAAATGAACTTTTAAAGTGGATATTGATATTGGTCTCATTAATGTCGTTTTGAAAACTTGGAGAAATTTTTTTTTCAGATGTTTGTGAATGGGGTAAAACAGTCGTCTGGTTGGCAATTTATGGTCGAGGCCGTAGCTAAGAGGGCAATATCGGCGGCGCAGCCCCCTTAAAATATTTTGATCCCTCCCCTGGAAAAGATTCCAAGGTCAATTTCTGTTCAGAAAATTCATATGAAATTTTGTTCAAAAATGTAATTTATTTTTACCACTTTTTCACAGTTTTGCAGAAATACTAAATTGTGCCTAAAATAAGTGTTAAGTAAAACCTATTTTTAGAGACCACCGGTAAAAATTAAAGAAACATTTTTATATATTTAATAATTGAATTTTTATTCGATGTAGCTTGCATGTTTAGTATGTAGCGCCTTGACCATAACTAACTTTTGCAACCGTTTTATAATTTTTATCACGTTACTCAGGAACCTCTCCACTCCACTCAAGCTCCGCGAGATTTGCTGGAACAAGTTTTTTATCTAAGTTGTACTAACTGCTCATCTGTAAAAACTATTTTTTGAATGTTAAAATCTCAGCGATGTATTATATTATTTGTAATAATTGTTTTAGTAAAACAATATGTGTGTTTACGAGTGGACTAGTGCTTCAGTGGTGACCCGCACAAGCACGCAACTTTCAAACAACCAGTGCAAAATTAATTAAGTGATAGTACATCAAAGAGTTCGCTTTTGATTGAGGAGAGATTGGATATCAGGTCAGTTCTGTTTTCTGTAAATTCGAGAGAGATTTTTTTTTAAACTTTTTATCATGCTTAATTCATATTATTATTAAGGTTATTGCACATAAAACACATTGATATTATAACTGAGCATAGATAGCATAAATTTATAGATAGCTGGATATGCAAGGCAATGAAATTAATAGAATTGCACTTCGCGTGCCGCCGTTTTGGAAACAAAATATTCAATTATGGTTTTCACAAGTAGAAGCCGCGTTTCAGTTATCTGGAATTACAAACGATGACACCAAATATGCTAGTCTAATTTCATCAATCGACTCTGAAAGTTTAAATTATGTTAGTGACCTTATATACAGTCCCCCACAGCAGGATAAATATGACACATTAAAGCGCAGGCTTATTGCAGAGTTCGCGGACTCTGATGGAAAACGCTTAAAAAAACTTCTGAGTGAATTGCAGTTGGGAGACAGTAAACCGTCTACATTACTCCGCCAAATGCGCGATTTGGCTGCAGGCCAACTCAACGATAACTTTTTGCAGAGCTTATGGTTACAGAGATTACCACCAAATATTCAAACCATCTTATTGGTATCGAACGAAAATTTACCTGAACTTGCGGTTTTAGCCGACAAGATATACGAAACTACAGCAGATAACACGCAGGTATATTCTGTTGCAAAATCAGAACCAATTGCGGCAATAGGCCAGCCATCTATTTTAGACATGCAAAAACAAATTGAGAAGTTGACATTGCTTGTCGAGAAACTTTCCGAAGAAAAAAGTCAATATAATTCAAGGGGCCGAAGATTCACATTCCGAGGCCAATCTAGGAATGTAAGCCGAAATCCGGCTTATGAAAACAATCAAAATTATTGCTATTACCATAATCGGTTTGGTCGTTTTGCTAGGCAGTGTAGGCAGCCTTGCTCGTTCACCCAGTCGGGAAACGAGTAGACGCTACCACTCAAACAAGTGCCGTGGGTGGTAGCGATGTTTCGGTAGCTAAAACTAATAACCGCCTTTGCGTTTATGACAGTGCTACAAATCTGAAATATTTAATTGATACCGGTAGTGATGTTTCGTGCATACCAATAAAAAGAAACCAACACGGTTACCAACGCTCTCCTGACTCCTTTGAATTATACGCCGCAAATCAGTCAAAAATAAAAACCTTCGGTACAAAATTATTACAATTGAATTTAGGTTTACGCCGGGTTTTTAAATGGAATTTTATAGTTGCTGAGGTCTCGACACCCATTATTGGAGCAGACTTTTTGAGACATTTTAATCTACTTGTCGATATTAGGAATAAAAGACTTATCGATGGAATGACAAATATAGGCACCTCGGGCAGTTTGGATAATGTGCAACAAGGGGCAGTTAAAGTCATTATAGAAAATTCTCGTTATCACGCCTTGTTAAGATCTTATCCAGATATTATAACCCCAGATCCCAAATTTGGGAAGGCCAAACATTCCACTGTGCATCATATTGAGACAGTTGGGCCGCCAGTCCATAGTCGCCCTAGAAGATTAAATCCAAAAACCCTCGATGCCGTTAAAAAGGAATTTGAATTTATGATTGAGAAGGGTATTTGTCGACCATCCAAGAGCCCCTGGTCTTCACCCCTTCATGTTGTGACTAAATCCACAGGTGGTATACGTCCTGTTGGCGATTATAGGCGCTTAAACGCAAAAACAATTCCAGATCGTTATCCCATTCCTCACTTACAAGATTTCTCCTCTGCTCTCCATGGCAAAACTATTTTTTCAAAATTAGATATTTTTCGGGCTTACCATGCGATTCCGGTAAATGAAGAGGATATCCCGAAAACTGCAATAATAACACCCTTCGGCCTGTTCGAATTCCCCTTTTTAAATTTTGGTCTCTGCAACGCTGCCCAAACTTTTCAGCGATTTATCAATGAAGTTTTAAGGGATTTGGCATTTTGCTTTGCATATTTGGATGACATTTTAGTTTTCTCTGATAATGAAGAGCAGCATGCAGAGCATTTACAGCAATTATTCCAAAGACTCAGCGACTACGGGATACAACTAAATACATCTAAATGTGTGTTCGGGGTCTCTGAACTTTCATTTTTAGGACATCTGATTTCAAAAGATGGGACCAAACCCTTGCCAGAAAAGGTTCAAGCGGTATTAGATTTTAAGGAACCGAAAACTGTAAGGGATTTACGCATGTTTTTAGGCTTAATCAATTTTTACCGTCGATTCTTGCCACATGCTGCGGACAAACAGGCCATCTTAAATGAGTATCTTAAAGGAAACAAAAAAGATAACAACCATATCGAGTTGACTGTGGAAGATAAACAAGCTTTCGATGACTGTAAACAACAACTTGCAAATGCAGCTTTACTTGCTCACCCTTCAGAAACGTCGGGTTTGGTTTTGTGTACTGATGCTTCAGATTTTGCTATCGGGGCTGCACTCAATCAAATTACAAATAACCAATTGCAACCTTTGGGTTTTTTCTCCCGGAAACTGTCTCCCACTGAAAAACGTTATAGCGCGTACGATAGAGAATTATTAGCAGCCTATTCGGCTATTAGACACTTCCAATACATGCTTGAAGGTAGAACATTTTGCATCTATACCGATCACAAACCTTTAACTTTCGCTTTTCATCAGAAATCAGATAAAGCATCCCCACGACAAAACAGACAACTAGATTATATATCACAATTCACAACAGATTTGCGTTATGTAAAAGGTTCAGATAATATCATAGCAGACACTCTCTCTCGAATTGCAGCCATAGAAATGCCTTCGCCAATTGATTATACAAATCTGGCCAATGCACAGGCGAATGATCCTGAATTACAAGACTTATTAAATGAAAGCACTTCTTTGAGACTGCGTAAAGTTGTTCTACCAGACGGAGAGATTTATTGCGACTATTCAACAACTACCATCAGGCCTTACGTTCCAAAAAGCCTACGTTTTGAAGTATTTAAATCTCTTCATAATCTGTCCCATCCAGGAATAAAGGCTACAACAAGACTCATTACCAGTAGATTTGTGTGGCCGGAAGTGAACAAAGATTGTAGAAACTGGTCCCGTGCTTGTATTGCATGCCAAAGATCTAAAGTGCAACGTCATGTCTCCAGTCCTCTGGGATCCTTTAAGACCCCAAATGAAAGATTTGAACATGTCCACATGGACATAATTGGACCTTTGCCACCATCTCAAGGATACTGCTACGCCTTGACGATCATAGACCGATTCACGCGCTGGCCCGAAGTCATTCCCATAGCTGATATCACAGCAGAAACGGTTGCACGGACATTTCTTTCTGCCTGGATTTCTCGTTTCGGAGTGCCTACATACATAACAACCGATCAAGGTCGTCAGTTTGAATCAGAATTATTAAAGGCTCTAGCTCGACATTTCGGAATAACGAAGCTTCGAACGACTTCATTTAACCCGAAGGCTAATGGCATTGTAGAACGTTTGCATAGGCCATTGAAAACTGCCATCAAATGCCACATGACAGAACGATGGGTTGATACATTGCCACTTGTTCTGCTCGGCCTTCGTTCTTCCCTGAAAGAAGACATTGGTGCAACAGTTTCAGAATTGGTTTATGGAACTACCTTGAGACTTCCAGGTGAATTCTTAGGGCTGCGACCAACTTCGGACCCTGATCCTAAACCTTTCGTGGATAACCTGAGAGAAGCAATGAGAAAATTGCAACCAGTACCTCCTGCAAACCATGGACGTCATACACCATTCATCTATCAGGAGTTGAAAAATTGTTCCCACGTTTTTATCAGACATGACGCAATCAGAAAACCACTCCAACCTACTTACGACGGACCATTTAAAGTCCTTTCCCGTACAGACAAATGGTTTACACTTGACGTTAAAGGTAAAAAGACAACAGTTTGTCTTGACCGACTAAAACCAGCATTTTTGCTCAGTGTGCCTGAAGAAGTTCCGCCAAAGGAACCCGTCAATAGCCAAAGAAAACCTTCAACAGCCAAAGAAACTCTTCAACAGCCAAACACGATAGACCAACAAAAGAATGAACCAGAGAAAATAACCAAGTCCGGTAGAAGAGTCCGTTTGCCAATCAGATTCCGTGTCTGAAGACACTGGGGGGGGAGTACTGTAGCGCCTTGACCATAACTAACTTTTGCAACCGTTTTATAATTTTTATCACGTTACTCAGGAACCTCTCCACTCCACTCAAGCTCCGCGAGATTTGCTGGAACAAGTTTTTATCTAAGTTGTACTAACTGCTCATCTGTAAAAACTATTTTTTGAATGTTAAAATCTCAGCGATGTATTATATTATTTGTAATAATTGTTTTAGTAAAACAATATGTGTGTTTACGAGTGGACTAGTGCTTCAAGTAAATTAAATCAAGTAATCAAGCTGTAAATAAATACAGTTTGAAAAAAAACAAAAGAAAGTGAAACGTCCTTAGCCATGCGAACCGCTGTCCACTGGTGCGAAAAACGCGTTCTCGCACAGGAACAGAATTGTATTCTTTACTCTTTTAAGCTGTTCGGGTTTATTTCGGCCCAAAGGATTTTAAGTCTGTGTTTTTTTATACCACTATTATTTAAGAGAAAGTGTTGTTCACTTAAATCGATCAAATATTCCAACTAACCAAAAGAATATTTTTTGAATTAAAATATTGGTAGGAAACTTGGAAGCTCGGCATATATGAACTAGTTGGATGTGTCAATCCCAAAACTTTCTTCTATCTCATATGTAAATTTTAATATTTGAAAAAAAAAAAAAAAAAAGTGGTGACCCCAAAGTTACCCACTATCGAACCCACTAACATTTGACCTAGCCTAATGAGATTCTGGTATCCGAAAAGCCTAAAACACAAAATTTAATTAATATTCTGAGAAAATGAGCTTAGTAGTTCCTCATGTTGGGTAATTTATACTAAAACCTAATAAGCATATATTTATGTCAAGACTTAACAGAATCTGAAATTTGATGGAATTTCGTCCATTAGTTCTTGAGATACAGTTATAACAAAAAAATTTGCAAAACGTAGCACAGCAACACCATATCTTGGACAATTTATGCCAAAACGTAAAAAAGGGTCTAATTATGTAACGGTGTAAAAGAATCTGAAGTTTTATGAAATTCTGTGCATTAGTTCTTGAGATATAGCTAGTTTAAAAAAAAGAAAAAAAGTCTAAAATATAGCACAGCAGCACCATCAGTTGAAGGATTTATAACAAAATGTAATCATCGTGTAATTATGCTATATATCATTTTGTAACAAAATCTGAAGTTTGGGGAAATTCTGGTCGTTGGTTGTTGAGATATAGCTATCGGAAAAATCGTGCAAAATGCAGCATAGCTGCACCACCTGTTGCAAGGTTAATACCAAAATGTAATCAGCGTCTAATTATGTAGCGAATTATGTTAAATTATATTGTTATGTTAAATTATTATGTTAAATTTCGAGCATTAGTTCTTGAGATAGAGTACCTACAAATTTTTTGTCACAGACAGACAGACGGACAGACTCACAGACAGACACTTTCTAAAAATAGTCAAAACGTGTTCAGGACCTTCTAAAACGTATAAATCCGTCGAAAACCAGAAGTCGAAAAATTTCATGAATCCAATACTTTCTTCTTGTAAAGATAGAAGAAAGTAAAAAGTGTGCATTTGAAATGAACATCTCATGAGAATTAACACTAGAAATGCCGGAATTTTCAGTCAAGTTTTTAAAAAAATATTTCTCACCAGAATTTTGATTTAGAGCAGTTTAGCTTTTTTAAATAACAGTTTTCTGCTTTGTTTCTTTTAGTGTTGGTGTTGGTGTATTTATGTCGGCCGATTATCTACGCTATGGGATATAGGCCCTATGGGGTGGGTTGCCCTCCGTGGGGGTCTTTCTAAGGGAACCTAACCCGTATTTACGCAAGGTTCGAAGAAAACCACGGAAAACTTCGAACGGTTAGGCCGACGGTCGCGATTGGGTTCGAACCCAGCACCTACCGTCTACCAGTTTGGAGGTCAGAACCTCGCGGCCACTGGTGGGGCTTGTTTCTTTTAAAGTTATATTATAATGGAATTTCTGGTTTAGACCGAAATATATTCATATGGTGACGGACAAAATGATCGATCAAGTGTTAAATAGCCGTCCAAATGTTAAATACCAGAACTGGACATTTCGACGGCAAAATCGTATTTTTGCATGGAGAATGGCAGAAACTGGGGAAAAATCTGTGGAATTAGAAATATATGAATGAAAAATAAAAACGTACAATATAATTTTTTATCTATAACTGTTGGTTAAAAAATTATGTTATTTATTTATTTTATCTTTTTCAACGTAGCTATCTCATCTTTAAAATTAATATTCATGTGTATAAAAAATCTTTAAGTAAATAATTTATATATTAAAATTTTTTCATGAAAGAGTGACCATATTAAATGTTGCTGTGTATCATAGCTATATAGGCACTTGTTAATTAATCTAAACGCTTATTTTATTTAAAAAAATTTAAAACAATAACCTTTTTCCAAATAATTTTAATATGTATATCTTGACTTTCATTATTTTCATTATAAACCTAATAATACCATTGCAAAATATTTTGTAACCTTTTTTAAAAACAATAATTATAACTGATCAAATGTGGGGATCCTACATATTTCTTCTATCTCGTACATGTTAATGCTTCAAAATTCATTATAACAATACCAAAATTAAATGGACAATCTAGTTCCATCAAGCTGGATTTTAATGATATGAAATTATGTGCAGTCCTTTTGACATAAGACTATCGCTAAAATCTCGTAAATCACGCAAAATGCAGAATATCAGCGATACTTGTTGGCTGATTTCCATCGAAACATAATCTGCAACAACTTATGTCAACATCTAACTGAATTTAAAATTTGATGAAAATCCGTATATTATTTCTTGAGATATTACTCTGGATATCTTGAAAAATGGAGTTAGTAGTGTCATCTGTTTACATCAAAATTTAAACAAAGCCAAGCCGTATTAAGGACTAACTGAATCTGCAGTTTGAAGAAAATCTGTGCACGAGATCTTGAAATAAAGCTACTGCAAAATTCGCAAAAATGCAACATAGCAGTGTCATCTGTTGAGCGATTTACACCAAAATGTAGAAATCGCGCATGTAAGTCAAAAACTAACTGAATCTGAAAGTTCATAAAAATCTGTAAATTAGTTTGGAAAACGATATATTGCAGAAATCGTGAAAAATGCTGCATAGCAGCGACACCTATTGAGCACATGAGCGTAAAAAACGTAAATATTAATCTTAAGAACTAACAGAACTCTCTTCTTTAACATTTCTTCTTTAACTCTTCTTCATTAACATTTTATGTTATATGTTGAAATTTAATGCAATTTACTGTTTGAATTTTAAAATACTTATGTGGATAAGTATTTTGAAATTCAAAGTTGAATCTTTCAACATCGATAAATGCAATTGCTAGAAACAGTCGTTTCTTTATTAAACAAACACATCTATAACCGTTTAGAACTTACTTGGAAAATTCTTTAATAGAAAATAAAATTTTGGTATCTGCTTTTCATGTACGAGAGAAAGAACAGTTTGTTGAATATTTCTTATTTTTTTTTATTAAATTGTAATTTCGGCATGTTGAGATTTTGATTTGTGCAATCCATTTATTAGGATGAGCGAAGCGAATCCTCTACTAGTCCACTCAAATTACAATTTGTCGTACGCTTTACAAAAAAACTATTCAATATTTTAACTTCAAATTAAACACAAAAATAAATTATGATCTGTAGATTTGCAGAATATAATTTTTTTACAGTAAAACGTTAAAAAAATTATCATTTTAATTAATTTATTTTACATGCATTTCCAATACGGACGCATTTTAGCAAATAAATAAAAAATGAAACGCGTATATTTTCAGAAAAAAAAAGTTTAAAACATGGAGTAAATAATTATAGATAGAATCATGATTAATTTATTAAATAAAACATGTTTTCATTATCCTGCAAAATCGTTTGCACAGATGACACTTAAACATTTTAAAAGAATTGTATTATGGATTTTTTTTTTTGTAAACTGGCAACAAAATAATTGTAAACAAATAAAATTAATTCTTAAATTTGTTATATAAATGAAAAATTAAAAGATCTGCGTGAAGTTGTTGGTTCAAGCTCTTTATAAATATTTTTGCGAAGGTCGTATTGTGGCTAAATAATATCGACTCATTAATCAGAAGGATTTTATAGAAAAATAAGACTTTAATAAGTTCGCAAACACAACAATAATTATTCGTGAAAACGTCACTGCGAGAATGAGAGAGCGCTTCGTTAAAAGGTAATTCCATTAATTGAGTTGCCATTCGCAGAAAGTAAAAAGTTCTCCCACGCGGAGAGAATTACAGCAATTCTCATACGCTAACATGTATAAAAACGAAGAAATTAAAATAAAATGTTTTACAGTTAAAAATTCATAGTATCAACGAAAGCAGATTTCAAATGTTTTTTCCAGAAAATAGGATTTTGAAGAAGTAAGTTTCTTCAAGCTTTCTTCAAATATATTATTCTAAAATAGCTATCAAAGATTATCGGATGTTGATTACAAAGATTGGAAACATGCATATTTCAAACAATTAAAAAACACCAGTGGCTACTTGAAATTGTAAAAACATCTTTTAAAAGAGCTTTTAGTTGAAAATTTAAAAAAAAAATTGTAAAAGTTTGCTTCGAAAATATCTTATTATGCCAGTTTTACATCATAAATAAAAAATTAAAATGCGCCAAAACATAAAATAACGTTTTTGTTTAATAAAGATTAAAAAAAAAAAAAAAAAAAAAAAATATATTGTTACTTTCAAATATCTGTTTTATAAAATAATGCTTCGCGAATCCAAACAAAGCATGGCTTTTGCTAGTTTATACTATTTTCTTCCTTCAATTAAATTTGCATGGACTTATAAAGGCTATTCAAGTTTGACTTTCCATTTAAATTACATGACACCAAAAATACATATAAGAAAGGCAATTTTTAAGAACCAACAGTGTATTTATTTTTATCAAACACCTTATTTCAATCAATAAAATATTTTTATTTCTCTCTTGCTCCTGGAGTTACCAGAGTAAAACACTTTTGAGTTCTTTTGTCTACATGTATCGTTTTCTAGCATTCTTTTCAGCTTAAAGCCAGTGTTGCCAGATGGGCTACTTTTTTAAAATTCAGATTCTTGATTGGCAGCACTTTTTACAAATGATAAAATGTGCCTTATTCAATGATATGACAATTAAGGCGAAAGCAAAAGGTAATTTACCATTTCGAAAAAAGTGGTGCCATTCAAGAAATCCGAATTTAAAAGAAGTAGCCCACTGGCAACATTACTCAAGGCAATTTTTTTTACGATAACGCTTTTTGAAATGTCTTATGTATCACTGTTGAAAAATTGTTTTTTACACACTAATAAGATTGTTTATTCAAAATCCTCTTACAGTGTTTTCAAAAAGTAATTGTGTATGTTTCAAGAAAATTTTGATATGTTTTTCTTCTCTTTGGAAACTTAATAGAGAACAATTTGTTAGATATTTATAAAGCTTGAGATTGCATGATTAGATTTCGATTTATGAAGCACATTTATTTATATTTTTAATTACATATATCGTGTTGTATTAACATTTCATTGTATCTTTCCATTTCATGAAGTAAAAAGAAACGCACACACTAAATAAGTCGCACTGAATAAATTGCGTTAATTTTTTAAAGACTAAATTTTCATCATGGAATCATTTTTAAATTATAGGGTGGTCCGAAACTGCGAAAAGTAGCATTTTGAAGATTAAATGTTATATAATGAAAAAATTATTGGTCAAAAATACATTGTTCTTTTGAGATTTGGTTTAAAATTTAGGAGATGCTTATTTTTTCCCAGTAAACCATTTTACTTTTAGCACCCCTGAGCAAAATATTAACCGCCATTTATCTAACGATTTAATAAAAAAAAGTATTTGCATTTTCATGAATAGTAGGCAATAATTGTCCACGTAAATGATGGGAACTTTTACATCTTATTCATGACTTGCTTTTTTAGAAACAGAAAAAATACTGTTTGCTATATATACATGTTAAATTAAGTTGTGATTCTTCATACATCTGATAAAAATTGGTCATTTTGTAATTTATGTTTTAGAAGAGACTGAATTATAAGATCATTAAATATGTGAATGATTTTCTCCCCATTTTAATCTAAAATGTCTTATCAAAAGATTGGCAATGTAAAAATTGTAGATAATATAAAGAAGTTTTAAAATAAATTTAAATGGATTTCATGTGCTATAAAATGGCGAAATCACGATTTTTTTCTAAATTAAAATTTTTTTCACCCTTTGGAGCAATTTTTATGTCGATATCAAAAAGTTTTGGTCTTTTCCTAGAGCTAATAATAACTTGAAAATGATTCGATATATACCATAATTAAGAAGTTTTAGATTTATTTGGTTTTCATAGGGACCTTCCCGTTCGCACCGACTTCGTCCAATTTTGCCCCTTTACCCTCTCGCTGCGTACTCCGTGCTTTCCACAGGCTACGTAAAAAGTAAAATTTGCTCAACCCACAATTTCTGCGATCTATTTCTTTATATCATTTGCATAATTTAAAAAAAAACTCTATTAACGAGCTTGAACGGAAATGTTTTGCTTCGTTATTTTATGTGTGAGTTTAATGAGATGCATGCCTGCCAACTTTTACGCATTTTTGATACCTTTAAAATTTTACAGAATTTTTCCATTTCTTTAATCATAAGATTTTGACGATTAAATAAGACAATATATACTATATTTTGTTTGTGGTAGGAAAAATGCGTAAAAGTTGGCAGCTATGGGAGATGTAATCAGAATTATGGAATTTATCGTGTCTATATAAAAATGTTATATATAATTGGGGAAGGGTGGTATTGGGTTCTAAGATTATCGGCATAGATCATCAAAACTTTTTCAAAAATTGCAATTTAGCGACGAATGTAATGTAGTGCAGTACTGAACAACTTTTTCCCAGAAAGTTGTTTCCCAGAACAGTATTTGAAAGACCATGCTTCCGTCATTTAATAAGGAAAAACGGATTTTTGGTCGCTCGCTGATCACTGATTGTGTACTCTTAAATTAGTGTATCTTACCAAGTCTGCTTAATTATCTCAAATTTCTTACTTCTGTTCAATTTAGCTTCAAAATATACTTTCCACATTTATAACAAAATTAATGATATCTATGCGATAGAAATAACAATAATAACAAAAATGTATTTCTTTTATTATTATTATTATTATTGAACAGCTGTTTTTTTTTTTTTTAGTTTTGCTTACAAAAATATGTTATGTAACAGAATGATAGTATATATTGTGAATTTTACCTTCAGAATTCATCTTCATTTTAAATGGAACATATTGTGCCCGCATATTCAAGATCTATTTTAAGAAATATTAGGAAATAAATGAATGACGATTTTTTATTTTGAAAATGTATAGCTGATAAAAAACAAATAAACAGAATCACGATGAGAAAAACAAAACGTTTCACTCTGAATTACGTTTAAATTTTCTTAAAAAGTCTTTACACCTAAATTCTGGATTCTTAAAACAATAATAAAGCTCGCGTAGAGAATCATAGCAAACGCGATAGCGTTTGGTATAATATGTTTAAGAAATGGAAAATGCAAACGTCTTTTTGAAATTTCTGGCGAACTTGTTGACGTACGACAGTGATTTTTTTTCCAAAAGATAGAATTTGACAAGACGAATAAAATGATAGCATTCAAAAAAATTATCGCATTTTGCTGTAATTTATTATTTTATTTTTAACGAAAAAATGAAGACATAAAATTCAACAAGGGATAGCTAACGTTCCTGTGGATGGATTAACTTTAGTTTTGGTTTATTTGAATCCTTTTTGGTAAAACCTAAAAATGATTTTTTATGTTTGTATGTTTGACGATCGCTGAGAAAATTGAATTTGTGAACATTGTTTCTTTTTGTAGCTGTTGTAATTCGTTGTCACCAAGTTTAAATAAGTATAATTTTTTTTATGTATGTAACATAATTCATTCAAATGAAATAAATCACGTCAAAACATAATTATTTGTTTTTATTGGGAAGCATTCAGTTTCTGTTCTTTGAATAAAGTTGTGAGCGCACTGTAATTATTTTCGTTTGACTCCTTGATTTATTTTGCAGGCATCATGCATTTTATATGACAATGCAATAACTTTCTTAATTATTCTATTACAACAATAAAATTTTGGCAGCAAATATTTTTCTTTTAAAAATATAAAAAATCTGCAGTTTTTATCAAAAAACTTTAATGATAAGTATTAAAAAATGCTCTGATGAGCAACAAAAAATGTTAATATGTTTTTAAGTATGGAAAAGTGCTGACAAGTGCTTCTAATTGAGCATGAGAGAGGACAAGGGGTCCCTTCTTGACTGCAGCTCACATTCAATGCCAAATTTGAAAAAAAAATCATATTTGCGCTTTTTCCATATAAAAAAGATTTGCGTAAAATTTTCCGTCCTTCTCTTTAGTAAAATTTTCAATCCTGCTTTACATGTGAACTGCGCTGTTGATTCTGCATTGCAACTGCATTACAAATCTGTTTTCTGTGCAGTTCTATGCTGCGGACATGCTTGGTGGCACTGTATAAGTATGTTACGCTACAGGAACTAAGGTTCCTGGTACTATTTCGCCTTACATTCATGTAAGGCGAAATTATGCTGCATGTTTTCTGGCTATGTCTTTGCGATACACATTTTTATCGTAATTGTGACTGATTTCTTTTATATGGAAAAAGCGCAAATACGATTTTTTTCAAATTTGGCATTGACAGCGAGCTGCAGCCAAGAAGGGACCCATTGTCCTCTCTCATGCTCAATTAGAAGCACTTGTCAAACACTTTTCCATACTTTAAAACATATTAACCTTTTTTGCTGCTTATCAGAGCATTTTTTAATACTTTAGAATACTGATGTACGTAAAGAACTCGTACGTATTGAATTACGTAGACAATTCCAGAACTTACGAAACTCTTTTTAAAAAAGCAATACTATTGTAAAAGTTCATTGAATCACCCAAGAAGAAAACTAATTTTTGAAAACATGAGTATTTTCACGAAAAAAAATAAAATTTTTACGTAATGAATATTTCTAATTTTTTATTTTAAAATTAATTTGCATAGAATTCTTTTCTTAATATAATTCTAGTCTAAGTTTCTTTTGAATTTCAAATATGAAACACTCATGCACTATTAAATATTTAGAAAAGCTTATTTTAAAAAGTAAAGAAACATTAGATATCATATATATATATATATTAATCACTTGATGTTTCTTTCTTTTCATTTCTTCAATCTTCTACCTAAATACAGAAAAATAATAAAAACTTTTTTACATCGTTTTTATGTATATAATGTAAAATATCGGAACCTAATGCAAGCCGCTTTTCACGGAAGGATTTCGAAATACTTGACACGAATAATTTCAAAGTTTTGACATCAAGAATGCTGTTAAGCACTTGTTTCTTTGCTTAAGAGACAAAAAATCTTTATTCCCTATCCGTTTTTATTCCTCTTGAAAAATACTTTCACAGAAAATAAAATTTTGACTTCTCTTTTCATGTAACATATCAAAGAACATTTTTTCTCTGAATTATTATCATGAAATTTTATTTGCAATGTAATTTAATTTTGTTTAGTACAATGCATTTATTTATTTATTTTCTTCTTTAGATTAAATCTAAATGGACTTTATCTAGAAATTTTACTCACGTTTCATATCCATTGAAATTCAAATTTCAAACATATGACATCAATAAATATTTAAGAAAAGCTGCTTTTAACAATCAAATGTATTTTTTCTTATTGTGAATCTTATCAATATGTGCATCTATAAAATGCTTTCACTTTTATACATTTGCAAGTGTCAAACTCATTTGAGATCTATATTTTACGTTCATCATTCTCTTTCATTTTTTTCAGCCTAATGAAATTCTCTTTTTAAGATAACACTTTTTAAAGTTTTTATTATGGCAACAAACAATGAAAAACGTGTTTAAACGAAATATCAAGATTGCTCATTTAAATAAAATGCTTTTTCAGTGTTTTTTAAAGTAATTCTGAATCATTCAAACAAAATTTGACATTTTTATCTTGCTTTTTCAGAAACTATTAGAGAGCAGTTTGTCAAATATTTGTAAGGCTTGTTGTTGCATGACGAGATTTTGCTTTATGAAATATGTTTATTAATATTTTTAAATGTATCATCTTCAGAACCCATGCTTTACTTATGCACTATTTTAAATTTCAGTTATGTATTTATATAAACAAGCTGATAATTAAGAAAGTTTGAATAAAGAAAAAAAGTAAAGGATATACGTTGTCTTGAATTATTATTTTATGCAATTTTCGTATTCCTGAAATTGAGAAATATACAACAAGTTGGAAATTGCACGTGAAGCGTAGCAAATGAGGTGCGTTCTTACCCCGGTTGCAGAAAGTGCGAGACGCGCGACGTGCGTCGCAGATTAATTTTTATCCTTGCAGACAAATTTGCCAACTTGGAAAAGAAAAAAAAAATATTTTGGAAAAAAAAAATCTGACAGGACACGAAAAAACGGTGAATTTCGTCCAAAGATCGCGAGAAAAACCGACATATTTCATGAAAAGACTGCGAAAAACTGCAGATTCCGACAAAAGATCGCAAAAAATGGCAGATTTCGTCAAAAGATCGCTAAAAAATAGTAAATTTTGTTTAAAAAAATCGTGTCAGAAATGGTATCTTTCATCAAAAAATATTGAAAAATGGTATCTTTTGTCAAAAGATTGTAAAAAAACGACAGATTTCGTCAAAAGATCGCATAAAAAAGAGAGATTTTATCAATAAGTCATGAAAAAACAAATTTCGTTTAAAAAATCGCGAAAAAACGTAAATTTCATCAAAAATTGCGAAAAATGATAGATTTCATTAAAAAAAATCGCAAAAAGGGTAGATTTCAACAAAAGATCGTGAAAAAAAGATAGATTTAATCAAAATGTCACAGAAAAACTGCAGACTTTGACAGAAGATCGTGAAACAGAGGCAGTTTTCGTTAAAAAATCGTGAAAATATGGTAAATTTCGTTAAAAAATCGTGAAGAAAGGGCTAATTCCGTAAAAAAATCGCGTAAAAATGGAATATTTCGTCAAAAAAATTGAAATAACGGCAGATTTCGTTAGAAGATCGCGAAAAAAGGAAAAATTTCATCAATAAGTTATGAAAAACAATAAATTTCGTTCAAAAAATCGAAAAAAGGTAAATTTTATCAAAAGATCGGGAAAAACTATATATTTCATCAAAAATAGCAAAAAACGACAGATTTTGTCAAAAGATCACGAAAAACAGGCAGATTTCTTCAAAAAATCGCGAAAAAATGGTAAATTTCATTAAAAAATCGTGAAAAAAAAGGCTAATTTCGTTTAAAAAAATGGTAAATTTCGTTAAAATATCGCGGAAAAGCGGCATATTTCGTCAAACAATCGCAACAATACAATGAAATTTCGTTAAAGAGGGCACCAAAAAAAAAAAAAAAGTTGTGTATTTTCTGTTACAGAATTCTAGTTTTTGCTGCTACAAAATTATTTTTCTCTTTCTTTCTCCAAAAACTGATTTTGCTGTCCCAAAATTGTTTTCTTTTTTGTTGTTGTTGTTCCAGAAATAGATTATTCTGCACCAGAATTCGTTTTTTGATCATAAATTAGCACTGCAAATTTTAATAAAATTTTGGATACTCATCCAATGTATTTATAAAAATTATCATTCAGAATTTTCTATTTCTTTTTCATAATATTTACTTGGTTTTTCAAGGTATCACTGCTATAAAACTATTACATATATACTTTATGGCAAAGAAATAGTGACTTTAAATTTTTAATGTGCAGCCTTTTTGAATAAAATTTAAGGTTTTGGATATTTTAAGTGATTTTTGTCCCCTTTTTATGAAAATTTTTTTAGCACATTTGAGCATTTTATTATAACCTATTTTGTTTTAACATATTATTATGATTTAACAATTAAACGAATGTTTTGAGAATTTAAGGAGGCAGTATAGCATCTACTGTTCAATGGAATTGGAATTGTTTTCTTCATTTTATCACGATTTCACATGTGACAATATAAGTGATTTTTTTTTTCTTTAATATCATTGTATTTATTTCGATTTATTTCGATATGCAGATCTAATGATCTGCATATTATTTTCTACGCATCGCAACTCTGATGAAAAGGCTCTCAGTGAGGCAGACGATTTTGATGCAGTTATTAATTCCTAAGAAGCCAGACGCTTTAAGGGGTAGAAAAAAGAACTGAACGGAAGAAAGGAGAATGGAATGTTTTTAGTTTTAAGTGGATGTAAAAAAGAATGTAAAATGAAGACGATTTCCCGTATAAGATGTAATTGATTAATTAGAGTTATGATTGTTTGTTTTGTAAATAGTCTTATGTAAATATTTTCTCTGTAAATAATTTAAGTTAATATAACTATTTAAAAGTTAAACGGTGTCAGATATGAATCAATTATGAGTTAATTATAATTCCGCAAGAACTTTTAGGAAGAAGAATTCCATATTATTATAATATGAATTCTTATGAATAATAGGCAATAATTGTCCACTTAAATCAAAGGATTCTTATTCTTCAACTCTTCTTCATTTCTTGCTTTTTAAAAACATGAAAGCTGATATTTTCTATATGTAAATTATAAATTAAGTTCTGTTTCGTCGTTTTTTCATCCATCTAATAAAAATTAGTCATTTTGTAACTTAAGTTTTAGGTGAAACTGAATTAAAAGATCATTCAATATGTTAAATTGAATTTTACAGAATTTAAAACATGATTTGTTCTATGTTTGAAGGATGTAAAAGTTTTTTATCAATCTTCATAAATGTAACATGAATTTTCAAAGGTTTGTTTTATTTAAAATTAAAACTGAATTGGTTATACTTTTTAATTAAACAAACTTAAAAAAAATAATTTTACCGATTTTATTTTCAATAAACAAAGCCATCTCTAAACAAGACTATTTAATTTAACTTTAAATAAAGAATACTGCCCAGTTAAACTGATGACATTGAGCTCACAGGCTACAAATACTAATTGTACATTTAAGCCTTATATTTTCAAGGGTTAATTCCGTTCGAAAAAAAATTAAGAAGGGGAAACAACTCTCCCCTTTCCTCTTTTTTATACTTAATCATTGAACCTCCTATACTATCAAAGACATGCTTTATCATATAAAAAATCTATATCCAAAATTCAGAGCAAATGAGATAATTCTTAATAAAAACCCAATTAGCATTTATATAATTTAAAAGGAGTTATCCCCCCCTTTTATACTTAACCATTAAACTTCCAAAACTATTCAGAGATTTGAACGAAATCTGAAAATTCTGCTTGAAAAACCCATTTATATAAATTAAGGGGGGGCCTTAGAACCCCTGTTCCCCCTATTTATACTTATTCAATGTACACCTAATAACAGTTACGGAATCGCCTCATCAGAATGATCCTAATCTAAATTTTGAACGAAAACTTAATTCTGCATGAAAATCCCATTTATATCAACTAAGGGGAGGGGCATGAGCCCCCCGTTCCCCCTCTTATACCTATCGAATGAACTCCAAAAACTAATCAGGGAAGCGCCTTGTCAGGATATACCTACATACAAAATTTCAAGTGGATCGGATATTTTTATCACGAGTTATCCCGTTACGCACGAACATACAGAACGGACGGGCACATAAGCTCTCAGGCTATGATAGCCTGTGAGCTTAAAAAGTTAATATCACTTGTTTTTTTACACCTATATCTATCAAGATTAAAATTCAACCGATAGGAGTAGTTATCAACGATCGTACGAGTAATTTTTTTTTATTCAAGTTCATAAGTGTATATTTGTATTTTTTCTTTTCAATGTATTGGAGTATCTTTTTTCTAAAAATTGACACGAGTTTCCTCGTTTATTCAAAATGTTTTTAGAATGTCATGATTGCATCAAGATCGAAATTTCTTTTTAATTAACAAATCTTTTTTTTCAACTTTTATGTCCCAAACTATGAATTTATGAAAATTTCATTTTCTAAATTCTTTGAAACTATATTAGAAGATTTGCACAATCGTACAATAAATTGTAGAAGGGATTTGTCAATTAAAATTAATTAATTTTGTATTTGTAGGGATTTTATGCAATATTTAGAGCTTTACTCAAATCTAATATTTAAAATATATTTTTTTAGTATTTTACAGAATTAGGAAATTTACAAATATAACTCTCGTACATTTGAAATATGGGATTTGAATGTTTTCGCCTACAATCTTTTAACGTCAAGAATGCTGAAGAAAAGCAAATGAAAAATGAATCATGATTTTAAACATTTTTTTAAAAAATCAAAAACGATTATGGGATGAGCAGAATTTCCAAGTCTCCGATTTTTGGATACCAGTATATTAATACAGAAAATATTCCTTTATTTAATTGGGACAATTTTGTGATTAAACAGAACAAGCTTTTCTCTACGATAATAGCAGCGTACATGATGGAGATGGAGATTTAGCAACTCTGAATAAGGAAAAGTAAAGTATCTATAACACATACAAAACTGTATTACTACTAATATGGATGCTTGTACGTGGTATGGGCAAATCATGATTTGTAAAAACACATTGCTCGTTTGACGTACGAGCAAATCAATGGAGCGGTCGATGGTAATTTAAAGTATCGCCTAAACACACAGAGTTCAAGGGATAATGCGATTGCATTGGCAGTTTGCGCGAAATCTTCCTTTAAGCAAGAGTTTAACCTCTTCAGACCTGAGGTATACAAATGGGTACCTCCATTCTTTTCCTCATAAAAACTAAACTGTTCGAATTTTTTGCATTTTTACTTTACTTCTATATAGCTGAATGTTTTTTGCTTTAAAACAAAACCAATAAATGCCAGCACTGATGAATATTACCTCATAAAATAAATATTATTTACATCCGAGTTTCGGAAATACCTTCAAGACATTGTGGCCAAGAAAGTAAGAAATACTCATGATGATTTTAACTTAAATGCTTTACAATAAAAAATTTTGAGGATTTGCTGATCATTTACTTGTTTAAAAACCTTAATTTTGTTATTGCGTAAATTTATATTACTGATAATTAAACTGATGTTTCAAGGGGATTAGTACTTTTATATCCATATTTATAAAACTAAATTTCTAGTCCCCTAAAGTACTGATTTCATAAAAATGACTCTTTCTGTCACCTATGCTGTCATTTCGATTATGTAATAATATGTAGCAATGTAGCAATAAATATATATTTGTAGAGTTAGTTTATGCTCAGGTCTGAAGAGGTTAAAAAAATAGTTTTCAGTTTACACCAGAAAAAATATCGAAAATATTTATACGTTTTACATACTTTTCAGCCCAGCGTATCTGGAATCCAAATACGATATCAACGTCTCATATAATCATGCTGCTTCCGTTGGTGGCATGAGAAATAGTAAAGAAAATTTGTTTCCGAACAAATCTTATGTTTGAAATGAACTGATTTAACACGAGAGCCGCCATAGTGACCATTTTGACCGGTACCAAATAAAAGTACTTCGATTCGAGTCAGAAATTTCTTTCTAAAATATATTTAACATGCACCACGAAGAAATAAGTTAAAATTGTATGTCTGATGTCAACGTTCTGTTTGTGCACAAAAAAATTACGAACGCATAACGATAAATGGTGTATTGTACGGATTTTTTTTAAACAGACTCTTAGCGTCCTGTTTCGCGTCCATTTATATTTTGAGTTTATTTTGTTAGGTAATATTTGAAATTATTTAAAATTTTCAGAAAAAAAGTATCAGCTGCATACAATAAGATCGAAATTAAACATTATAAACGTGTATTATCAGTAGATCTATCAAGATTAAAATTCAACCGATAGGAGTAGTTATCAACGATTGTACGAGTATTTTTTTTTAATTCAAGTACATAAGTGTATATTTGTATTTTTTCTTCTCAATGTATTGGAGTATCTTTTTTCTAAAAATTGACACGAGTTTCATCGTTCATTCCAAATGTTTTTAGAATGTCATGATTACATCAAGATCGAAATTTCTTTTTAATTAACAAATCTTTCTTTTCAACCTTTATGTCCCAAACTATGAATTTATGAAAATTTCATTTCCTAAATTCTTTGAAACTAAATTAGAAGATTTGCATAATCGTGCAATAAATTGTAGAAGGGATTTGTCAATTAAAATTAATTAATTTTGTATTTGCAGGGATTTTATGTAACATTTATAGCTTTACTCAAATCTAATATTTAAAATATATTTTTTTTATACGTGAGTTAGAGGGCAGACAGACGGACAGACAAACCGAATTCATTAGCACTTTTTAACTTTGTTGGAAAGTGCTAAAAAACTGGTGGGAATCAAAGTTCCGTATAAAAGACGTGAAGACATTCACGCCCATGAATGTCTCGGGCGCGACGATTAAGTGGTTAAGCCTTAATGGTGGCATGTTACTTCCTACATGATTTTCCGACATTCTTCTCTAACACGAATTTTATTCGGTTACAACCATTTATTTTATGATTTTTTTTTTTTTAGAATTAGAAAAAAAAAATCAAGGTTCATATATGTTCTTGAAATTTTTTATCCGAAAATTCTTTGTTACCAATTTTTTCTCATAGAATTTCTTTCTCAATTTAGATAAAATTTCCGTACAAGACCTGAAAAATGGAAGTAAGTAGAAAATGTTAGCATAAAATTAATATGAATGGACAATGGTCTAAGTCTGAGTATTCTCTTGAACTTTTACCCTTATGAGGAAAAAATAAGCATACCAATAGATTCAGGAAGATTAAAACGGCTTTTCAAGTCACTTAAACAACAAATCAGTTTTTCGGAACGAATCACTCATTTTCCCTTTAATCTATTATGTCGCAATTTATTAATTCACGAAAGTTTCAAGTTTTAAAGCATTTTTGGGGGGGAATTTTTGAAATTACATGAGAAGATATACGCGAGCATTTAATAACTTTTAAAAGGATTTTAACCATTAAAATTAATTAAATCACTTTGTATTTATAGGGAAAAATATAATATTAAATAACGAATAATAACAAGTGATTATAAGCAATTTTTATAATTCTACTAAAATTTAATATATACTTTATTTAAAATATTTTTTTTGTATTTTGTAAAAATACGAAAGATACAAATATATTGTTCTTAACATAGAAGTATTTCCGAACTGAAACTTTATCCCCTCTGTCCTTAAAAGATACAAAGGCAAAAGAAATCATCTTTTTAAAAATATTTTTGTTTTGGAAGAAGATGAAGTAAAAAATCTGTAACTCATTCTAAATTTCTTACTACTAATCGCTGTATCAATTAATTTTATACGAAGTTATTTTATTGGTACTTTAAAGTAACATGTAATCGTAACTTATGTTACTGATAAAAATAACATAGACTGATCGCAGTAACATAGAGCCGGTCAATTTCAAACAGCATATTTTTTTATTATTTTTCATGCCGCCATAGAGGCGGCATAAGTACAAGAGATGTTTAAAAACAGAGGAAATGGAAGCGCAAGCGGATGAAAAATGTTTTTAAGATAATGTATAATTTGAGATATTTTTTCTGGTGTAAACTTAAAATTATTATAATTTTTTGTAGTTTTGTTTGGTAGTAGATGATGGATTTTCCCACAAATTGCTTATGCAATAGCCTCATCTCTCCGTTTATGACCCGAGGATAATTTAATCTACAGAGCTGCCAACTTCTACGCCTTTTTAAATGAGAAAAAAGCGTTTTTAACCAGAAAATTTATTAAATAATATACGTTCTGAATTTATTTCATGATTTGTAGTACTGCATACTCTTTTAACTTGTTAAATCAAATTTCTGGTTCGAATGGGTTTGTTTGGCTGTAAAAAGGCGTAGAAGTTGGCAGCTATGAAACTACCTTTAAGATAACATGTTAGAAAACTTATTTAAAATATTGAATAATAGTAATGCAGTTTAAAATGAATTATATGTACTTTATTTATCTTATGCCATAAGTATTTTTGATTGAACAAACAAAAAGATGTGCAAACACATTGAAAAGATGATTTCTTTCTCATTTACATTTTTTTTTTTTCATGTCTTTTACAGAATTTTTAACCTTTTATCACCGGTATTGAATCTATCCCTGATTATAAAATTCTTCAATATTATTTAATGCTAATATTTAAATTATCAGTATTCATTTTCAAAATTAAAATATCTTAATTACAGCATGAATGTATTAATCTTACCTATTATCGTGTCTAAGGGGAGATCAAGTGAATTCTAAGTAAATAAATTTTGATATCTTCGTAGAAAATTCAAACACAAAATGTATAAAAAAAACATATATAAACTTTCACATTACAAATAATGACATTACTGTGCACATTTATCTTTTCTTCAATATAATATATTAAATAAATTCATACTGCATTTTTCCAGTTCGAAGAAAAAGTTCCATTCAAAAAAGGTTCTAGCAAAATCAAAATGTAAACAACAAAAAATCGTTTGCGCGAGGCGCAAAGTAAAAACGATTAAATTAAACCATGGAAGCAGCAATGATACGCAACAACCGGTATTTTAAAAAAGAAATTTTTACCTAATTAAATCAGAAAAAATGCTCGAATTAAATAATGCAAAATTTGCAATAAATATTTACTGGTAAGAATAATAAAGCAGGATTGGCATATGAATGCCAATTATATCTGCCAGTACGTGATACGGACAGATCAGGATAAGCAAAAACACGTAACCTGTATGACGTACGTGCAAATCAGGTGTTAAAAGATGATATCAGATTAAAAGATGTAAGTGAAAAATTCTAGTTCAGAATCCTACTTATGTTTCGTTTGTAAAAGAATTCTATTTGGGCATTTCTTAATCCAATAAAATTTTTAAAAATATATTTTAAAAAAGGAATATTTTTAAAATTGTAAAATTGCACAAATTCTTATAAATACAAATTTAAATAATTTTAATTGACAAAATATGTTTAAAATTTGTTAGACTTGTATAAAACTTCCAACGTTGTTTCAAAAATTTAAAGAGAGTCCTTCAGAAAGCGAATTTTTTCACATATAAAAGGTTAAAAAATGATTTGTAGATCAAAAGGAATTTTTGTTCCTGGAATCGTAAATCATGAAATTCATTTATGTTCTAATTTTTTCCTTAATGAAAGAAGAAAGTTGTCCAGTTTCAACTTTTAGAAAAAACACTCCAATATTTTGAAAATTAAAAAATACCCATAAAATTATGCTATTAAAATTATAAAACTAATAAAAACTTAAAACTAATAAAGTTACGAAATTGATTTAAAAATTACTCGAAGGATCTTTGAAAATTACACCAAGAACTTCGGTTTAAGTTTACATATTGCTAGACGTAGAGGAAAAATGCAAGCGATATTCAGTTAAAAAAAAAAAGGCTAGTTCAAATCATTTTATTTAGAGATTTCTCTGTTTGATGAACATAAAAGCGGTGCAATTAAATTACAAATAATTTGTTTATTGAAAAATTATGAACTATTTAATTTTAATTTTAAATAAAGCAAATCTTTTAAAATGCATGTTACATTTATGCATGTTGATCAATAA
Source organism: Maratus speculifer (assembly GCA_964019185.1). Classification (NCBI taxonomy): domain Eukaryota; kingdom Metazoa; phylum Arthropoda; class Arachnida; order Araneae; family Salticidae; genus Maratus; species Maratus speculifer. The sequence continues at coordinate 1,390,326 of CAXHSM010000003.1, forward strand.
ACTTTTTTGATTCTTCAGAGATACGATAAATCGTATTTTGAATTCTGTAAAGTTCAGTTAAAAATATTTAATGCTATTTTAATTCAGTTTCTCGTAAATTGTAAATTATGAAATGGCTAATTTTTATCAGATGTATGAACAAAGTAGAAAACGGAGCTTAATTTAAAATGTATATATAGAGAATAGCAATTTTCCTGCTTTTAAAAAGCAAGAAATGTATCAGATGTAAAAGCTCCTTTCATTTAAGTGGATAATATTTGCTTATTATTCATAAGAATTCATATTATAATAATACATATACTTTTTTCAATTAAAACCAGTGTTGAATTCAACCACTTTTCTCCGGGAGGGACGTTTGTAGTTCCGGGAGGGATGTTTGTAGTTCCGAGGGCAGACATTGTAGAGTTCCGGGATTTGCCCTTTTTGAAAATTGAAAACCCAAAATCTCAAATTTTTCGGGGGATGGGGACATTTTACTCCTCCGAGCGGTGAATGTTCCCCCCGAGCCACCACCTGTATTTAACACTGATAAATACATGTAGAAAGATGGAGGTTAACATGTTCCACTGAAGCGCTAAGAGTGAAATGGTTTATTGGATATAAATGACCATTTCTTAAACTCAAAATCAAATTTTCAAAAGGACAGTATAATTTTGACAAATAAATTTTGTATTATAAAACACGTAACCATCACTTGAAGTCTATAAAACTCTAGGTGCCAGCGGGTAGTCTCTCACCACTAAAATTTAAGAGATTTCTTCGTTGAAATTTTAATAACATTCTAGCAAGAGCTTTGCACAAAATATCAGGCAATAAATAAATAAATAAATTTAGTGGTGAAAGAATGCTTGCCAACGTCTAAATTTTTTGCTCCCCTGTTCATGATGTTATGATGCAATTTCATGAAGTTTAACAAATTTAATTTTATTTTTTAAATTAAAGCCATTGATCGTATATCTGTCTATTTCTACGAAAATTGCTTGAAATGTTAATTCAACGCGACATAAATCCTTTACTTCTTTTTCGCTTTTCAAACTTCTTAGTTATCAGTTTGTGAATATAAATCCATTAATGAAATTTTAAAAAGTACAAAAACAAAACCTGGGGTCTGAAGAGGATATAACTGAAAATACAAATAAATATAGTTTATAAAGAATCATTCATTCAATCATTCATTCAATCTAGTCATTCCATCACCAGCCCAACTAATATTCGACAAACTGCTCTCTATTAGGTTGTCAAATAGCAGGAGAAAATGTCAAATTTTCTTTAAAAGATGCAAAATCACTTTTAAAAAGCGCTGAAAGAGGATTTTATTTTGGTAAACAATATTTTTATTGTGTTTAAAATAATTTTTAAACTATGTTTATTGCCATGATATTTAAGAAATTAAAAAAAAAATGTCGTCATGAAAAGAAAATTGCATTAGGCTGAAAAGAATGAAATAAAGTGATGAACGTAGACAAAATATCTTAAAAGAATTCCCCATTGCAACATAAGAAAAAGTAAAATAATTTATAAATTGAAATAAGATATATCATAAGAAAAATACCCCCTTGATTCTTAAATGTAAGTAGTAGGAAAATAACAGTACGGGGACAGGAGGCGGTGGTACTGTGGCACCGTGCCACCGCCTCACCCAGTGCCACCGCCACCACCATCCCTCCTGCGGTGCCCCCTGCACCCACCATGCATCCCCCTCCACAAACGCCCCCTAGTGGAAAAAAAGGAACATTCTATTATAACAGGATAGGTGAACAACCTTCCCTAATTAAAAATGTTATCAATCACATCTCAACTCGGAATCATACTATATGATGAAGATTAAATTTATATTTGAATTTTGAACAACCATAATTTTAATGAGTATTATTAATTAAGCGAAACACTGGAAAAATCTCAGTTTTAACCATTTTATTTAGATTTCTTCAACTACAAGATGAGATTATCAATTTAACACAAGAAAGTTAAACATATATTTGAATTTTGCTTCATAGACATCTTAATGAGTAGTATTAATTCAGTAAAAACAATAGAAAATATCCAGTTTTATAGAAAAAGACTGATTTCTTACGATTTTTATCAACTATATGATCAATGTAACGACTTAAAAGTTGAAAGTTAAACATGTATCCTAGTTTTTCAACAGCTATAGCCTTAATGAGTATCGTTAATTAAGTAAAAAAACAATGGAAAATATCAAGTTTTATGGAAAAAGACTGATCTCTTACGATTTTTATCAACTTAAGAGAGAAAACTTAAACATACATTTCAGTTTTTCAACAGCTATAACCTTAATGAGCATTCATAATTAAGTAAAAAACAATAGAAAATATCGATTTTTATAGAAAAAGACTGATTTCTTACGATTTTTATCAACTGCAACATCAGTGTATCGACTTACAAGTTGAAAGTTAAACATGCATTCTAGTTTTTCAACAGCTATAATCTTAATGAGTATCGTTAATTAAGTAAAAAACAATAGAAAATATCAAGTTTTATAGAAAAAGACTGATTTCTTACATTTTTTTCAACTCAAACTTCAGAATATCAATTTGAGATAAAGAAATTTAAACGTGCATTTCAGTTTTTAAGTGACTATCACTTTAATATCGTCTTAATGAGTTTTGTTAATTAAGTAAAACAACGGAAAATACCGATTTTTAAAGAAAGAAAACCAATTTCATCATACTTTTATACACCAACTAAGTAGAATTTTAATACATAAACGAATTATTTAAAGAAATATTCAACACATACGCACATTTGAACCTACGAAGCATTCTTCATTACGTCATATCCAAACTAAAACTTTTTTCTACAACCCCTCCACCCATGTACTCCAAGTAGGGGAAACACACAATAGAGTTCTGACGTCACAACTTACAAAGGTATGCAACAAAATGTTTACGATCAAGAAAAAGTATCACATAGAGTGAAAAAAAGAAGAGATTTAAGCTATTTATCCATTCTAGTTTTATAACAGTTACCACAACATCTCCAAATTAAAATTTGGAAGTCATAATGAGTGTAATTAATTAAGCAAAATAATAGAAATATTAGTTTTTCAGAGGGGAAAAGACGAATTTAAACAAATTTTATTAGTTTTACACTAGTTTAATAATAATTTTAAGAGGAAAAAACGAATTTAAACTTTTTATTATTATTATTATTATTATTTTTTTTTTAGTTTTACACTATTTTTTCTCATCTCCAACACGGATATATCAATTTTAACAGAAGAATTAAACGTATATTTTAGTTTTTAACAACAAAATCCTAACAAGTATCATTAATTAAACAAAAATAAATATCAGTTTTAAAGAAAAGACGAATTTGAATAATTTTACACTAGTATTTTCAAAAGCAACATGGAAATATCAATACTTATTCACATATTTCACTTATTCACTGTATTCAATACTATATTTAATAAATTTGGATACACTTTAAGAATTTCCTAATCTATAATTATATATTAGCTGTATATTTAATGTTACCCATGTTTTCAACATTAGTTCATAATCGTGAATTTTGTATTTTAAATACCATGTATTCAGGTTCAGATTATTTTCACTTGAAATCATACAGAATTTTTTAACAGAGTTTGTTTTTGAAATCATTGAAGCAACTGTATTTAATATTTTTAACACCAATTTTCTAAGATTTTCTAAGATTTTCCGATTATACATTCCTCATAAGTACATTTCTAAATGCTACAATCACTTTACATATCGAAAAGATATCATTGAAGCTACTGTATTTAATATTTTTAACACCAATTTTCTAAGATTTTTTAACATTTTCCGGTTATACATTCCTCAAAAGTATATATTCTAAACAATAGAAAATATTAATTTTAAGAATTAAAAGACGAATTTAAACAAATTTTATTAGTTTTACAATATTTTTTCTCATCTCCAACACGGATATATCAATTTTAACAGAATTAAACGCATATTTTAGTTTTTAAGAACAAAAATGTAATAAGTATCATTAATTAAACAAAAAATAAATATCAATTTTCAAGAAAAGACAATTTTTTACACAAATTTTCAACTTTGAAATACATTTGTTTACATATATTGTTACAATATATTACTAAACTTAAACTTTTTAAAAAGTTTGAATGTCTTTACAAAGGGTTCATATTTATATTTTTCACGTCTTGACTGCATTCGAAATCTTACAACAAAAGAATACTTTTATTATTTTTATTATTATTATTATTCTAGAAAACCTAAAAAGTCATTTCTTGCTGCTTTAAACACTTGACATATTAAAACTACTCTGAGATATTCTACCCTTATAATTAATCAAAATAGGACATGATTCATCTTACACTTCAAAATTTCTGAATTTTTACAATACTTATTTTCATCAAACTTTATTCTTGATCCTATATATTTTAGGAGTACAGAATTTTAACATCTGTTTTTATCTACTTATCAGAAAATTATTAAAACACCCAACAACATTTTCCAAATATGAATATTATCTTTACAGTTTAATAATACAAAACATACACGAATACAAAGTTTAATTTTTACAAACATTTCATATTTCAAACCAAACTTTTCGAAATTTCCACATCATAAGAGCAAACATTAGACGAACTTTTTAACTTTTTAACTTTTTTTATTGCTTAGATCTTTTCATCATCACTTTTAATTATGATAATTATCCATTTTTAGGTTGATTGTCGAAAAACTGTAACTGAAATTACATAAACTTAATGTAAAAAAACCATGTTCTCACACAATTTCTTGAAATTCAACAAAGAATTGACTATTACTTATCTATTATTATTCTTATTAAATACTTATCTACATCAATATCGACTCTCGATAGTATATAGATATTTCATCATTACACACTTACAACTCTTTTCAAACGTTTATCAGAAAAATAAGTCAATCAAAGTCTAGTAGTTATCACACCTGTTCCTCAGAAATATTACTATCATATGAAACAGTAAAGAAAATTAATAGATATTTAATATTTAATAACCTCATACGTGAAATTACTGTCGAATGAGAATACTAATAATCTATAAAATCAACTGTTGAACAAAAAAATAGTACAGATTACCGAAAATTCAAATGTTTTTTCTACAAAAGTTACAAAAATTAACAAATGAATGACAAGTTAGAGAAATAACTAAAAAAGTTAATGAACATATTTACAAATTTATTAAAATCACACCTTTTTCTGGATTACAAACCACAATTTCTTGAAAAATTTAACACCGAATTTGTAAGATTTTAGTCCTAGTGTTACATACACTCAATAAATATTCAAAATTAACAAAAATATATTTTTTTAGTCTCATCAATAAGCAGAAATTCTATATTAAAAGTATATTTTCATAGTAGTACTTATAAAAATGAGAGTTTACAAACTGATTTTCATAATTTTATCACATTTAAACTTAATATTTTACATAAAACATTATTTAATCAAATTTTATGCTTTCTAATTCAGTAAAATTCAATACTTTTTTAGTTTTTAAACCAATACCACAATATTTATTTACATCAAACTTGATTCTTCACCTTTTATATTTCCACATTACACACGTGAGATAAATACTAACTTGGATCAGGAGTTGAAGTCAACTGATTCCATTCGATTTTCATCATGTACGCATTGCTCCTACACGAAATTTCTTACTGCTATAATCATCTAATGCATTAAAACTAATCTACTCATATTTTTAATCAATTCATCAGATGTTTCATCTCGCACTTCTGAATTATCGTGCATCAAGTTGCTTAAAATATAAATACTATCTTTATAGTTTTAATGATATATAGTATACATGATTTATCTTGAGTTAGCACTTCCATAGTATTAATCAAATTATATGTTTCATCTTGTACTTGATCTTAATGATTTCATCTTGCATCTGAATTATCGTCCATCGAGTTTTTTTTTTTAAATAATAATATATTTATAGTTTTTGATTATACATAGCATGCACGAATACAATCTTTAATTTTAACATTTCATATTTCAAATAACCTATTTCCGAAACCAAGCTATGTGAATTTTACCACAATGCTTATTATCATAGAATAATTTGTGTTTCACACTTTTCTAAAAATTATCAGATATGTACCCCTCAGAGAAATTACTATCATATGAATAAATGAAGAAAATTTAATTTATATTAAAGGTACACGAAATTGATTGCAATATACATGTATTTAATAAAAATAAATAAATAACCGATTATTTATACATTAAACCTTTACTAAATATATATTTCTTACATTATACAGATGTTTCAACAAGATGAACCAAAACAGCAGCAAACTTCAGAAATTAATGATCCGAATGATTCATCCCTAGCACATGTAGCGTTAACGAATAACACATGTGAGTACTTATATGAGAAATACTAGAATTCGTATATGAAACGTAATTAGAGTAAATACAAAATGATTTGTCTTACTACCTACACTTTAACAAGTTCTTTTTACCTATATTATTGAAGAGAATCCTAACTGTGTCCATTTATTTCTATTACAGATGTGGTCTATTTGCTACAAACGCTTCTTAAGTAAATGGAATTTAACAGAACATACAAAAATCTATACAGGTGAAAAACCTTACACTTGGAAAGATTACCATAAATGCTGTTTTCAAGGAGACGTGAATCAAAAATGCACACATCATCATATAAAGCATCGTCAGATATATGTAAACTTAGCGAAGATATTCAAAAATTAGTCAGACTTTTGAAGAATTTAGAAATAAAGGAAGATATTTAAGCTATTTATCCATCATATTTTCACACTTACCACAATATCTCAAGCTTAAAATTTGGAAGACATACACACTGCTGAAAAGTAATTTTGTGATTCTTCTAACCAGATTGAATGTATAGATATTATTTTGCAATGTATTCTTTAAATGCTCACATTAAATATTCTTTTATATGCATATATCGTTGTGTTTATTTTTCTAATACCTATTACATTAATGAAATACATAACATTTTAAGTGAAATAACACTCTCACAACTTAAAAAATGCATAAGAACATACAAAAAATAAGCAGATGTATGAAAAAATATGCAAGTTTACAAAATAATTTCATTGTTTTCTAGAAATATTAACAAAAAATATTTACAATATGAAAAAATTGCAAAAGTGAAAAGAAAAAACACAAATGTAAAACCAAAAACCACAAAGTGAAAAACTCATAACAAAGTTTTTGAAAAAAATATTTACAACAAAATTTTTTTTTACAAAAACCAAAACTTCCAAAAATATTTTTTTCAAAAAATTTTTTTTTCAAAAACATTTTTTACAAAAAATTTTTTTTTCAAAATAAGTTTTTACAAAAGTAAAAAAAAGAAAATCACATCGTTAAAAAAATGAAAAATTTTTGTTAAAAAAAGTGTAAAAAAATTGCAAAAAAAATGTTGCAAAAATTTCAAAAAAGTTATGAAAAAAGCTTCAAAAATTTTGTTGTTTTTAATAGCAAATGCAATGGTTTCTCCATTGCATACTGCATTAAAACCAACGAAATTTTTGAAGCTTTTTTCATAACTTTTTTGAAATTTTTGCAACATTTTTTTTGCAATTTTTTTACACTTTTTTTAACAAAAATTTTTCATTTTTTTAACGATGTGATTTTCTTTTTTATACTTTTGTAAAAACTTATTTTGAAAAAAAAATTTTTTGAAAAAAATATTTTTGGAAGTTTTGGTTTTTGTAAAAAAAAATTTTGTTGTAAATATTTTTTTCAAAAACTTTGTTATGAGTTTTTCACTTTGTGGTTTTTGGTTTTACATTTGTGTTTTTTCTTTTCACTTTTGCAATTTTTTCATATTGTAAATATTTTTTGTTAATATTTCTAGAAAACAATGAAATTATTTTGTAAACTTGCATATTTTTTCATACATCTGCTTATTTTTTGTATGTTCTTATGCATTTTTTAAGTTGTGAGAGTGTTATTTCACTTAAAATGTTATGTATTTCATTAATGTAATAGGTATTAGAAAAATAAACACAACGATATATGCATATAAAAGAATATTTAATGTGAGCATTTAAAGAATACATTGCAAAATAATATCTATACATTCAATCTGGTTAGAAGAATCACAAAATTACTTTTCAGCAGTGTGTATGTCTTCCAAATTTTAAGCTTGAGATATTGTGGTAAGTGTGAAAATATGATGGATAAATAGCTTAAATATCTTCCTTTATTTCTAAATTCTTCAAAAGTCTGACTAATTTTTGAATATCTTCGCTAAGTTTACATATATCTGACGATGCTTTATATGATGATGTGTGCATTTTTGATTCACGTCTCCTTGAAAACAGCATTTATGGTAATCTTTCCAAGTGTAAGGTTTTTCACCTGTATAGATTTTTGTATGTTCTGTTAAATTCCATTTACTTAAGAAGCGTTTGTAGCAAATAGACCACATCTGTAATAGAAATAAATGGACACAGTTAGGATTCTCTTCAATAATATAGGTAAAAAGAACTTGTTAAAGTGTAGGTAGTAAGACAAATCATTTTGTATTTACTCTAATTACGTTTCATATACGAATTCTAGTATTTCTCATATAAGTACTCACATGTGTTATTCGTTAACGCTACATGTGCTAGGGATGAATCATTCGGATCATTAATTTCTGAAGTTTGCTGCTGTTTTGGTTCATCTTGTTGAAACATCTGTATAATGTAAGAAATATATATTTAGTAAAGGTTTAATGTATAAATAATCGGTTATTTATTTATTTTTATTAAATACATGTATATTGCAATCAATTTCGTGTACCTTTAATATAAATTAAATTTTCTTCATTTATTCATATGATAGTAATTTCTCTGAGGGGTACATATCTGATAATTTTTAGAAAAGTGTGAAACACAAATTATTCTATGATAATAAGCATTGTGGTAAAATTCACATAGCTTGGTTTCGGAAATAGGTTATTTGAAATATGAAATGTTAAAATTAAAGATTGTATTCGTGCATGCTATGTATAATCAAAAACTATAAATATATTATTATTTAAAAAAAAAAAACTCGATGGACGATAATTCAGATGCAAGATGAAATCATTAAGATCAAGTACAAGATGAAACATATAATTTGATTAATACTATGGAAGTGCTAACTCAAGATAAACCATGTATACTATATATCATTAAAACTATAAAGATAGTATTTATATTTTAAGCAACTTGATGCACGATAATTCAGAAGTGCGAGATGAAACATCTGATGAATTGATTAAAAATATGAGTAGATTAGTTTTAATGCATTAGATGATTATAGCAGTAAGAAATTTCGTGTAGGAGCAATGCGTACATGATGAAAATCGAATGGAATCAGTTGACTTCAACTCCTGATCCAAGTTAGTATTTATCTCACGTGTGTAATGTGGAAATATAAAAGGTGAAGAATCAAGTTTGATGTAAATAAATATTGTGGTATTGGTTTAAAAACTAAAAAAGTATTGAATTTTACTGAATTAGAAAGCATAAAATTTGATTAAATAATGTTTTATGTAAAATATTAAGTTTAAATGTGATAAAATTATGAAAATCAGTTTGTAAACTCTCATTTTTATAAGTACTACTATGAAAATATACTTTTAATATAGAATTTCTGCTTATTGATGAGACTAAAAAAATATATTTTTGTTAATTTTGAATATTTATTGAGTGTATGTAACACTAGGACTAAAATCTTACAAATTCGGTGTTAAATTTTTCAAGAAATTGTGGTTTGTAATCCAGAAAAAGGTGTGATTTTAATAAATTTGTAAATATGTTCATTAACTTTTTTAGTTATTTCTCTAACTTGTCATTCATTTGTTAATTTTTGTAACTTTTGTAGAAAAAACATTTGAATTTTCGGTAATCTGTACTATTTTTTTGTTCAACAGTTGATTTTATAGATTATTAGTATTCTCATTCGACAGTAATTTCACGTATGAGGTTATTAAATATTAAATATCTATTAATTTTCTTTACTGTTTCATATGATAGTAATATTTCTGAGGAACAGGTGTGATAACTACTAGACTTTGATTGACTTATTTTTCTGATAAACGTTTGAAAAGAGTTGTAAGTGTGTAATGATGAAATATCTATATACTATCGAGAGTCGATATTGATGTAGATAAGTATTTAATAAGAATAATAATAGATAAGTAATAGTCAATTCTTTGTTGAATTTCAAGAAATTGTGTGAGAACATGGTTTTTTTACATTAAGTTTATGTAATTTCAGTTACAGTTTTTCGACAATCAACCTAAAAATGGATAATTATCATAATTAAAAGTGATGATGAAAAGATCTAAGCAATAAAAAAAGTTAAAAAGTTAAAAAGTTCGTCTAATGTTTGCTCTTATGATGTGGAAATTTCGAAAAGTTTGGTTTGAAATATGAAATGTTTGTAAAAATTAAACTTTGTATTCGTGTATGTTTTGTATTATTAAACTGTAAAGATAATATTCATATTTGGAAAATGTTGTTGGGTGTTTTAATAATTTTCTGATAAGTAGATAAAAACAGATGTTAAAATTCTGTACTCCTAAAATATATAGGATCAAGAATAAAGTTTGATGAAAATAAGTATTGTAAAAATTCAGAAATTTTGAAGTGTAAGATGAATCATGTCCTATTTTGATTAATTATAAGGGTAGAATATCTCAGAGTAGTTTTAATATGTCAAGTGTTTAAAGCAGCAAGAAATGACTTTTTAGGTTTTCTAGAATAATAATAATAATAAAAATAATAAAAGTATTCTTTTGTTGTAAGATTTCGAATGCAGTCAAGACGTGAAAAATATAAATATGAACCCTTTGTAAAGACATTCAAACTTTTTAAAAAGTTTAAGTTTAGTAATATATTGTAACAATATATGTAAACAAATGTATTTCAAAGTTGAAAATTTGTGTAAAAAATTGTCTTTTCTTGAAAATTGATATTTATTTTTTGTTTAATTAATGATACTTATTACATTTTTGTTCTTAAAAACTAAAATATGCGTTTAATTCTGTTAAAATTGATATATCCGTGTTGGAGATGAGAAAAAATATTGTAAAACTAATAAAATTTGTTTAAATTCGTCTTTTAATTCTTAAAATTAATATTTTCTATTGTTTAGAATATATACTTTTGAGGAATGTATAACGGGAAAATGTTAAAAAATCTTAGAAAATTGGTGTTAAAAATATTAAATACAGTTGCTTCAATGATATCTTTTCGATATGTAAAGTGATTGTAGCATTTAGAAATGTACTTATGAGGAATGTATAATCGGAAAATGTTAGAAAATCTTAGAAAATTGGTGTTAAAAATATTAAATACAGTTGCTTCAATGATTTCAAAAACAAACTCTGTTAAAAAATTCTGTATGATTTCAAGTGAAAATAATCTGAACCTGAATACATGGTATTTAAAATACAAAATTCACGATTATGAACTAATGTTGAAAACATGGGTAACATTAAATATACAGCTAATATATAATTATAGATTAGGAAATTCTTAAAGTGTATCCAAATTTATTAAATATAGTATTGAATACAGTGAATAAGTGAAATATGTGAATAAGTATTGATATTTCCATGTTGCTTTTGAAAATACTAGTGTAAAATTATTCAAATTCGTCTTTTCTTTAAAACTGATATTTATTTTTGTTTAATTAATGATACTTGTTAGGATTTTGTTGTTAAAAACTAAAATATACGTTTAATTCTTCTGTTAAAATTGATATATCCGTGTTGGAGATGAGAAAAAATAGTGTAAAACTAAAAAAAAAATAATAATAATAATAATAAAAAGTTTAAATTCGTTTTTTCCTCTTAAAATTATTATTAAACTAGTGTAAAACTAATAAAATTTGTTTAAATTCGTCTTTTCCCCTCTGAAAAACTAATATTTCTATTATTTTGCTTAATTAATTACACTCATTATGACTTCCAAATTTTAATTTGGAGATGTTGTGGTAACTGTTATAAAACTAGAATGGATAAATAGCTTAAATCTCTTCTTTTTTTCACTCTATGTGATACTTTTTCTTGATCGTAAACATTTTGTTGCATACCTTTGTAAGTTGTGACGTCAGAACTCTATTGTGTGTTTCCCCTACTTGGAGTACATGGGTGGAGGGGTTGTAGAAAAAAGTTTTAGTTTGGATATGACGTAATGAAGAATGCTTCGTAGGTTCAAATGTGCGTATGTGTTGAATATTTCTTTAAATAATTCGTTTATGTATTAAAATTCTACTTAGTTGGTGTATAAAAGTATGATGAAATTGGTTTTCTTTCTTTAAAAATCGGTATTTTCCGTTGTTTTACTTAATTAACAAAACTCATTAAGACGATATTAAAGTGATAGTCACTTAAAAACTGAAATGCGCGTTTAAATTTCTTTATCTCAAATTGATATTCTGAAGTTTGAGTTGAAAAAAATGTAAGAAATCAGTCTTTTTCTATAAAACTTGATATTTTCTATTGTTTTTTACTTAATTAACGATACTCATTAAGGCTATAGCTGTTGAAAAACTAGGATACATGTTTAACTTTCAACTTTTAAGTCGTTACATTGATCATATAGTTGATAAAAATCGTAAGAAATCAGTCTTTTTCTATAAAACTGGATATTTTCTATTGTTTTTACTGAATTAATACTACTCATTAAGATGTCTATGAAGCAAAATTCAAATATATGTTTAACTTTCTTGTGTTAAATTGATAATCTCATCTTGTAGTTGAAGAAATCTAAATAAAATGGTTAAAACTGAGATTTTTCCAGTGTTTCGCTTAATTAATAATACTCATTAAAATTATGGTTGTTCAAAATTCAAATATAAATTTAATCTTCATCATATAGTATGATTCCGAGTTGAGATGTGATTGATAATATTTTTAATTAGGGAAGGTTGTTCACCTATCCTGTTATAATAGAATGTTCCTTTTTTTCCACTAGGGGGCGTTTGTGGAGGGGGATGCATGGTGGGTGCAGGGGGCACCGCAGGAGGGATGGTGGTGGCGGTGGCACTGGGTGAGGCGGTGGCACGGTGCCACAGTACCACCGCCTCCTGTCCCCGTACTGTTATTTTCCTACTACTAATGTAGCTTTTCTTAAACATGATTGGAATTTGAATTTCAATAGAAAACGTGAGTAAAATTTCTAAACGAAGTATATTTAGATTTAGTCTAAAGAAGAAAATAGATAAATAAATGCATTGTACTAAACAAAATTTAATAACGTTGAAAATACAATTCCATGATAATAATTCTGAGAAATATACAAAAAAATGTTCTTTGATATGTTACACGAAAATAGAAGCTAAAATTTTATTTTCTGTGAAAGTATTTTTCAAGAAGGACCAAAACTGATAGAAAATAGGATGTTTTGTTTGTTTAGAAACGAAACAATTCATTAACATCTTTTATTGATGTAAGAAATTTGATAAAAATTTTATTAAATCCAATAGATTTTTTAAATCACCAGATTTTAAAAGATTCACCTTTTATATAAACAATTTAATAAAAATTTTATTTTAATTAAGAAAGGTGTTATAATAATTAAAAATAAATGACATTGACATGTTTCGGATCCGTCTAATAAGATCCATAATAATAATAAAAATAAAAATTCTAATTCTAATGTGAATTTTAATTTTTATTATGATTATGGATCTTATTAGGCAGATCCGAAACATGTCAATGTCATTTATTTTTAATTATTATAACACCTTTCTTAAGTAAAATGAAATTTTTGTTAAATTGTAAGAAATTTGATTTTCGAATTTGTTATGTGGAAAAGCGAATTGCATTAGGTTTCAATATTTTACATTATATACATAAAAAGAATATAAGAAGGCTGTTTAGTTTTCTCCGTTTAGGTTAAAGATTGAAGGAAATGAATAGAAAAAAACTTCAAAAGTGAAGAAAAAGTGATTCAAAAGAAAGTGAAAGAAAAAGTGATTCAAAAGAAAGTGAAAGAAAAAGTGATTCAAAAAATATATTTGATTTTGAATATCGTACGGCCACAATAGCTCTGAGTTAAAATCAAGATAATGTATGGTATCATTCACTGTAAAACATTTGTGGTAACGTTACTCCATAAAATTGGTGGCAGCTACGATTTATACTTCATTGAGTAATTTTTCACTTACAGAATGGTGTAATAAAAACATGCATTACTGGTGTAACATTGCAATGTTACACCGATTATATCGGTTAAAATACTCCACCAAATTGGAGGCAGCAAGGCTGCCACCAGTTTTATGGAGTAACGTTACCACAAATGTTTAACAGTGTTGTATTACATAGCGTATTTTTGTATGCGAAACTAAAAAAGAGACTTCGCCATTTTTGTTTAAGGAATGCATTCCTTTTTTTTCTTTATTTACAGCTCCAATATCATGCCTATAGATATAAAATATGTAAAATATGTTTTGATGTTAAATTGAACAAAAATAAAAAAATTGTGATGATTAAATAGATTTCGTAAGAAACGATGCGTATTTCTTTTTTTCCCTAGTTTTTGAAAAAGTTAACGCTAGAACCTAATACCACCTCCAGTTCAAAACATTGTACACACGCATACACACAGTTATATATATATGTGTATATTCAGTGCCGATGCATACTATAAAATATACACCTTTACAATTTTTTTTCACGCTTATAAATAACGTTAAAAATTTGCGTGTATGAATCCTTCACAGATAGCAAAACTAAAGAAAATAGCAATTTATTTTTAAAGCGCTTTTTTAGAAAGATATAGGTTACATTAAAATGGCTTGTAGCTAGAATGTCCATTAGTAATAATTTTTTTAAATATACAATTATTTCATTTATTTATTGTTTTTTTTTTTTTTTCAATGCAAAAAGAATGAAATAAAGTAAAAATTCTATGAAATTGTAAAAAAAAAAAAAAAAAAAAAAAAAAAAAAAAAAATACTTTTTGCATTTTACTTTTTATTTTTGTCATTACTATATCATAATTTACATAAAGTAGTATCAATAAAGCGTTTTTTAAACTTTCCTCTATTGGGCTATTGATTTTAAAGCAGCGTTTCAAATTAAATTTAATAACCTTTTCCTTGGGACGTGCGTTTCAAATTTAAAATCCATTAACTCTAAGCATCATTTTATGAAGGGTAATAAAACCTTGTAGTAATAAATTAATTTTACCGTATTTTAAATTACATTTCACAAATGGAGGATTAAGGAACTGCTTCGACTAAAGCATTCATGGTTCTAAAAATATAGCTGAAATCACTAAGCACTTGCAAGAATTTTATTGCCTATGGTGTCATAAACGGAGAACTAAAACGTGACAGTAAAATTTACGACATTGCCAGATTAATAGTGGAGTATCTGCCTATAAATAAAGTAACTATAGATTACGCCATGTGTTTAAACAATTATTTAGTTTTGGATACAGTCGTATAGAAAGTATAAAGTTGTTTTTTCTTTTCTTTATTTTCTTCGCTGCAGTATAACTAGCTGGAAATGTTGCAAATGATTATCTAATAATAAAAAAAAAAAAAAAAAAAAAAAAAAAAAAAATCTACAGTTATTATTAAAATTATTGCGTATTAAAATAATCTTAAATGTTTCAGATTAATAACGCAGTTTACATTTATTACATAAAATTAGTTAAGATTAACATTTACCTTACATAAACAAATGCAAAAATTGTAGTATTGAATCTATATAAAATTTTAACAAATAGAGATGGTATAATTCTCTAATTGACAAAGATATTAAATAAGAACACAAAAATAATATAAAAAAAACTTATGCAGATAAATTGTTAAAATATTTTATATATGTTTCGACATCGAAAGTAACAAAAGGGGAAATTTCTATCTAAAACACAATGATTTGAAACATGCAATGGTTCTCCTTTTTAATGTTCTCACACACATCAGGCGTTATTATTTTTTTTTTTTTACTGTTATAATTATTTCATTACTTTCAACTATGGAATAACCAAACCGATACTTATAGCAAGTTAAATGAGTATTGTTAAGTTATTGTTATATAGTTACAATTTCCGTATAACAATCTCAATAGTTTATCTTATAATCGATAAACATTATAGAATAAAAGTAAAGAATGTAATGTTCTCACTGAAATATTTTCAGATGTAATTAGAGCGGGGTGAATGTAGACATAAAATTATGTATCGGTATTTTTACAAAAAATATTTTACCCCTAATTTAATGCGAAAATTCTGCAATTTCACAAACTGAAATTTGTCGTACTAAAATCATTGTTGAACCGCGCCTTTTTGAAAATCGAAAGCAAAACTTAATCTTGCAATTTCTTAAGTTTTTATTGTTATACTCCATATGAGTAAACTAAATCAGAGTGCCAAGTCTCCCGTTCTTTGGATGCCAGTATTCTAATCCCTTGCGGCGCGGTGGTATACGTATGAAAGCACTTAATTTTAATTCCCAAACGCCCCGTTGTGACCGGAATTTTAGTTTTAAAAAATTACGGTTTATTGAATGCTTGAATTACAGCGTTTTCTTATTTACAAATAAAGTTGTTTTAGAATTCCGGTGTCAGTCATTTATTTCAACACTTAAGGAATGAATTTGCCCTGGTTAATACAAAAAATGCTGCTTTATTTGTTTCGAACGATGACAATACAACGATACGAATTTTTTCCGAGGCGCCTTGGATATATGCCCCATATTTTCGGTAACAGTTAGTGTAGCTGACTCGGTTTTGCTCCTTTGGCAGAAATGAAAATAATATCCGGCAGGGGGGGAGGGGGACGATGACATGAGTTCATAAGCTCAAAAATTAAAATTAAAATTAAAAATAAAATTTAAGAAATCAGTATAATTTTCAAAAAATCTGACATTAACGCGTTGGCTAGTGCAGCGGCACAGGTTCTGCATCTTACTGGTATATGCCTATCGGAAAACCGGCCTTGAAAAAGGCCTCTCCGCAGTTTATTTGGAACATTTCAGAGATTTAAAATAACCAGATTTTCCCTAAGATAACCCCAGTAGCCAAACAATATTAGGCTAATATTAGCTACATCTTGGAGCAACACTGGCACATTGGTGCAATACTGGCATGAAATATTGCTCCAATATTGGGGTGCTTACATTTTGCCCTTATTTTGCCAATATTTTCAGACAATATTATGCCAATATTGCGGTTTCATTGGAAATATTGACAATAAAATGGAAATATTTCCAATGTAACGCCAACATTTGTACAATATGGAGAATCCATTGGAAATATTTTCAATGTGACGCCAACGTTTATACAATAGTGGGAATTCATTGGAAATATTTATAATGAAATGCCAAAATATAATCAATATTGGCGTTTTATTAGCAATATTTCCAATATATAAAACATTGGCGCAAGATTGCACCAATACTGGTTTGCTACTACGGAAGCGTGATGTGAAGAAAGCCAGAAACTTGGTAACTCTAGCTAACAAGGGAAAGTTCTCAGATGTAAGCTGTGTGCTATCAAAAGAAAGATCTCGTCATGTCAGTTAAAAAGTGCAATGGAACTACCCGTCCGAATTCAACCGTTTTTGAGATATCAGCAATTAAAGTGTAAATGATTAAATGAAAAAATTGACAGGTGGGTATATAAATTATGCGCAAATCAAGCCAGCCTAAGAAAAATATTATATTATACGTCCATTTTATGTGGACACTCTTATGTATGTTCCAAATTCAGTCTTCTAAAAACATAGCGAAATTAAGAAAAAAAACTGACACCGGAAAAATATTTAAACACATTTATATTTAAAATATTTCTTTAAATTACGCAAAACCACCGCTAACTCTTATTCACCTAATCACATTGTTATCAATAACAGTATGACCGAAAATAAATAAATAAACGGAAGTTTAAGAGGTGTGATGTAGTATGTTCTGTTTCAAACTGATTTTCAAAAAATAAACACCTAACAGATGGGGTGCGATTGCATGATTCTTGTTTACTGTATGTATTCTTTCCCAGTCTTGTTATAAAAGCTATTTCTATTTTTTAAAAAAACATTTTTGTATAAATATGCTGTATTAAAAAAAATTAGTTGATTTTAAATAAACAGTGACTGCAGTTATGCATAATTCTAAAAGCCATTTTCGTTCTCTAAACAATTTTTATATAGTTTGTGATTTCGATTAGAACATTTATCAGCCACCATCTTTTTAGAAACTGACATCGGATAAACCAATCTATGTTAAAACACTTTGTTAAATATCCTCATATATGGCTTTTCAAGGACAACATTCTTTCATGTATACGCACATCAAATAATCAACAGTAAATGAGTTTTTTTTTTTTTTTTTGGGGGGGGGGTAGTTTTCATCACATTATTACAGACATATTTCGTGTTTACATTGCTCATGAAAATTCGCAAGTAATTAAAAGTTATTCGATAAAATTATCAGTGACTACCCAAAATTCGCAGTTAATTAAAAGTTATTGGATAGAACTATTAGTATCTACCCAAATTCGCAGTTCAATAACCATAAACGCATCGGATGGTATTGGATATTTTAATAAAGATTGCATTATTTTCATTTTAGATACAAACCATTTAATCCCTCCTATAATTTTCTTTCAATTAGGAAGACTTAATTTCCCACAATTGAGTTTTATGTTGTCTTTATGATAAGCGATGTTAACAACAATAGGATGTAAAGCGATTGTGAAAAACATAACATATTACTACAAAAATATATTTAAAAAATTATTTGTTGTGCCAAAGCAATTTCGTGATAATAAGATATCTAGTGTGCATAATGTAGATACCAGAGTAAACAGTCAAAAATAAATAACTTTATAATATTTTTTTATTTTTTTTTATTAATTCATCTTATACCATTAATATAGTTTACGTTTCAATTATTCTTGTTATTAACCATTTGAAAAATGGTTGTTGTTTTCGGGAGAATGGACCCGATGATGTTACCACTTTTGAATGATGTTACCACTTTTGAATGATGTGGTCACTTTTGAATTTAAATTAATTTCTTTACTTTTAGAAGAGTTTTTATTTGAATTTAAATTAAATTCTTTACTTTTAGAAGAATTTTTATTTGAATAGTAAATTAAAATGGTTAAAATCATTGTAATAAAGGAGAAAACTAACAAATTTAAAAATGGGTAGACGGAAATTAACAGATACGGAAAAAGCCGAAGCCAAAGAAATGAATGAACGTGAATATCGCATTCAATGATATTAAACACAGTCAACATGCATAAGTTGCTTATTAGTTTGGCGATTCGTATCATTTGGCGAAATTGGTCGACGGGATAACTGAGTAATACTGTATTTGGTTTGGCGCAAAAACGTCTTTCAATGCAGAAAATGATAAAATCAAAAGATTATTGAGCCGCTGAAAACCAATTACGTGTTGAAAGGCGATCACGAAAAAGGAAGCAATTTAATGCCGAACCGATTAATTGTAAAACATCATGTCGCCAGGGCGACCAATCCACTAGCCATGGCGTTTTGCAATCGGTCGGTTCTAACCAGGAAAATTTGAGTACCAGTAGTGATTCTAACGAGCCGTAAAATGTTATAGCTATTACTCTTGATTTTCCACCACGTAAAAAGAAAACTAAAAAGCAATCGGCTGGGGAAAAACTGGGAAAAAACTTTTTTGATTCGATGTCTGATGGACCCATTCACAGATGCATGTGCTGCGATCGATTTTGGTTTAAAACCTCCATCACCAAAATTCTGCTCTGTAAAATCAAACAATATATGCCAAAGTCTTACAAGTATAACAGTATATGCCAAAGCTGTATTTTAATAATGATTACTTTTGCACCAACAATGTTACATAGTTTGAAATGTTTCTTTCGTCGCCAACTTTTATGCTTGGCGACAATAGAGTGATATAACTTAAACGAACCGTACCTTCAAATTGCAGCATGTATAAAGTCATTTATAGCAGTGGCACGGATAATACACAATAAAACAACTGGTATTTAGCTTAAAATGATAGATGAATGTATCGAGTGAAACATTTTTCAAATGGTTGGGGTAATTTCTTAAATTACAATTTTTTGTCATCTGTGTTACTTAAATTTATAAAACACCGATAAATAAATGACTTATTTAGACGTATCAGATAATTCTATATCAATTATTTTAAAATCGCAAATAATTGTTTTACATAAACTGTATGTATTCATAATATTATAATAATTAAATTATTATTACTACAGTAATTAAGATAAGCATTATTTATGTAATAAGGATTATTTCTACTTTGATTGATATTTTAACTGCGTGTACACTTTAATAAAATATTTCAGTGAGAATCATCTAAGAAACGTGACCATAAATCAAAAAAGAGTGAAGGAGTTAACACCAACATCAAAGGCTGATAACAAAACAATTCAACTACGACAAAAAAGAAAACATAAGTAATTTTTTATATATTTGGCACATGATAACGACACAAATAGTTTAACTTATCATAGTCCATAAACATTTAAAATTCATTAATTTCTCTACGAAATCACAAAATTTTAATTCCAATGTGCAACCATGACACCAGAATTTTCATTTAGAAAAATCCATTTTATCATGTATGGGGAAAATCACGTTTTCTTATTTTCAAATGTCTTTGTTCACAATTACCGGTATCATTTATTTATATCAACATCTTAGCAAGGAAAATGTTAACACGTTCGCTGCCGCTTACGTGAAGATGTGATGATGGTTCATGCCGCAATGTAGAATTGGGTTTTTCCCAGGAGCCGATTTTCTTTTTATAACAAAGAATCAGTAAAAGATTTTCCCGCGCCAGCTCGTGACTGGCTATTGGTCTTCACGCGCTGGCGCGTGAGTGGCCCCCCTTAACGTTGTCGCCATATCACGCGCTGGCGCGTGATCGGCAGCGAATGTGTTAAAGGGTGAACAACGATAGTTTAGACAACATCGATAAATGTACTCCTCTCGTGTTATTGATTGAAACGCGGAGCAGATGTAACAGTGGCTTGTTCTATGCAGGGGTAGGACAACACCATAGATCAGAAATAACAACTAGATAACGGATCCCTTTGTTCTCTTCGGAAATACTTGAAGCTGGAATGGCCCAGATTTGGCGAGAGTTTTCCTTACTAAAAGGGTGTTTTTTTTTGCGATTATCCCTTCTTGGCAATTTTCTGCTTTCATTCTCATAATAAAAGAACGCAACGCAGACGAAATAGGTCTTGGTAATCGGGCTTGATCGGCGGGAGAAACCGGTTTGGCGTGCATTCGCGCCCACCATCACGTGCTGGTGGGGAGGCAATGTTGGATTAAAAAAAGGTTGCCATTTCTTAATCCAGTTATCAACACCTTCCCACTTTTTCCATCTTTCTTTCTTTTTTTGGCAACATACAAACAAATCCAGACAACATAATTAGTATCAATCTAGAGCTGGAAAGAGCAGTAGCACAACTGTTTGTTGTTTGTATTTATGACCGCCAATTATCTAGACTTTGGATATGGTCCCTAAGAGAGGTGCCCTCCGTGGGGGTCTTTTTAAGGGAACGTAACCCGTATTTGCGCAAAGAAATCGAAGGTTCGAAGAAAAGGGCGGAAAACTCCGAACGGTTTAATAGACGGCTGCGATTGGATTCGAACCCTGCACCTGCCGTCTAACAGTTTCGAAATCAGCACCTTTCGGCTACTGGTAGGGCCAGTAGCATAACTGATAAATAAGGATGCAACCATGATGAAATATAATGATAATAATATAGGTCTGATAAAAATGTAAGATTATCTTGAGTTGTATAAGCAGGAGCATTTTGTACTTGGAGGAGGAACTACTAAAGGATTCTGGTTTAATATTGGTGAATATTTTCTTATAAATATAAAATATTATACTCGCATAAGATAAAAACTTTGTACCGGTCTCGTCTCTCTTCCAAAAGTTTTACTATTTTAGCAGCAAAAATATTTGGTCAACCGCAGAATTCTGTCCTATAATGCGACTTATATTATGGTACATGATTATTATTATAGTACATGAGTATAGTATATGAGTATAGTTCTACAAAAAATTATTTCTGTTGCTTCATTTATACTAAGAAAAAAAAATTATGAAAACATTTGCTGTTTAAATATTATTTTTTATATAAAATTTCTTAATTGGTAATGCAAAATTTTCATTTTTATACTATAATTCTTTAACCCTTTGCACTCGCATGTCCAATCTGACTAAACATAATCGTCCTTTGCAAAATTTGCTTTTGGAATAAAGTAAAATAAAATATGACTTAGTCATAAAGAGCACTTTTAGTATTGCTTCCAAAAAAGTGTGCAGACTGAATAATTTTGATATAAAAGATACCAGGGTCGAAAGGGTGAATACGCTGTATTCAGAAATTTTTTAATACATAGTGTTTGTTACACAAAATCCAATTGCATCGAAGGACTTAGTTTAGTACCATTAATCCCGAATAATAAAATTTGCCTTATTTATCCGTGAAATTCTGCTATTTAATTAGAAAAATAATGATTTTTAATAAAAATTACATAGTTGATAGCTGTTCGTATTTTTTTATTCTGATGATTTGCAAATTATAATATACAGTCGAGTCTCTATATAACGAAATCCATCGTTCCAGTTAAAAATCCGTTACATAGAGAAATTCGATGTATAGAGAATGATGTTAAAAATCGTATTTAATGTGTAAATTTTGAACAAATATTATTTTTGATCTTTTAAATTAAGAATTTGAAATGTTTAAAAGTAAATATTAACCTAACATTTTATTTCTTAATTATTTAAGCAGTTTTAAAACAGAGAACAGACATTTATTTGAAAGCTTACTGAAAATTAAATGAGGAAGACTTGCATTAATTTCAGACGAAGAAATCTGTAATTTTTGTTGTTTTGATTTTAAAATTGTTACGCTCTCAAAAAAAAAAAAAGAAAAAAAAAAGGCTCAAAATTTAGCAAGGAATGAAAGAATGTAGTTAACATTTTCTTCCATTTGAAGGCCTCTCTTATGTGCCTCTCATTGATTCTTCTCTTATATGTGTACAATCCAATTGACTCTGTTTTGAGAAGGATGTTGAAAAATGTGTGGGAGGTGGGATGAACTCGTTGGATTTAAAGAACAAGAAGAGAAGTGATATTAAAAAAAAATCAGCACTGAGCGATGAATCAAAAAGAAGTGATGGAAAATTGATTCCATATGATTTCGAAGCTTTTTTAAAACTGAATAAATTAAGGCCAATTTATGAAAAAATTCGTTGTATGGAGACTGTTTTTAATGTTATCATGCGAAAAGCGGACCGTTCCTACGGAAAATTTGTTATATAGAGAAATTCGATGTATGGAGTTTCGATATAGAGAGACTCGACTGTAATTGTTTGAGTTAGTCGCAAAACTCTACGTTTGTAAGCGTTCTGTAAACAAGACTAAAGACAATAATGAAATTTGTTTCCGCTAAATGTGTCGATAATTTTTTTTACCCTTATAAATTGCTTGCAAAGGTGTCTGTGGTTGGATAAAGCTATTTGCAAGAAAACGATCCTTTATCGAAAGCAAGATTAAAATAAATACTCAAAATTAAACCAGAAAAAATATTTGAGAACATTTATATATTATAAAAACTTTTCGTTTGATCACGACACAAGTGCCTTATATTCGTTGCTCACGTAGTCATGCTGTATTCTTTTGTGGCATGAAAGGAAGCAAGTGAGTTACGGTAATTAACTTTGCTCAATAGGGCACGTTATACATGACACAGACATCGAAACACGAAGTTCATAACAAGTAAGATGTGTTTGTACCACCTCTTTTTTTCTCTCTCTCCTCTTATTTAACAAGAAAGAAAAATTATGCGTCAAGCGATACAGAAACACATAACCTATTTTAAAACCCAATTTCAGCTATCCTAATCTACAATCAGATAATTAATCATTTCTTTAAGTAAGCCTGTATAGGATATATATAGATTTGTATCTATTAACAAAATTTATGCCGAAATTGAGTTCTCTTCAGATATATCTACAGAAAGAACAAAGCCGAATGAGCATTTGGAAACATACCTTTGAAGAAAAATAATTGCAGTTAGATTGGCGCTACACGCTATGCAATTTCTTAACTTCTACTTCCACTTTTAGAACACTCTGATTTTTTGTAAACAGAGTGCAGCCGATTTTTTTTGTTTTGATTAGAATGATTTGATTTCGGTAAAAATATGTGACTATTATAGTCGAAAATAGATATGAAATGGAGCATTGTGTTTCCCGATGATTTAAAGTTGTGTAAATATGTAAAAAGAATTGTAAATACTTATTTTTTTATCTTATTAAACGTTTTAGTTGGAGAAAAGTTCTTCGGAGAGTTTACTGAGTTTCGATTTTGATTCTGCTACGCACTTTTCTTTTGTGTTTTTATTTGGAAGACATCACAGTTGAAATTGGAATGCTTTTATAGATTTTATGATTACATATTTACATATGATTTACTCGACCTTGATACCTTCGAATGAGAAACCTAGATTTGAAGATAACAGATATAATTTTTTTACAATATGAAATGTAAGCAATACATGTATGCATTATATTATAGAAAAAATATTTTACGCCTGTCTTTTTAACGGAATTGGCTACATTTTGGCATATTTATAAATTCAATTTTTGTTGCAAACGTAATGACATTGACACATGCTCCTATTTAGAAAATGTTTTAATTGAACCGTTTTCTAATTTCTGGATGAACACAAGGGATTTTTCGTAAAATGATCGAATGTCGGCGACTTGAACTGAATTTCCAGACACAACAGTGCTAGAAAAGAAAAGGACTGTCATTTAGAGACAAGAATCGCATATCATTATGTTGCAGTTCGTTAAAAGAAAAGTCAAAAATAAAACTGTTCGATTACGAATCAGTCCAGCTATTAAACATAAAAGATTTATGCTTTTATGCTTAAAAATGAGTCAAAAAATGTGTCTGTTTCATTTTGTGGATTTGAATGGAAGTGCTTTTTGAGAATCGTCTTAGTACGATTTAAATTTGCTAAAACTTTGAACCAGAAAGATAAAAAAGTAAAGTAAAATTTTAAACAATCAAGGAGACGGCACTGGTGGCATTTGATTACTATGCTTGAACTTTCTTGCAAAGGCAATCATCGCTGATAGCTTAGTTGCACTGACAATCAGTGTTGCCAGTGGGCTGCTTTTTTAAAATTTAGATTTCTCGTTTGGCACCACTTTTTCGAAACGGTAAATTACCTTTTGTTTTTGGCCTTAATTATAATGACTTTGAATAAGGCATATTTTATCATTTGTAAAAAGTGGTGTCAATCAAGAATTTGAATTTAAAAAAAGTAGCCCATCTGGCAACACTACTGACAATGGTATAGTATAGAAATCAACAAGGGAATCAAAACAACAACTGGTGGATCAAAACAACAATTTCTCCCTACGAATGCTATCACCGAGCATGCGCTATCCCAATTTCGTTTAGAACTTCGGATGGATAACTTTTGGCGAGCTTTTTAGAAAAAGTAACCTTTGGATTTCAGGACATTTGTACATTTCTGGGAGACTTTGAAGGTGAACTCAATGGCCGAACGGTTAGAGCGCTAGTCTTGTAATTAGACGTTTGGATTTCCAATCCTTTTCGATCCTAAAGTCGGTTTATGGTTTCTGTTTATTATTATTAGTTTCTTTTTATTAATAAATAAGACATTTTTATTAAAGATAAATTTTATATTAATAAGACAGAAACACGTTTATTTCTATTATAATAATAAAATAATTATTTAAATATGAGAAAATGAGATGTTTTGCGGATAAAGTTTTATCTTTGAACCCTTTTACTATTCTAAATATCGATCCAAAGTGATTTATATATATATATTAAGCAAATGAAAAGAAAACAGTGTTCTGCGAAAATAACCATATACGCGTAAAATATATATTTTTTAATTTTAGAAGTGAGTTTCGGAAGCTAAAAAATTCTGCGTAAATCGAAAAATCCGGATCTAAAAAATTCTTCATAAATCCAACACTTCATACATTTTTTGAGGTAAAATATTGAAAGAGGAACAAGAATCTCTATTAAAACGCCCCATTCCGGCAATTTTTTTCCAAATTTAGGGTGAACCAACTAGTCATAGCAAAAACATTTACACAAAAAAGTTTGTTCAATTCTATGCATAACTTCATATATCTTTTGATGGTGAAATAATTGAAAATGGCACAAAAGTCACTATTACATAGCTGCCAACATCCTCCGCTTTTTAGACCCGGAAAAATTTTACATTAAATTTTACCATTTCAAATCACGGAAATCTTCCAATTAAATAACTAAAAAATTTCTATTACATTTTTCTATTAAATTAAATGCTATTACAGTATCCCCTTTCGGCTAACTATTTCGAAATTTAAAAAGGAGCTACTTGCACAGCCAAAAATATACACAAAATATTTGGTTCAATTCTATGGATGTCTTCATACACTTTTTGATGATCCAGTAGCGACATAAGGACACACAGATACGCTCACACACACACACACGCACATATATATATATGTGTGTGTGTTTATTATATATTTATCATAAGACTCATGAAGTTAACCTAAAAAAATCGTTTCATTTTCTTATTACCTCCGTACATGAATCTAATACAAGTTTTGACACGATAGCAATTGCTTTACTTTTAAAGTTTGACATAAACCGAAATACATTCTCCCTCGAGATTTAAGTTACAAATTTATCTGTTCTCTTTCGTGACATTTCTGTAACTCATTGACATAAAAAAAGCTTTATCTTTTTTCTTCTAAATTTGCTCAGAATGAATCTGCACAAAGGTAGAAATACTGAAAATATTGTAAAATGTTTTTAAACAAACGGTAATAAAAAAACACTTCTGAGTCAGTGTTCTGTGTACATGTACTAATGTTAGTAACATTGAAATAAAGAGCGCACAGATATTTTTAAAGACATACATTGGATAATTTAAATTTCATAAAAAAAAAATGATGGGTACTTACGTATTAACGCCACCGCAGCAGAAGTGACTCTATATCGGCCTGTTTTCCACGGAAATCTGATTAACTACTTTGTTTTTAAATAAGGTGTTTTGAATTTTGAAAATGTTTTAATTTTAAATAAAGTGTTTTATTTTATGGTTTGTCGACTACATTTAAGTGTAGATTGGTGATACTTAAAATCTGCCAAATCTGTGATACGCCAAATCTGTAGCTGCGGTGGCGTTAATACGTAAGTATCAAATAGGGTTATATAGTCTTATTACGTCAACAATACCATTCAAAATCTGAGATGAAAGGATCTGTTGAACTTTAAAAGTCTGACAACAAACAAAAAAGCAGTTTCCCTCCCTTTAAAATTAGCAAGTACGAAAAATCATGCGTTAAGCACATATTATGAACACATTCCAACACTTCCTGAAATCTTGAACAAAACTTCGTTATCCAGGGAAATAAGGTATTACTGTCCATAGCCAAATATGTATTCCAACATTCTTGAACAGCCTTGTATTTGATCTGTCGTTGATATATAATGAGGCTAATAGATATAGACTATATAATGGGGATAGGAAAAAACGCCTAACTGGTCGAAATTTTTCTTTAAGCAATTTATAGTAATGGATGGAAACATACTTGAATACTTTTGTTGTAGTTTACCTAGTACATTTAATAAGCGAAAGTATTTTTCTAAAATTTAGTTCAAAGAAAAATACTCTTTAAACTACATAAATCACATTCCCAGAAATTATCATCCAATGGCGACCATGTATCCAGTTCTTTGCGTGACCCTGTATATCTTTTTATCTATATTCTACAAACATTTCTTAGTAAACTAAACGCAGTTCAACATAAAAATGCATAACATATGCATTTATATGTTTGTGTATGTAAAAATGACCACGGACATTTTTTACCATGTTGGTTTCTGCGCTTAGTTAGCAAGTGATAATTCACGTATTAAGAAGCGCAATTTCATTGCTGAAAATTAATTGGAAAATTAATTGAAAATTATATGTGTGTTGAACGATGCTAGGTTTGATTGTGCCGCATGTTGTGTGTCAGGATTTTGTACTCATGAAGACTGTTCCATCCTGTGCCTTACCAACATATGAACGGGAAAAATGCCAGCTGGGCATCGTCCTCGTACCTTAAATTATAGAACTCTTGGAGTGCGATTAGACACTTTATTATGATAGACACTTTATTTTTATTTTTTAATTTTCCGTTTTAACGATTTTTTTTTCTTAATCGGCTAACTCTTGTTCTCGTTTAGACCGGTTAAGCGTAAGGCTGCTGTATACATTACATTAGTACTCCTTCTGTCCCAAATTAGTTGCGACTTTTAGGCTGAAAATTTTGTTCCAAATTAGTTGCTACATTTCAAATAGGTGGAGTCATAAATAATTTCTGATGCAGTTTAGCAGATTGACACCAGTAAAATTATACTAGAATCTTAAATTTACATTAAAAAAAGAAAAAATATGGAATAATTGGAATAAAAAGTTCTTCAACGAATTCACGATTGATTAGAATTAAGACAGTTTTATATGCTTACTGTAAAAAGAAACTCAATAGGGCGTGGTTAAAGAGCGTGTGAACCGGGATTTTTTTAACTAATTAATTACTTATTTATGGAATCATGGAGGGAATTTTAGGTACGTAAATATTGTTGATTGATAGTATAGCTCTCTGAAAAATGTTCAAACAAATATCAAAGTCATAAATATCAATAATCAGCATTCAAATGTCGCAACTAATTTGGGACAGAGGGAGTATATAATAAACTTATGATTTTCAGTCACTCAATGAATCGCCATTACCCCACACCTAAATATTTATTCGTATGAGACATAAATGTCGGAAACGCAAAAACATGAATTACACGGCGATTACAGCAAAAAAAATTGCTTGGCTATGAAGAATTAACGGATGACGAAACAGTTTAACCCTTAGAAGGGCGAAGCATTTTCATTGCTAAGATGTTGAAATAAATGACTGACACAAGTAATTGCGAACAAATATATTTGCAAATAAGAAAAAGGTGATTTTTCACATGCATAATAAAATGGGTTTGTTTAAATTAAAATTCCGGTGTCGTTGCTGCAAATCGGAATTAAATTTTTGTGGTGTCGCAGAAAAACTAATGAATGTTAAAGGGTTAAGCGGAAGGCTACTGCGCGCATGGAGCTAGTATGCAGTAAACTGATTATTATCAGTCACTCAATCAATCGCCACTACACCACACCAAAGTATTTTTTTGTGTGTGTGACAGACAAATGCCGGAAACGCAAAAACCTGAAACACACGGCAATTTCTGAGAAAAATGCTTGCTTATGAAGAATTAACGGATGGTGAAACAATAAAAAATGTTTTGAGTTCAAAAAAACTTGCAATAGATAAATGTGTTGATTTAGGTACAAGTTAAGTGGAGACTAATTATTTTGAAATTGAGGGTGAAGCAGCTGCCACTTACCGTAATTTTGCGGCGTATAATCAGCAGATCGAATAATTCTCTTTGGACCCGGAAATTTTGTTTAATGATTGAAGAGAAATATTTACGGCTATCTAGCAACTAGTATTCCTTTTTTTAAAAATTCTGGGTCGAAAAAGATTATTTGATGTGCGGATTATACGCCGGAAATAACGGTACGTACTTTTACTTTACTTCAATAAAATTCGTAATATCACCGCAGTAAAAGCACAAACAGAGCATAAACAAAGATATATTATAGATTTGGATTACTTTGGATGAAAACAGATACTGCATACAGTCGAGTCTCTCTACAACGAAAATCCATACATCGAATTTCTCTATATAACGAATTTTTAGTAGGAACGGTCACCTTGTTTCATGATTACATTAAAAACAGTCTCTACCCTCATAGCATGCATTGTCACCGTGACGTCACAATGACGTCACTGTGAGTCAGTTTGGTCACATCACATCTGTGACGAAAATGCCACCACTCAGTGACGTCACATTGTGATTAAGATGTGACTTTCTAAAAAAACTTTCACAGTTCGTCACAATGTTAATGTCAAAGTAGTCACAAATGACACACTTTTCACAAATTGGTCACATTGTGACGTCACAAAGTGGTCACAATGTGACGTCACAAAAAAGCTCTAAAACGGCCATAACGACTTCACATTTTAGTCACTGTGACTTCACATCGACGTCACGTGACGTCATATCGACAATCGCTGGTCACAAAGTCACAATGAGACTTCACAACGACGTTGCCGTGACGTCACCATGTCTTACGGGTATATTGCGAAATACCTATGTCCATATAACGATTTTTTTTCAGAAAACGTTGATTATTTATTCAGTTTTAAAAAAGCTTCGAAATCACAAAAAATCTATTTTCCATCACTTATTCCTGATTTACCGCTCAAAGCACAGTTTTTTATATCATTTCTCTACTTTTAATCTCCTTGTTCTTTAACCCTTTAACGTTCATTGGTTTCGCCACGAAACCACAAAATTTTAATTCCGATACGCAACACTGACACCGGTATTTTTATCTAAAAATATCCCTTTTATTTTGTATGGGAAAAATCACGTTTTATATTTAGAAATATATTTGTTCTTAATTACCGGTGCCAATCATTTATTTCGACATCTTAGCAATGAAAATGCTATGATCGTTAAAGGGTTAAATCCCTTTCCCTGCCACACGCCTTCCAACATACTTCTCGAAACAGTGTCAATTGCATTGTTACACATATAAGAACAGGAAAATGGGGCAGTTGAAGTCGTTGATTTCAGAGGGTGGTCCGAAGGGATATTACCTAGAAGTAATGATATGTTCACCGGAAAAATTGAGATGTTGTGTTTTCAACGGTAAAAAAAAAGTACAATTATCCTCATTCACCGAAAAGTATCTGAATTCAACACTGATTGAAGTTTAAAGTGAATGAGATCGAAGATCAAAAGGTTAAACTACAAAAATAAACTCTCTTTTAATCAAACACAACTCAAATTGCTCGGGATATTAGCGGCCATAAAGTCTCGAGATCCACTGGCATATCACGTGACTGGATGCATACCACAAAAAAACGTGAATGAAGAAAGCGCAAGCACGCTATTGGCCGAATGGAAAATTCTCCCTCGTCAACTGAAGCCACGAGGGCAGACTACCGTCACAATTTAGAACACGTTTTCTCGCGTGTACACGTTTTCTAGTCATGTACACTAATGGCGCTTGGTGCATGTAAAATCCGTCGTGGGTGCAAAGTCCTCCAAGTTACCTGTGAATTATACCTCTGGAGGTGCCTTGCCAAGTGACGGTTTCGTCATCTGATCAAGGCTTTAAATTACTAGACGAACTTGAGTAGCCATTTGCAGTACAAACAGGATGTAATGCTAAGCAACCGACAAAACAAAGAATGCTCAAATGAGAAGCAACGACTGCAGATATGATCATGTGAGAAGCGAAGTTATCGGGTTTATTGCCGCTACGCAGCGATTAGGCTGACACTCGCCCCGATACCAGGTATCTAACCCGTTAAGCAGAGGTAACTATCCAGGTAGGGGTCTGGTCATCGGTTAGAAAGAAAGAAAGAACACGTTTTCATCGATCCAAACTGAAGCTTGCAAACCTAAAGCTTTTATCAGATTCACCAACATTTCGATAGACTTTTGAGTCAACACATGATTTCCTCTAATTTTTTGCGTAATATCCGCCCAAAACTCAGTGTGATAGCAAACAGCAATGTTCCCCCAACATTTTTCTGCAGTCCCAAAAAAGTCTTCCCTAAGGCAAGACTTTTCATCCAACATCGAACATTTCAACGAATCAGAGATAAGCGATTGATGCGAATTTGCGATAAATATTACTGCCTGGTACTAGTAGGACTGGTTTTCCTGCTTTTCTTCTAACTTTTTCAAAGACATTTGCAACCTTTTTCTCTCTTTGAACGGGAAAAAGTTTGGGTTGAATTCGGCTGAAAAGTTTGTATCGCGTAAAGTTCGTGAATCTGATAACAGCTTAACAGAGTAGATGTTTATTGTTTCAGTCTTTGTTTAGTGTGAACGATTCACGAAGCATTATCTCTTTGTGCACGCTTTTTTTTTTACTGCGTCTGCAAAAAAGGCCTAATAGAAAGTGCATAATTCTTTTTAATAAGGTGAAGATTTTGATAGAAATCGATAAGGGATTGGAAAAAAAATGTGGCAAAAAAAAATGCGAGATTCCGACAGGCATTCTGTCAACAATCATAAAAAATAAAGAGTCAATCACCAAGCAGAATTCGATGCGAAAAAGAAAGAGGACGTGCCAATAAGAGGACTTAGACGAAACAATGTTTAAGTGGATTAAAAGGATAAAGGACCGAAATTTGCCACTTTCGGGACCAATGGTTTTACAAAAGGCTCTAGAATATGCTTCATCTCTTGCGACTTTGGCTTAAGCCAGCATTGGTTGGCTAGAAAAAATCAAGAAGATACATGGGTTATCCCAGAAATCTATCTGCGGGGAAAATGCGGATGCTCCGGTGATAGCATGTGAATTAAGGTAGCAGAAATTCTAAAAGAATTGCTCCTGAGAAAATTTTCAATGCTGACGAAACAGGTCTCTCTTTACACGTGTATTCCAAACATGACTTGCGCGTTAAAAGAAGTTAAGTGTTTTGGCGGCAAATAAAGAATTACTATTCTGTAGTGTACTAACTTACAGGGAAAAAAATTAAAGGTGCTAGTCATTGGGAAAAATAAACCTCTTCATTGTTTTGACGGCGTGAAGTTCATAGAAGTGGACTGTGATTTTAATAAAAAGTCCTTGATGACTAAGGATAATTTTGACAAATGGTTAAAAACACTTGCAAAGCCTATTAAAAAAAAAAACGTTAAAAAATTGCTTTGCTTATTGATAACTGTCCAGGTCGCTCACAAAGCTGTGGCGAAAACCTACAAAATGTTGAAGGTATTTCCTTACCACCCATTTGCACATCAAAACTGGAGCCCATGGATCTGGAAATAATAAAAAATCTAAAGGTGGAATACAGGAAAAGAATTCTTCTTAAAGAACTGATCTTAGCTATTCAACAAAAAATGATTCCAGTCAAGACATCATTAGCCTTAGAAATTGTATTGCGGAACTTCATTAGCCTTAAAAATTGTATTGCTTAATGAATGTAATTGTATAAGTTACAAGCTTTATAAAGCTTGGAGATTTGATGAAACTGAAAATATTTTACAATTGCTTCAAAAAGGCCGCATTACCTATATTGGAGGATAACGCGAATTCTGAGGACGAAGAAGACCTGACTTGAGCAGACTTAAAAGATAAATGGAAATTAATTAAGGAACGCAGAAATGACAAATATGTTGCTCTCTCTGATTTTTTAAGAAGTGAAAGGTAACTCACTATTGCACAGTATCCTACTGATAGTGATATTTAAGCAGATTTATGACCAATAATGCTGAAAGTGACAATAAACATGTGAACAAAAACCTGCAACAAGAGAAAAACAATACTCAATGAAATGATGAGTTCTTTTGATCTTATTGGAAGAGGACTTTAAATGGACGAAAATGTTTCCGATTCAATTTTTCATTCCTTGCTAAAATATAAACATATTTACGAGAATGTAACAATTCTGAAATCAAAGCAACAAAAAATTACAGATTTCTTCGTCTAAAATTAATGTAAGTTTTCCTTACGGGATTTTTATTAAGCGTTCAAATAAATGTTTGTTTTCTTTTTTAAACTGTTTAAATAATTTAGAAATAGAACATTAGACTAATATTTGTAGTTAAACGTTTCAAATTCTTAATTAAACACATCGAAACTAATATTTGTTCAGAATTTGCACATTTAATAAGAATTTTAACGCCATTCTCTATTCAACGAATTTCTCTATATAACGATTTTTTTTATTGGAACAATGGATTTCGTTATATAGAGACTCGACTGTATTTATTCTGTAAAATTATAAATTCGTCAGATAAACTGATTTTCTATTATCAAATATCTTTTTATTAACAAATGTACACAACATAAACAGAAAAACCATTTAAATATTTTAAGCTATTGCATAGCTTTTATCACGGGCTTTGAGCGCGGCGACCGAATCCAAAAATTCCGTAACGCGAAAAATTCTAACACATCGGTAACGAAAAAACCTAACACTCGGCTAACGTCGTTTCAGCTCGTCAAACTTCGGCACGGTATCCTTCGGTAGACTTCGGCAGACACTAACGCGGTATTTTTCCAGATATTAGGATATCAAGTCTCAAACTTATGTTTCTTATGATCTAATTTTCATAGCGCGGCCAAATTTTGTTTGGTAATTTGTTATGAGACAGTGTTAATTTTTGGTGACAGGAGACCCCCCATGGTGAGGGTCGAAAAATTTAAAATGCTTATAACTCGCGATCTAAGTTTCGTAGCGCAGCAAAAATTTGTTTGGTAATTTAT
This sequence comes from Maratus speculifer, assembly GCA_964019185.1. NCBI lineage: Eukaryota > Metazoa > Arthropoda > Arachnida > Araneae > Salticidae > Maratus > Maratus speculifer. The sequence continues at coordinate 1,424,755 of CAXHSM010000003.1, forward strand.
TATGAGACAGTGTTAATTTTTGGTCACAAGAGACCTCCATGGTGAGGGTCGAAATATCTAAAATGCTTATAACTCGCTATCTAATTTTCGTAGCGCGGCCAAATTTTGTTTGGTAATTTATTATGAGACAGTGTTAATTCTTGGTGACATTAGACCCCCCCCCCCCCACCGTGAGGATCGAAAATTTAAAATGCTTATAACTCGCGATCTACTTTTCGTAGCACGGCCAAATATTGTTTGGTAATTTATTATGAGACATTGTTAATTTTTGGTGACAGGAAACTCCCATTGTGAGGGTCGAAACATTTAAAATGCTTATAACTCGCGATCTAATTTTTGTAGCACGGCCAAATTTTGTTTGTTAATTTATTATGAGGCAGTGTTAATTTTTGGTGACAGGAGACCCCCACGGTGAGGGTTGAAAAATTTAAAATGCTTATAACTCGCGATCTAATTTTCGTAGCTTAGCAAAATTTTGTTTGGTAATTTATTATGAGACAGTGTTAATTTTTGGTGACAGGAGACCCCCCCACGGTGAGGGTCGAAAAATTTAAAATGCTTATAACTCGCGATCTAACTTTGTAGCGCGGCCAAATTTTGTTTGGTAATTTAGTATGAGGCAGTATTAATTTTTGGCGACAGGAGACCCCCCACGGTGAGGGTCGAAAAATTTAAAATGCTTATAACTCACGATCTAATTTTCGTAGCGCGGCCAAATTTTGTTTGGTAATTTATTATGAGACTGTTAATTTTTGGTGACAGGAGACCCCCCCACGGTGAGGGTCGAAAAATTTAAAATGCTTATAACTTGCGATCTAATTTTCGTGGCGCGGCCAATTTTTGTTTGGTAATTTATTATGAGACATTGTTAATTTTCTGTGACAGGAGACACCCCACGGTGAGGGTCGAAAAATTTAAAATGCTTATAACTCGCGATCTAATTTTCTTAGCTTAGCAAAATTTTGTTTGGTAATTTATTATGAGACAGTGTTAATTTTTGGTGACAGGAGACCCCCCACGGTGAGGGTCGAAAAATTTAAAATGCTTATAACTCGCGATCTACTTTTCGTAGCGCGGCCAAATATTGTTTGGTAATTTTTTATTGGACATTGTTAATTTTTGGTGACAGGAAACCCCCATTGTGAGGGCGAAAAATTTAAAATGCTTATAACTCGCGATCTAATTTTTGTAGCGCGGCCAAATTTTGCTTGGTAATTTATTATGAGACAGTGTTAATTTTTGGTGACAGTAGACCCCCCAAGATGAGGGTCAAAAAAATTAAAATGCTTATAACTCGCGATCTAATTTTTGTAGCACGGCCAAATTTTGTTTGTTAATTTATTACGAGACTGTTAATTTTTTGTGACAGAAGACCCCCCACGGTGAGGGTCGAAAAATTTAAAATGCTTATAACTCGCGATCTAATTTTCGTAGCTTAGCAAAATTTTGTTTGGTAATTTATTATGAGACAGTGTTAATTTTTGGTGACAGGAGACCCCCCCCCCCCACGGTGAGGGTCGAAAAATTTAAAATGCTTATAACTCGCGATCTAACTTTGTAGCGCGGCCAAATTTTGTTTGGTAATTTAGTATGAGGCAGTATTAATTTTTGGCGACAGGAGACCCCCCACGGTGAGGGTCGAAAAATTTAAAATGCTTATAACTCACGATCTAATTTTCGTAGCGCGGCCAAATTTTGTTTGGTAATTTATTATGAGACTGTTAATTTTTGGTGACAGGAGACCCCCCCCCCACGGTGAGGGTCGAAAAATTTAAAATGCTTATAACTTGCGATCTAATTTTCGTGGCGCGGCCAATTTTTGTTTGGTAATTTATTATGAGACATTGTTAATTTTCTGTGACAGGAGACACCCCACGGTGAGGGTCGAAAAATTTAAAATGCTTATAACTCGCGATCTAATTTTCTTAGCTTAGCAAAATTTTGTTTGGTAATTTATTATGAGACAGTGTTAATTTTTGGTGACAGGAGACCCCCCACGGTGAGAGTCGAAAAATTTAAAATGCTTATAACTCGCGATCTACTTTTCGTAGCGCGGCCAAATATTGTTTGGTAATTTATTATGAGACATTGTTAATTTTTGGTGACAGGAAACCCCCATTGTGAGGGCGAAAAATTTAAAATGCTTATAACTCGCGATCTAATTTTTGTAGCGCGGCCAAATTTTGCTTGGTAATTTATTATGAGACAGTGTTAATTTTTGGTGACAGGAGACCCCCCAAGATGAGGGTCAAAAAAATTAAAATGCTTATAACTCGCGATCTAATTTTTGTAGCACGGCCAAATTTTGTTTGTTAATTTATTACGAGACTGTTAATTTTTTGTGACAGAAGACCCCCCACGGTGAGGGTCGAAAAATTTAAAATGCTTATAACTCGCGATCTAAGTTTCGTAGCGCGGCCAAATTTTGTTTGGTAATTTATTATGAGACAGCGTTAATTTTTGGTGACAGGAGACCCCCATGGTGAGGGTTGAAAAATTTAAAATGCTTATAACTCACGATCTAATTTTCGTAGCGCGGCCAAATTTTGTTTGGTAATTTATTATGAGACTGTTAATTTTTGGTGACAGGAGACCCCCCACGGTGAGGGTCGAAAAATTTAAAATGCTTATAACTTGCGATCTAATTTTCGTAGCGCGGCCAAATTTTGTTTGGTAATTTATTATGAGAGAGTGTTAATTTTTGGGGACAGGACACCCCCCCCCCCCCACGGTGAGGGTCGAAAAATTTAAAATGCTTATAACTCGCGATCTACTTTTTGAGCGCGGCCAAATTTTGTTTGGTAATTTATTATGAGACAGTGTTAAATTTTGGTGACAGGAGACCCCCCCCCCCCACTGTGAGGGTTGAAAAATTTAAAATGCTTATAACTCGCGATCTAATTTTCGTAGCGCGACCAAATTTTGTTTGGTAATTTTTTAAGCTATTGCATAGCTTTTATCGCGGGCTTTGAGCGCGGCGTCCGAATCTAGAAATTCCGTAACGAGAAAAAATCCTAACACTCCGGCTAACGTCGTTTCAGTTCGGCAGACTTCGGCACGGTATCCTTCGGTAGACTTCGGCAGACATTGACGCGGTATTTTTGCATAAGTTGATAAAAAATGCTATGCAATAGCTTTACCGCGGCAGTCCCCGAGTGCCACACGTATTTTTATTTATAAACTGACAAAAAATAATGTAGTTTTTATAAAGGCCTATTATTTTCCGTTTATTTCGTTTATCCGCCATACCATCGGTCATCTGAAGAACTGATAATCGGAAGTTTACCGTAGTACAATTATTTTACTGTTGCATACCACTGCCTCTAAATAGTTGTTTAATAATATTCAGTGAACTATCTTTATAATTATCGAAAATTAATTCAATATTTTACACAATAACACCCTTAAATGCAGTAAACACATTACTATTTCGTAAAATGTTGATGTCTGTCTTGAATGCAATTAATGTGGTTGAATTTTGATTGTATGCGCACGATGCGTCACTTTCATTCCAAATATGATTTTATTCCATACATGATTATTTCAAACTGATCGAACGCTCCATTTAAATATAACAAGTTGGAAATTGCACGTGAAGCATAGCAAATGAGGTGCGTTCGTACGATAACGAAGTTTTAAAAATACTACTCTCATATATCAATCTCATAAAATTGTAAATAGTGAATTACAATTAAAACGCTCATCAAACAATGTTCTCCCTATACCATTATGTAATGGAATACTTTTGTGTGGCCTTGTGTGCCAAATGTTCTTTGCACCACAAATTATGTAAGATGGATATTATAATATGTACTTTATAGTTGCATATAAATTTTATTAAGTTCGCATGAGTGTAACACGATTAAAATGCATTTGAAACATTTTTTTCCCATTGACCGTAATGTAATGGAATACTTTTGATTGTCCCTGTAATGGATCTATGCATCCGATTTGCATAAAATTTGAAATAACTCGACAGAATTATGTAATAATTGCGTATTTTAAATTTCAAACGATTAAAATCCATTTGAAACTTTTTTCCCCATTGGCCGTAATGTAATGGAATACTTTTGATTGTCCCTGTAATTGATCTATGCTTCAGAGTTTCATAAAATTTGAAATGACTCGACAAAATTATGTAATAATTATGTATTTTAAATTTCAAACGATTCGGTTGGGTAGTTTTTGCGTTGTTATATGCGGACAGACAGACGGACGGACGGACTGAACGACCACTATAGGTGCTACGTATTATATAATTACGAATGCACCTAAAAAGTGAACTACATATCACTTAGCGTTTAATATTCATCCTAATTAGTTACTTAAATGCCGAAGAAATATGTGACATTCGAAATTGAATGATTGTTTTGAGCAGTATTGACGTTCGAGATATTTTAGCGCTATCCATCGATGACACTTTGAATTAAATTAGGAACATTTGCAAAAAAGTTCCCGACCCCACATATTTATCTTTTCAACGTATTTTAATTTTTAATGTCAACAATTTCTTAAATAGAATCTTTTGTCGAATTAACCCCTTCGGTAACGATATTTGTTTACAAATTGTATTCAGTAGACACGATTTTTTAATAAAAAAATTGTTTAGCTACATAATTTCGAAAACTTTCTAATTAAACAAAGCAAATATTGCTTTTCCTTATTACAAGTGCGCAAAACAAATTTTTCATACATCTTTAAACCCTTTTCGACATGGTGGAATAATCACTTAAATGATCTATATTTTAGAAAAACACTTTTAAGTAATGCCTTTTTTTTCATGTATTTTACAGAATGTTTAATCTTGCATCACCGGTTCTTTCAAACAGGAATTTTTGGCTAATTGAATCAGAAAAATCCTCTGATTAAATAATGCCTAATTTGCAACAAAAATTTATTGGTGAGAATAAAAAATCATGGCTGGATTACGGATGCCCGTTCGTGGTACGGACAAATCATGATTTGGCAAAAACACGTTGTCCATCTGACGTACGGTTAAATTCATTTTATTTAATTTTACTGCACAAATGCCACGTTGGCACCAGAAGTTTAAATTCCTTTGTTGCATTTTACATGACACATGAATAAAAGGTTTTGCTTTTTTTTCCAATAAATGCATTCGTATTTTCTGGTGACAACCAATTATTTCGATATTAACAGCAGAACTCTGATCCGGAAAGGGTTAAAGGTACATATATCCACGTATGATCCCGAAAAGGTAATAAGTAATCTGACATAATACTGATTCAACTAAGTTTTATGAATCTACCATATTAGTGAAAAAGTTAGCTGCATTTAGTTTTTTTTTTTATTATTGACATGAATGATTTTAATTGTAACAATTTAATGCGTTAACGTATTTAAGAAAACGTAACGTTTGGCTGTTATTAAATAACAGGCTAATTACTATTAAAAAATAATCTAATACACACTTGAGTAATAAAATGCGCCGAGTCGGCAGCATTGTCTCATAAGCAGAGATTTTCAATAACATTTGCCATTTAACATTTTCTTTAAACCTTGGAATGAATTGCGGCACCTCAATTTATTCATGCTTCGTAAGATGATCGAAAAACATGTGCGTCAAAAATAAAAGGCATGTTTCCTTTTTTAAATAATACTTTGAACAAAAAAAAAAAAAATAAAATAAAATAAAATAAAAATTAACTTACACACCGAAGGGCGGAAGGAGAGACAATCACCTCATCGCGTTCACGGATCTAGGATTAGCCAAATCTCCATTTATATATTAAAACTCAATCGCCATACTAAGACATATCTTGATGGAAAACACCTAAAAAACTGATTTTAACGGTTGACTCGTAGATTTAGCATTGTGCTTTCCTGCTTCCAAAAGTATTTAAACATGGACGATTGGGAGCAGGAAACCTATGAGCCAACTGCTAAAAATCTTTATTTTAAGTGCTTTCTCCCAAGATGTGACAGACCGATTGGATTTTAATATTCGAATCGAGATTTAACTAATCCTATATTTTTCACCCGTGAACTCTATGAGGTGATTGTCTCGGCTGCTTCTGATAATCAAGCTTATTATTCAAATGAAATCTTGCACTTACGCTGTAAACATTATAAGTTAAAAGCAAATATTATTACTTTTCAGCGTAAAAAACAATTTATTAAAGATTAAAAATTCCTAACGTTTCGAACTCAATCTGAGTCATCTTCAGAGGTATATTTTTTTTAAAGGAGAAATAATTTACATTAAAAAAGATTGGCATACTATAAATTGACAAAAATTATACTAAATAAACATTAAAGGCCAAGATTCAAAAATAAAAACTTGTACCAGTTGCCATCACTCAGTCGACAATACAACAATGACAAAAACATGGAGGAAACTTACAAAAGTATTTCTTTTAAAATATTAAACCAGATATTAGGTATTTGAAAGGACATATTGTCATTGCAGACTTCTTTTTTCCTGAAACCAATTTCTATAGATTCCCTTATGAGTGCTTTTTGCGGATTTGAACAATGAGGAATAATCTTTACTTTATCAAAACAAACATTTCTTAAAGTCCGCTTCATCGATAACCTGGACAGAGCTGTTGGTGGTCTATTAAATTTTAAATCGGCTTTATGCTCCTTGATCCTCTCAAATAACCACCTCATAGTTTTGCCTACATATGACGTCACTGTACCATTATTCAGTTCTATAGGTATTTCATACACGTCTGACTGGAATAAAAATGGAAGGGGATCTTGTTTTTTGATTATAGCTGCAAACAAATTTTTCGTAGGGGAGGCTACAAGATGAATATCAAATTTATTGAAAATTCTCTTTAATCTTTCAAACATTATAGGAATATATGAAATTTTTCTATAAGATTTGCGTGTTAACTGGGTATCTTGAGGATAACTATTGTACTTGCTGATTAAATTATGTATAATTTTTGGTCAATAACCATGATCAATTCCAATTTTAATGATGCGGTCAAGTTCGTCTTTCAAAAATTCATCTGAACAAACAATGTGCGCCCTTTTAATAAAGAAATTAAATGCTGACATTTTATAACTCCAAGGAGTGGAAGCTGTAACTGGAATAATACTATCAATTTTCATTGGCTTTCTAAAAATTTTCCTTTTAGTGAAGTTCTGTTTTTAATGTAAATTATTTCTCCTTTAAAAAAAATATACCTCTGAAGATGACTCATTAGATTGAGTTCGAAACGTTAGGAATTTTTAATCTTTAATAAATTGTTCTTTACGCTGATAAGTAATAATTTATAAGCTTATTATTATTCTACTATTTTTCTAAAGCAAATTTAATGATAGGAACCGGTAAAAGTATATAGTTAAAGATAAATATAATTTAAACTCCAAACCTGTTATTCGTGTTTTCTTCATCTGTGTGTTTGATCAAGATACAATCCTGCAGTATTAAGCGGATTGAGTAATTTAATGAATTGGTAGGTTTCTTTTGTGAATGCCTTTTTTAATACGCAAAAATATGGTTATTTATACAACCTAAATCTATTTCAAGAAAATTTTCGATTTCGAATTACTAATTAAAAATATGTACGGACTTTTTCTTTTAGAAAAAATCACTGTGTACGATCGCGCACGCATTTGCATCGTGGTTTTTAAAAGAAAATGACAGAAAAATAGTAATCTGAAACTGCAGTTATCCTAAAATAATGCGTATTTGTCCCCAAAAGGTTAACTTTATGTCTTATATAATATTACATTACTCGCGTTACTATACTTTTAATGAATTTTTGCTTTTGAAAGTTTAATTTATGCTCGTCATGATCGCATATCTGCTGGAGGAACATAGGAAGAGGGCAGAGACATACGGGGAAGTCTTTCTTAACCCTCTGACGGGCGAAAATATACATATATATACAGAATATAGAATATACTATACAAAAATACTATACAAAATATACAATATATGACGGATATACAAAAAAGAACACGTAATTTTAAGAGTACTGGCACCCAGAATATTTAATTAGAATTTTCTTTCTGTAAATGCTCAACAATAAGCAAGATTCGATTTTTCAACACTTTCACTTGTAAATTATGGTGTTACTCAAGCATCCATTATTTTATAAATAAAACTACATCGCGCCGGAAAGAGTTAAAGAAAACTAATTTCATACACACTTATCAACTATGTTAGAATATGTTACAAAATGAAAAATATCCTTTAGTAAAGTAAAACTTTTAAATAACGGACACCTCGGGAACACGGAAATTGTCCGCTATTCGGAGGTGTCCGCTATTGGGAAAACATGAGATATTAAAAAATGGCTAAGAAATTCTTAATGTTTTATTGAAGGACTTTTATATGTCCTAAAACCTCTGTTTTATATTAATCAGAATTAAAAATTATTTTTTCAAACAATAAAACTGAAATAAAACTTTGCGTAAAATGAGCGTACTTTTATCCACTGTTTATATATATATATATATATATATAAATATGTTCGAAAATTCTGAAGCAGTGTAATCGTATATAGCAATTGATTCTTCTTCAGTAGCTCATCATCAATGTTCATAAAAATTTTGGCAGTTTCTTCATTCCTGATATATTTTATCAATTCACTTATTTCGCTTAGTTCTTCATTTGTGTCGGAAATGTATGTTTCATTTTCTTTTAATGTAAAGCCTGCGTTTATGGACCATTGCCATGCGTTTTCCGGTCTTATGTTTTTTACAGCTGAGGAAATGCAAATTATAGCATCGACTGCATTAACTAATTTTAGACAGTTCTCTCAAGTGTATTCATACAATCTAACTTTAAAAGAATGTAATGTAACAAAAGCTTTCTACACCAGGCTTTAAAATTGTATATTGATCAAGTGGCTTGCGTACGTTTTACGTTATGTTTGGTGGAAGTGTACACAATTTTAACATTATTGAATTTCAAATGCTTTGGATGAGAACTTGCATTTCCAGTCCACTCTCTTACATTTATCTGTGATCACAAAATTTATGACACATTACCCTCATAAATTTACAGGCGTTTTGCTTTCTTTTCTTTTTTTTTTTCTCGTTAAAAATAATTTTTCATCTTTTATCGTCAAAATTATTGTCCGCTATTCGGAATGTCCGTTATTCAGAGGTTAAACATACAAAAAGCTAGATTTTGGGAGTAGGGATTAGATAACTGTCCGCTAAATAGAGGTGTCTGTTATTCGGGAGTGTCCGTTATGAAGATTTTAGTGTACTTTATATTACTTTAAAAATATTACTTTAGTAGCTACTTTGCTATGCTGCATATCAATTTTATAGATGTATATTTCGTCAGCATTAAAATATGACTTTATCATTAGATGATTTCTTTTGACGTACTGATGTATCAATAGGAGGTACTTTATTTTTCGATATGCAAATTAACCACCTGTCTATAAGGCATCAATCTATCCATGTACAAATCGATTTTATTCCAGAAATTTACCTTTAAACGTGTTAACTTAGATGTACGAAGTATATAATTTTGCCAATTAAAATTCCTCTGTCTAAATATATTTATTTATTCAGCCGCATAGTAAAAAGTATTTTGGAAAAAATATTTTTGCTTTGTGATTACGCTACAAAATACGGTCTGAATAGCAACATCAAAGTATATCACGATTGATAACGACTACTATTTACTTTATTTTTTCGCCGAAGAATCCTGTCAGAGTGTATTTAATTGTAAAAATTTACTGTTTATTGAATGCGTGAAATAAAGCTCTTTCTTTTTTACAAATAAAGTTGTTTTCAAATTCCGGTATCCATCACTAATTTCAACACTTAAGCAATGAATTTGCCCTGCGCCGCAAGGGTAAATACAGTCCGAAGTCAATTGCAACTGGGAACTAGTCGTTGGGGGCCACCGTAATAGTTACCCATCATATATATGCATATATAATATATGAAAATAATACATTTGAAAACTATTTATAAAATAGATTGCAATTCCAAAACAAAATTTAAACGTGTATTTATATTTTTATTGTGCATAGTAATGTTGTATTAATGAGTTGTTGATGAATCTCTTTCGATAAATTATACAGCACGCCTAACTACTCAAGTAGTACTGAATTGCGAAAAAGAAACATCCTTATAACTCCAAAATTAACAATCTTATTAACTAACAGTTTATTGCGTCGGATTAAGCATCTCATTTCCAATTAAAATATATCTTTGAATTGAAATTTGAATGAAATACAGGGTCATGAAAAATCGAAAAATGTGGAAAACAGGATTACAGATATCTCGGCAACTAATAAATTGATCAACTTCGCTTTTTATGCAAAATGCGTGTTATTTTATTGCCTTTTACGATCACTCCTTAAAATAAAAAATTTCGACAATTTTTATATACCTTTCACCAGAGCGAATTTTTCGAGAGTCCGAAAAAAATAGTTCCGGATAATCGAGGTTACTGATATTAAATAGGCTTCGTACCATTCTTACATACTAAGTACATACAAAATTTCAAGTCTCTATCACAATTCGTTCGGGAGATAGAGCGTTTACAGACAGACAGACAGACGGACGGCAATTTTTTTTTCTAAAAATATGTTTTTCGAAATCTCCAGTGTCGAAAACGTGTAAATCCGTCAAAAAAAAATTTCGCTTTTCAAAACGATTGCAAGACTTACCCTATACTACGTATGATGGGTAAGTAACAATGAGCAGTTGTTATACATTATTACTTATCCATCATACGAAGTATAGGGTCAGTTTTTCAACAGCTTCGAAAATTCAAAAAAAAAAAAAAAAAAAACTTTGGCGAATTTACATGTTTCAGACACTGGAGATTACGAAAATTATATTTTTAGAAAAAAAATTGCCGTTTGTCTGTCAGCGTGTCTGTCTGTCTGTAAAAGCTCTATCTCCCGAACAAATTGAGATAGAGTCTTGAATTTTGGTGTGCACATAGCGTGTAAGAATGAGAAGAAACCAATTTAATATCAATAACCTCGATTATCCTGGACTATCTTTTTTCGGACTATCGAAATATTGGTCATGACGAAAGGTACATAAAAATTTTCGATTATTTTTTATTTCAAGGAATGTTTTGAAATACAATAAAATAATACAAATTTTGTATAAAGAACGAAATCGATTAGATAATTGGCTGCCGAAATATTTGTATTCCTACTTGCCACACTCTTCAATTTTTTATGACGCTGTATTTCATTGAAATTTCAATTCAAAGATAAATTTTAATTGGATTTTAGACGGTTAATCCGACGCAGTAAACTGTTATTTAATATGATTATTATTTTTGGAGATATAAGTATGATTCTTTTACACAATTCGAAACTACTTGAATAGTTGCGTTTTATGTTATTCTTCAAAATTGTTTCATCTTCAATTCTTTAATAGAGCCTTAATATTTGTTAAAATCACTTAAATATACATTTAAATTTTATTTTGGAATGACACTGCATTTTATAAATGGTTTACACATGTTTTATTTTCATATTTTATATTATGCATATCCACAAAGGGTATGTATTACGATGGCTCACCATCGACTAGTTAATTTTGTTATTTTTTTTTTTTTTTACATTTTTTGGCTATCCTATTTGGTATTTGTTATACAACCTACTGATATAATTAGCCGTATAAGAATTGGAGTAGGCTCTCCTACTGGGTATCCCATCAGCGAGATAAACTGTTCTCTGTTCGCTGTTAAACAAACAGCCGCTACAGAACGCTATTTACAAATCGCGGAATTTCTTCCATTCATCTGCGATGGCTTATAGAAGGGCTTTGATGTACAATAATAGGTAAATTTTCGTAACTCTGCTTTTGAAAGTTAGGAATGATAACATATATTTACACTAACATAATTTAAATAACACATAACTTGCAATCCATTCAATACAGCCTATTTCCATGCAAACTTGTCACGTCTGTCACGTACTTCGATTTTTGACTATTCGTATTTTAAAACGGAATACGTGACTTATTTTATGGGAGATATCTCATCAATTGAATAAGGCGAAAAAAACATTTCGAAAATCAGGTTGTCCAATAAGGATAGCGATTTTTAGTTGTGTGACAGACATGACCATCTCGCATGGAAATATCTTATACTGAAATTTCGGGCGCATAATCCGCTCATCAAGTGATCATATTTCAATCCAGAAATGTTACTCAATAAAATGTCTGTAAACATTCGATTTCCAGTTAGTAAAAAAAAAATCTCGACTGCAAATATAATTGTTTGATTCGCGGATTATACGACGACAATTACGGTATATGACAAATTTTGGTATAAAATATTGTATAATATTGAATTTATATTATCCGCACGAAATTTATGATTGCTATTAGAAAATAGTGCTCTTTAAGCTTAAAACAAAATGTTTGTACTTGATATGGGAGAAATACAGGGTGGTCATAAAAAAACTTTGTCGATATATGGAGCTCTAGCGGCCAGTCCGCTCAACGGATCGAGGTGAAATTTCAAATATAGCTATTCAGATGTATGAGCTCAAGATCTATGGACGGCAACAAAATGGCGCTCACGGTTACGGTTATAGTTACAGAAATTTGAAATTTTCCAATGGCAACACCCATTTTTTTAATCGCAAAATGCTCAGCGCATGCGAAAACCCTAAAGAGCGTTGAAACCGTACGTGTATCGCAAGAAACGGACATGTTATGCACGCACAAAAAACTGTTCTGCGAATCCCCCCCATAAAAAACTGGATTGGGGCGCAAGGAGGAAATTTGCATATGACACAGAGGCAGTACACTAATCTCTGATTACAATACAGATCGGAGAAAAGAAAACTTTTATTTTGATTCCACATTTTCCGCATGGGTGCTATCACAGACAATTACACATGGCATGGTGGCGACTGTGGACAGTACTGCCGAACGTTACATCGCATAAGGGATGTTTGCAATCTCACGTTTGATAGAATCTTTCAAATCTGGCAAAGTTTGTGGATTGCACATGTACACGCTTGATTACAGGTATCTCCAGAACCTGAAATCCATAGGAGTGAGGTCGGGGGACCACGGAGGCCATTGACGTTACCAGTTAAGATGAAATGTGCCTTGTCCGCTCATAATGTGGGAAGATTCCGATCGTTATCTCCATCATATTGGATAAGAAATTCATTAACAAAGTCTATATGTTGTTGATGGTCTTTTACTTACAACATCTGAGCGTGCTAGTACCGGTAAGGAAACATGTGGATTACAGAGCGCAGTAACTTTAAGACCATTGATTTCGGTATATCAAATAGACGAGATGCACCTTTTGTAGTTTGTATGCGTCCTCTGGTCACGGTGTGATGCACTTCCATAACAGTATCCTCAGGAACAGTTGGTCGTCCGGATCGCGGACTATCACAGGTGCAACCAATTTCTTCGAATTTCATTACTAAATCAAGAAGAACTTGTGAAATGCATAGGCCACATATTTCGCGATTTTTTCGACGGTAAACGCGCGAGGTTTTCGCAGCATTCATTTAATTTTGATAATAGTTTTACCAACTCACAACGAACGAAGTCATTTTGCTGGCATCTGCGAGCTCTGATTGAAGAACTAACACCCCACTTTTTATCCGTTTTCTACGCTGACTATCCGGCAAACGACGTTTTGTGACTGGGATTTTGTCTTTGTCACATTCAATTTTTTTTCGTGCGCCTCGGTCATGTTTTTGGGGGGCGGTTCGTAGAGCTGATTTTGTGCGAGCATAACGCGTTCATTTTTTGCAATAACCATACCTTTCCAACGCTCTTTAGGGTTTTCGCATGCGCTGAGCATTTTGCGATGAGAAAATGGGTGTTGCCATTGGAAAATTTCGAGTTTCTGTAACTATAACCGTAACCGTGAGCGCCATTTTGTTTCCGTTCACAGAATCTCGAGTTTATACCTCTGAATAGCTATATCTGAAATTTTACCTCGATCGGTTGAGCGGACTGGCCGGTTTTTTTATGACCACCCTGTATACGCGAGGAACATTCCGATTTGATAAAATAAAATTTCTGTAAATCATTCCGCATTCCCTTGAAAGAGGAATATTTTATTTGTATTAGAAATTATGTAATATTTCATCCAAATATATACATAATGTATCATCCACGTTAAATTTATTAGACTTTTTCATCCGCTTTAGGTATTTTAATAAATCGTAAAAATGTAAAAAGGCTTTTTTTTACATGAAACGTTTAATACTGAATGTAAAGCAAACTGATTTCTTTTGCGAAATTTGTAAATCATATACCACAACATTGTTTCAAAATCAAGCAATATCCACTTCTTTCATGCATAAGTCGTTTTTTTCCTAACCTATTTATCTTCATTTATTCGCTCTGTTTAACTGTGAAATGTAATAATAAAGTTATCAAATCACGAGTGAATGCTTGTCCACAAGAATGATTGATCACTTATTGCCAGATGAATTCATTTGAAAAGTTTCTCTAAACTTTATTTTTTTCATTCCTTTTTATTTCATATATTTAGTGTAAAAAAGCATTTTTTTCGTATGCGATCATTATGTTACAATCATACGTAGATACGTTGTACGAATATTTTAAAAAATAAAATGTATTAAATTATTTTTGACAGATTTCATACAAATGTCTACAAAAATTTTAAATAGTGTTTAATAATGACAATCAAAAGAATTGAATATGAAAAACATATCTTTATTGAAAGCATGTTGGTTCGATTCAATATTATCAATCGCTGCCAATTTTTACGCATTTTTGCTACCACAAAAATTATACAGAGATTTTCCTATTATTTAATCATAAGATTTCGACAATTAAATAAAATAGCATTTACTGTAAAATTTTTGTGGTAGGAAAAAAGTGTAAAAGTTGGCAGCTATGATATTATTCAATTTTTTAAAGCGTAAACTCTTCGACGATAGACATTTAAAGATGATAAATTTTTGCTTTTATGGGACTAATAGATTTTTTAAGTCAATATAAAACTATCTTAACAACTATCGTATTACTATAGATATTTTGATTGGAATCGATATCTTTTTAAAATATTCTTTTCTGAGATTTTTAATGCTATTAATATTTCAAAAGAACCATTATTTTTTTTATTTATTTCAATACTTTGATCTCATTAGTTTGTTTCTTTTAAAACATTCGCTGCACTAATGTATTTTTTTAAATTATGCTTGAATGGAATTTCAGGTTTAATGTAATGGAAGTTTAAAGGTTTGGCAATGAAACTGGTTTGATTAGTTTCAGAAAAAATATCTTTAAAACAATAAAAGTGCGATGGAATAATTTTTGTGCAATTCAATTTTCTTTTTTAAAAATGCACCAAAATTTTTAAACAATATACTTTTTTATAACTCTGATTAAATAGAAATTGAATTTTCAAGTTTTCGAATGCATTTAACCCTCTCACTGACAAGCCCGTCTATAGACGTTCCCTAAGCTCCAGGTTTCACTGCAATGCAAGCAATAATTAAAATGATATAACTCAGTTGATTTAATGGATTTTTAATACATTGTGCAATGATTAACACACTCAAGGATAACATTCATATTCGTAAATAAGATTTTTCTATAATTTTGAAAGAATCATATTTTTTAGCAATTAAAACAAACTGCTGAGAAAACAACATTACAATTTTGCCCTTTTGCAAGACTGTCAGAGGGTTAAAAGAAAATGTTTGTTCTGAATATGCAGACACAATTACTTGGCCTCTTAAAACGTTAAATTTGTTAGTATCGGGGTTGGTACATTGTTCGTACTTTTTATTCACAAATTTCTAATCTATACCAGAGGATATCTAAATAGTAATTTTTGTTTATCTAATAACAAACGTTTCGTCATTCGATATAGTAATTTCTTTTCCTTAACCTCTTCAGACCCGAGGTGCACATTTGTGTAGCTCTGATTTCAACTGCGCATCTCACTTAATATTTGAAATTTTTTTTATTGAGACAAGAGGATATTATTTGTGCACGTTAACCTTTTCTAGTTTCACAAGAAATGGCGCTAGCAGTCTTACTTCATATGATCTTGGAGAAAATAAACGAGCAATGGCGAAAAATATAAAACTTCGAAAAAGTAAATACATTTTTATAATTATAAAATTAATATTTATTCATGATATTTTTTAAGAATGCTTATAAACTCTTTTGTATTGCATAAATCATTTATTTTTTTTAGGTAGATCATAATATCTATTTAAATTAGATGTAATTTGTAAGGTGCACGTATGTGCACTTCCGGTTTCAATTCTGTGTTTTTGGAAAGAAGCCATCTCACACAAAAAATTTTTACTGAATGGAATCTAATTGGTACTGTACTAAAGTTGTTGAATTATTAAAAAATATATACTTAATTATAAATCAGAATTCATTTTGTTGATGTTTTAAATTAAAAATTAATTTTTAAAAATCATAATTATTACATCTTTGTTAGAGTAAATAAACTGATAAGGACAATGGTGATGGTAAATCTTCTGGCATTAAAAATTTAGATGACACAGATATAACTATTGAGTATACCTATCCCGAATCCATGTAACAATAAAGTTTAACCTAAAAGGCCTTTGTTGTGGAAAACTGAAAATAAGTAAATTTTTAAAACTTTTGTTTCAGCACACTTGAATAATAAAATTTTACCATTTCGCAAACATTTATTTAATCTTTTTTTCTTCTAATAGTATTTCGAGGATCATTGATTGATAAGGATTATTTAAAAGCAGATTCTACAGCATCGTAAATCCTTTTGAATCATTTCTAGATTAGTTAAGTGAAGATTTTTGGAAAAAGTTTCATATGAAACCAATTCCATTCAAACAATTCCAATTCCGTTATATTCCGTTCAAACAATTTCAATTCCGTTATATTCCATTCAAACATGAAACCGTCGCTCAATAAATGCATCTAAATATGAAATTATAAAAGTTGCAGGCGTACACATACTCGTGGGAACTTTAAAATATTTCCAAGCAAGGTTCTACTAGCAAAAAGACTTGTCAGAACTTAGAAGTGCAGCTACTAAGTCACGTGATCCATTTTTTAGATTAGAAAATTTCTTCATTTTGCAGATAAATGAAATGATCTTTAAGCAGATGACAAATTATGGAAATTAAATCTTATCTTTAATGCAGTAAGAATAAAATGTTTGTCCCTGCCCCGACCAAAACCTTTATCACTAGATGAACAGAGATCACTAGATCCCGTTGTGAATCTAGCTAGTTTGTGCCGTTAAAGCCTAATCCGTTGGGATTAAAAAACTTAATTTTATCCACCAGGGATGGCCATAGCCTTTATTGCCAAATGTATCATGGAAAAGGATTTATACCAGCTGATGATTCAAAATAATTATGATTAGGTCTAGGTGGAGGCATTGTCAAATTGTTTATTAAATTTATACCAAAAGACAATACACGGGAGATTCACTAGGACAGTTTTTTTACTAGTGTAAAATGTGTCGATTTTTTATTGAGGAACAATATCTACCAAACTGGAATGATTATGAACAAAAGACTAGGAGAAAAAAAAATCAAGAATGATCGAGATTTGTAATACGGAGAGTGGGATGAATGACTAAGTGTATACTAAACTGGAAAGATAACAAATGTGTAACTTTGCTTTCGATTTGCATCGATAGCGATCCCAAGAGCAGTTGTGTTAGGTGGTGTAAAGATCAAAACTGTAAAATTAATGTAACACAACCTGCAATTTTGAAAACAAAACGTGTATGGGTGGTACAAAATTAAATAATGGGTATGTAGCTTACTACCGTTATTCTATGCACAGAAAAAAGTAGTCAACAAGAGTTTCATATACATTTTATAGATTTGGTTATTTCCATTTGTTGGATAATGTATATCAGAAATAGCAAAACAGTGAAGTTCCTCGAAAAGACAGATTTTCTCTCTTGCGATATTTTTAGAGATTACATAAGTACTGATGAAATATAACAGCAAAGTAAGTGAAGAACGACGACCATGGAGACCACGCAAAATTTATTCATCTGAAAATGATTTTGAAGACGATTCCGCAAATAAACCACAGCGAAAACAACGTAAGGTTATTTAGAAGCCAATTTATTATATTAGATACGACAAAGTGGACAGTTTCCTCGTTCAGCAAATGATAACTTTGTTTCTAAATGCAAATCAAGAACAAGTGTTATTTGTACAAAATGCAATATATACCTCTATATATGTATAAAAAGTATTTTTTTTTTTGAAAATAGCACGTAAAATAAATTTATATGTATCAATTGTCCACCAAATTCCACGTTTAAATAATTTTTGAAAAATGAAGATTTTTTTGCAGTATGAACCCGAGGTGCACATATGTGTACCTGTTAGTAAATATAAACTAACAATAATTATTTTACTTTTTATCACAAAATTATGTTTCTATACGTATATACAGATGGAAAAAACTGTGAATTTTTTTTTTACGATGGCTTAAAATGTGTCAGGTCTGAAGAGGTTAAGAATTATCCGTATAAATTCGGATTTTCGAAATAAAAATGAAGACCAATCTGGCAACTCTAAACTATATTTTGATTACTTCTTTTTGTAAGTACAATACTCGTTTTCCATAACAGTGATTATACTTTAATATGAAAGAGAAATATGTAACACAATTAATGAATTAAGTATTTTTAATTTTTTCAATGAATTTATCTATTTTCTTTCCGCACTCTAGAATCATCGGTGAAAAGTACTTCAATAAAAACGTCACTTTTTAACTTTAAATTCAATAATTCTTTACTGATATGAAATATAATGATGAAATATAATGATGAGTAATGTTTCTCATATAGACTTTACGTTTTGCAAACGATAGTTAATAAAAAAGTTAAAAGTTTTATTAAATGATTTGACAGCGTATGAAATATAATTTATATTTTGATATGTAGTCGAGTCTCTTTATATCGAAACTCCATACATCGAATTTCTCTATATAACGAATTTTTTGTAGAAACGGTCCCCTTTTCGCATGATTACATTAAAAACAGGCTCTATATAGCGAAATATTATCTCCATATAACGAATTTTTTCATAAATTGGTCTTAATTTATTCAGTTTTAAAAAAAGTTCGAAATCATATGGAATCAATTTTCCATCATTTATTTTTGATTTATCGTTCAGTGCTGAGTTTTTTTTTTTTTTTTTTTTTTTTTTTTTTTTAATATTACTTCTCTTCTAGTTCTTTAAATCCAACGAGTTCATCCCACCTCCCACACATTTTTCAACATCCTTCTCAAAACAGAGTCAATTGGATTGTACACATATAAGAGAGGCCTTCAAATGGAAGAAAATGTTAACTGCATTTTTTCATTCCTTGCTAAAATTTGAGCTTTTTTTTTCTTTGAGAGCGTAACAACTTTAAAATCAAAACAACAAAAAATTACAGATTTCTTCGTCTGAAATTAATGCAAGCCTTCCTCATTTGATTTTCATTAAGCTTTCAAATAAATGTCTGTTCTCTTTTTTGAAACTGCTTAAATAATTAAGAAATAAAATGTTAGGTTAATATTTACTTTTAAACATTTCATATTCCTAATTAAAAAGATCAAAAATAATATTTGTTCAAAATTTACACATTAAATACGATTTTTAACATCATTCTCTACACATCGAATTTCTCTATATAACGAATTTTTAACTGGAACAATGGATTTCGTTATATAGAGACTCGACTGTATATGGTTAAACTAATTGTTCACCATATAAATAATAAATTAACGAACAAGAATCGAAGAATTCTGTAGTCGCTATTTTTTTCCAATTGTATTCAATGTTGATTAATACGATTCTAAAAATGCGTCAAATTGAATTTTATTCAAAGGATTTTGTCTAAGCAATTTATGAAGTGCATATTTTAATGAATCGACTGTAATTGTAGTCTTTTTTCTGATATATGTTAATTGACAAACGGAAATCGGATGTAAACTCGAATCAAAAGAACCACAATGACTTTATTGTTTAATTACTTTTTCTTAAAACTTCCACTGATATCCGGAAATTTGCAATTTGTTATACGAGTAATTTATTTTGACAGAGTAAATGAAAATGTTACTTATATAAGTGTAACAGGAAATTAAATAAGATTTTTCAATTAAATACTTTTCACACGTGGTGTAAAAATAATAATTTATGTAAGTAGAACTTTATTAAAATAAGTATTAATGAAGACGTACCTACCATTGATCTTTTTCCTGGGTAAGCATTGGATTAATGTAAATTGTTTTGAATCAATGATATCTTAATTTAGTTAGAAGTAAAATGTAGGTGCATTTAGTAACAATAGCGTACTTTATATTTCTTTCTGAAACTTACAATAATATTTCTACTTGTGGATGACCAAAATAAATTTTTTACCTACGTCTGCTCAAAGTTGATTTAATCAAAATGTATCTTGAAATTTGGCTTAACATAGTATATTTTCTATGAATGAATTTAAGATTAGCGTAATATAAATAAAAATTTGACAAGAACAATTAAACAAAATATTCAAACTTTTTTATCCTCTATTTTTTTTTTTATTTAAACATTCGAAGATGAAGTTTATAATGCTTTTGGATAAAATAATCTCATTAACATCTTGAAGAGCAATGGGATAAAATATATCCCACTTAACTTTAATTGCGAAATGCCACATTGATGCCAGAATTTTGAAGTGAAAATTTTAGATATATCAAATACGTGATGAAGAGTTCTTATCGATTTTGAAATAAATTTGTTTTTAAATTCTGGTATCTTTCAGTCATTTCATTATTTTAAGAATACAATTGTTTTGTTTCTCAAAGGGTTAAGCGAATCGTCTGCTTCTTAAGTGACATATTGTAACAGAGATACATTTTTTTCTAGGTTAAATACCAGTATTTTTTTAAAGAAAAATAAATTTTGTTCAAACGCTCAAAATGCTACCCTATTTATCAGATATTTTCTATCAGAAAGTAATTATACCGGAAAATTTCCTGATCGTGAAATTGCAACATTTTTTTTTTCTTTAGACATTGGTGAATAGAAATGAATTCTGATTAGAATATACAAGTACGTGATTAATTCGTGAATTTTGTGATTTTAACTTAAATCATCCTATAATGTTTATTATTAATTAATTAATATTTACTTGTGCAGGAAATTTTCCAAATAAAATGATACTCTATGAGAAGAGATAGTTGCTAAAAGTAGTATTTTGATTGGATATAAAAACATAAACATCTTTAATTTCCTTACAAATAAAACGATTTAATATATTTTTTTAATTTTTATTTAAATTTTATTTAAATTTAAATTTTATTTAAATTTAAATTTTATTTAAATTTAAATTTTATTTAAATTTTAAATTTTATTTAAATTTTAATAAATTACATTTGATGTTCAAGTTGATATTTTACGCAACTTATGGTGCAAGTTATTCATATTTTACGTCATACGTGTACCCATACGTAGCGATTATTTTTTTATTATTTTTCGCACCGCTTTTTCTAAACAGAAAAAATTTAGATATGCATCGACATAGTTTCCAAGAGAAATAAGCTGCTAAAATGTGTTTAAAAAAATAGTGGTGCTCACGGACTATAAAAATAGTTGCCTGTAGCCAGTGCTGCCAGATTGGGGATTTTGTCCCAATTTTGGGGAATTTTGAACTTCCAGGGGAATTTTTGGGGAACAAGAAATTCTTGGGGACATGTTTGGGGACTATAAACATTTTGGGGGAAAAACTTGGAGAATTGTTTTCTCAATTTTTTACTTTCAGACACTTGCCAATTATTGGATCGGTGTTGAATTCAGTTTTGATTTGGAAAACGAAAATAAAATACAGAAATAATAAGTATAAATTCTCGTTGTCCTGCTCATCGTTTATATGTACTACAGAATCATCAGGGTCTGCCTTGGACTGTCCCCCACCTGAATTTTCAAATTTGTAAATAATGGAATGATGAAATAATGAATAATAAAATAAAAAATAATGTTTTATAGATTAAGCCAGATAGAAGCAGATAATGCCAACATCATCTCAGATAAATTCAAACCCCAACATTTTAGAGATTGTCTTAACCTTGAAAAAGTTACTAGTATAAAAAGAGCAGATGGAAGTAATGCAATGGTAGGCCAGCATCATCGACTGGCAAAAATTTAAATAACAAGTGTACGAGCTTGTAAAATGTGTCTATACACGGCAATTAGCTGTGAATATACATGCAAATTTCTGTTAAGGGGTTTTATTTTATTTTTTTTTTTTTTGGGGGGGGGGGGTTAATGGGGAATTTTTTCAAAAAAGTGCTTGATTTGGGGGGAAAATTGAGATTACATTTGTAAAAAAAAAGTTTATTACGGAAACTTGAAGTCTGAGAACTTGCCTTTTTGAGTCGAAATTGCGTTGGGGACTTTTTCTGAAAAAAGCCCTGATTTGAGGAAAATTCCAGAAATTTTGGGGAAAATGGCTTTCGACAATCTGGCAACACTGCCTGTAGCAGCCTTGTAACAGGATGCATTTCATTGCTTTTGCCAATTATCATTTGCCCGTGCCTCGTACTAGCATCAATATTCCAGTCATAATTTAATTTTCTTTATTATTGTTCGCAATTTATTATTCTTATTAAATTTTGAAATATCTTAATCCGAGTATTTTTCTGATTTAAGGATACAGGGGACTCTCAAAACTAAATTTTTTAATTTTCCATGATTTTTTTTTTAAATAGTCATAGTATATATATCTCTTATTTCACATTTTTAAAAAATATATATATTAAATAGTTTTTGAGATGCAGATTTTTCTTTTTTTTAATTAACGGGAACAGACAAGATTTCAAAATGCTCCGTGCGAAATTCTTTATGCCCAATTTTTCTGTTTTTTTTTTTTTTTTTTTTTTTTTTTTTTTGTTTAAAATGCTCTCTATGTATGTGTTAACAAATGTTACTAAGCATTTTTAGCATATTATTTGTAAAACATTAAAAAATTGATTTTAGCTTAATTCTTTTGTATTTTTCTTTAAAAAATCATTAAAAATTCCATATAACTGAAATTTAAAAAATTTAAATGCGTCTAAATTTTTTTTTTTTTTTTTGTAGCATTTGTTAACACATACATAGGGAACATTTTAAACAAAAAATCAGAAAAATTGGGCATAAAAACTTTCGCATGGAACATTTTGAAATTATGAAAACGGCGAAAATATTCATTCTGAGAAAAACAGGTTTCAGTAACTATAATGGTTATAATTGCTTAATATTTTCCTACTGACACAGTTTCAGCTATATATAAGGGATATAATATCATTTCTAACTTATATGTAAGTGTTTTTATGGTAAATTCCATAAAATATGTGGCTTCGACAATAATTCATGCAAAGGACGTGAAGTATCTGACTTTTAAAAAATCTTCTCAAAAATAAGTTTTCGTATTTTCTAATGAATTTTTTTTTTAATTTTTCTAGAAATATTCATTGCATAAATACCTCTTATTGTACAAATTTTTGTTAAATATATTAAATATCTTTAATATATTAAATATATTAATGTTTTTTTTTTTCGCTATAAAGATTGGGACAAAAAGCAATTCCTTTAAATACATTGTAAACAAACGCTAAAAGGAACAGTTAAAGTATTGTTTTGAGAAATCACAAATTTAATAAGTATTCACTGCAAAATAATAACATTTTGCAAGCTAAAACTAAAAACTAAGCTAAATATTACGGATGCGAATCCGCAAAAAAGTAAATAAAGAGGGGCAGCAGTTACTTATATGTAAGTGTTTTTATGGTAAATTCCATAAAATATGTGACTTCGACAATAATTCATGCAAAGGACGTGAAGTATCTGAATTTTAAAAAATCTCAAAATATAACTTTTTGCATTTTCTAATGGATTTTTTTTTAATTTTTCTATAAATATTCATGGTATTTGTATTTGGTATTGTACAAATTTTTATTAAATATTTTTAATATATTAAATACATTAATATATTTTTTTATTTTACGCTAAAAAGATATGGGAACAAAAAGCAATTTCTCTAAATACATTATAAACAAACGTTAAAAGAAACAATTAAAAGTTACAGTTAAATTATTGTTTTGCGAAATCACAAAATTAATAAGTATTCAGTGCAAAAAAATAACATTTTGTAAGGTAAAACTAAAAACTAGGCTCAATTTTACGGATGCGAATCGGCAAAAAAGTAAACTAAAGGGCCTGGCAGAATCAGCTGATTGGACAAAAATGCTTCTAACTCCAGTAAAAATAGTCGAAATTGAAAAATTATTTTTGTGTTCAATAGCAGGGAGTTCATATAATGTTATTGTGCTAAAAATAAAAATTCAACAATTTGATTTTTTTTTTTTTTTTTTTTTTTTTGCGATTTTGAAAGTCTACTGTAAAAGGGCAAAAATTAGGCAAAAATTTCTGTTTCGAAAAACAGATGATAAAAGGTCTAAAATTCTGCAAAAGACATGAAAAAATAGACATTATTTAAAAGTTTTTTTTTTTTTCAAAATTATTGATCAGTCAAATGGTTAATAATTATGCAAGTAAAACAAACAAACAAACAAACAAAAAACTTGTTAAAAAAATAAATGACATTTTGCATCTATAAAAGAAATTTCACTACTAAATGTTTAATTAATCTTTTATTTAGTTTTTGCAGCAATGAAAAGAGTACTTTTCTTACAATTAACATTTAGAACAAACAAAAAATAACCTTCTGAGATACTTTTTGTAATTATGTAAATGTAAAGCTAATGAAGCTTTCTGTCTATATTTTTACATCAACTAATTAACCAAGATAATGTCAGCTATTTTAAGGCCTGCATGGATAAAATTTAGATTTTCGTAATTTTTTTTTCTAATAAATGAACTAAAAATTCAAAATGATTTATGATTTTTTTTAATGTCTGTTACATAAATAACATGTAAAAAATTAGAAACAAAGTTATCATAATCATTATCATTATCATAAACAACATGATCTAAAGAATGTTATTAAATCTTCATTTAATTTATTTTGAAGATTTGTTATTACAAACAGTTCTTAGTAAAAATATAAAAAAGATTTTTACGTTTATTTTTAATAAATCTTTATTATTTTTGCATGAAGAACATATATTTCCTCTTTTGACACACATGAAAAAGAAACATAATTTGCTCGAAAATGTTTACAAAATGAGTGAATGGCTTTGTTGAATTCAGTTTAAAAATACAATAGTGATTCAGTTAAAAAACAACTGTATTTTGAGAAAGATAGAAAGATATTCTGATTAATGTATTTCACAATACCATTTTTATGCAAATCGTAATACTAATAATATATATATTCTACATAAAAATATAAGAATTTACATTATAAAAAACATTTTGCTTCTAAGACGTTGTATAATAACAAAAACATTTAAAATATATTAAAACATTTCTATTTTACATGTATCAACTCAAAGATTAATTAGAGTCATCCTCAGAATGTAAATAGAAAATAAAAATTAGACCTGTATATTAATTTACTCTCATTAAATAAATAAATAAATTATATATATTAAATAAATAAATTATATATATTAAATAAATAAATTATATATATTAAATAAATAAATTTAATGAGAGTAAATTAATATACAGGTCTAATTTTTATTTAAAATTATTCATAAGAGAATCAATTGAAATTTATTTAAATAGTTCACATATTTTCAACGATACACTATCATTTCGCATCCCAAATATATGGATTGAATGGTTAGACAATTTACACGGTAATTATTTAACTAGACCATGGACAATATCAAATTAAAAAGCGCGTGATACATTTAATTTATTTATTTCCAATAACTTTTTATTCCGATTTTCACGTTCATTGTATTTGTAATTTTTATTTTTCTCTTTACATTCTGAGGATGACTCTATTAATTTTTGAGTTGAAACATGTAAATAAAAATGTTTTAATATATTTTAAATGTTTTTGTTATTATACAACGTCTTAGAAGCAAAATGTTTTTTTATAATATAAATTGTTATATTTTATGTAGAATATATATTGTTAGTATTACGATTTAGTTATTAGTGGACGTAATCAAGACTTATTTAGTGTTATTTTTCACATTTTTATGCAGTTTTAACTTGTGCCGTATGAAGGGGTCCGACTCCATCCACTTTTTTTGAATACCACTTTTAATTAAAGAATTTTTTTCTTTATAAATTTACTATAAACATTCTGGGAACGTCGTTTTCCTTGTAATCGTTGTGGAAACCTCAACTGTTATCTCAAATTTTTTTCTAAAAAAATGTACTGGCTTCCAAAAGCGGAACAGTGGGAGCCATGCGTATGCATATTTATAAATAAAAAGTTCCATCACAGACTGAAATGTTTAGTCCTAAAAACTGGTAGATGGGAGGTGCTGAGATTTAAAACATGCCACGCTGCCTAATCTTACTTATTATAGTTTTTTGATGGGTTCGAATTATATAAATACGTAGCAAGTATAGTCGTCATCTGGTCCGTACGTCTGTCTGTCTGCTCGTTAATCCGCCTAAGAAAGCGCTAAAACTACACTACCGAATTACTTGAAATTCAATGTACGTAATTTTTGCATAATTTTGTCGAGACATTTCAAATTTTATGAAAATTGATTCAAAACTTAAAAAGATATTAATAAAAGGTTTCTCCTTTCTATTAAATCCTGTCATGCTTAAATGTTCCAATCCTATACAACGGTTAGTGATAAACAGTTCTAGGTTGTCATAGTGAATACATCATATTTATGATGGAATCCTGTTACTTTCGCAATACTGAATTTACTACATACAATCGTACGTATAGAATTCTAATGAATGGATAATTGCAATACTCATGCATTTTTACAGTAGAGTGATACATATTTAGTGAAACTTAAAAGCGCATATCATAATCTCATTGCATCCATCCTACAGCCATCATTAATAACATATAGTACTTCGGATAGAATATAACATTTGAAATCTTTTGTGTGTCCCTATAAATGCTATGCACTTCGTATTATGCATGAAATAAAGCATATTACGCTTCATCGACGTATATCAATTTAATTATATATGAAATCGTTTACCATAATTAAAATATGTCGCAAACAAATCTCCCACCTCCCATTTATTATTATATAATGGAATTATTTTGTGTAGCCTTGTAAATGAATAATGACTAGTCTTTTTAGTGCTTACTTTACGAAATGCATATTTTTTGTACACTTCGTAGATGCAGGCAAATTTGAATGTATTTGACAAAATGTAATATCGTTAAATTTCCTTCCCCATAGCCCGTAATGTAATGGAAAACTTTTGACTGTCCCTGTTAATAAACTAATGATAGTAGAACCTTCATTTTCTAGAGGGTTCATGCTAGGGTAAACCACAATAACGTCCAAAAATTTCTTGGCAATCCGAGTATATTTACGAGAATTAGAGCATGGACAGACGGCTATGACTGACGGAGAGACAAACCAAAACCATAAACATTTTTCAACTTGTGAGGGAGTGTCCCTTTGTAATAAAGGCACTCTAGTATTTTGAGCGAGATCGTGACGTCAATGTTCTAACATGTGTGGCGCAAAAGCGACACCTATCCTTTGTGCAACTTTAACTTTCCGGAGTGTGTGTGGCGCCCTCGAGTCTACAGTTAAGTGCGGTTATGAATATTATGCAAATTTATAGCTCCGTCTTCAATTTGCAATGTATAAAAGCTGTGAGTTGGAATGTGTGGCAAGGGAGCCTCTAGAAAAGGATAGCTTGTGTTGTGAGACGAGGAGAGCCAGCAAGGTGTGTTGTGAACCGAGATAGCATATATTGAGTGGCGAGGTGAGCTGGGATTGCCTAAGAGTTGAAGATAGAGGAGTCTCTGCTGTCAAATCGGGCAAAAGTTAATTAGCACTCTGAGTATTTGAAAATAAAGGATTTTGTGCAGCCACGGGCTTTTTCCTTATAGATTAAAGTAGCATTAAGCCGCGACCTGGAAAGTACAGCCGGGGTGAATGCTCTGAGCTGGACTTAGCCGGTGGATGTCAGTATGAGTTATAGTTTAATCTCATGGTATTGTCTTTAGTTACTAGAAATATTGAACTTTAGCTCCACTTCCCCTTTCCCAGAGACAGTAAATAAAGTGTTGGATTTTAACTTTACTTGAACTATGTTCTCATTTGACCAACATATCACCGGCAGCATATCCAGCCACATCACAAACTCTGTTCGAACGTGTTAAAAAAACTTCCGTGGCGTACAGTCCCAATTTTCCACTGTGCCTATAATTCAGCAGAATATAATCGGCCGTAAACAAACACCAGACAAATAATCAGTTTTTAAGACTATAATAAACTTAATAACTCAATAACTGTATTGTAAGAATAAAATAGTAATAATATCATAGTACAAACAAAATTGATTTTCTTGAGAAGAAAAAGCCAAATATACAGCATTTTAAATCCAGCCTACGACTCTTTTGTTCAATGAAAATTGAAAATTATTTTTATATAAACGTATACTGTAGAAGTAAAACATATATATAATCTTGTTTTATAAAAATACATGCCGCAGAAAATTTTCGAATTTCGCTACATACATAATAATTTTATTCGTCTATGATGACTGTATTATATCTCGATTAAGAAGTTGAAACAATCGACCAAACCAATGAACCAATGCAGGATAATCAGAAGTGCCTACTGGAGTCGTGCTGCTCCAGCTTACCTTCCATCGGATTCGATGAGTCGAATTGCTGATTGCATAGAAGAATGGCAAATTAAATGGTGGAATTTTCAGAAATTCCGTAGCATTGGGTTGGTCGATGAGTCTCAAGGTAAAGTGGTCGAAAAAGCCAAGGGCCATACATTTTTTTTTTTTTTTTTTTTTTTTATATATATATATAAATTAGATAAATCCTAAATAATTTTTAGGGAAATATCGAAAATAAAAGTAAAAATAAAAATAAAATAAATAAATTTAGCAAAAAGTTAAATTTAGTAAAAAATAAAAAGTAAAAATAATAAAAATATCATTTGAGAAAAAATATCTAAGGAATTCAAAGAGAAAAGCAAGGGGATACGACGAACAACTTGGTCGACCAATGAAATTTAAGCAGCCGGCCAATGAAATTCGTCCGTTCGCAACCTTGAAAGTAACAATCGTCCGATAAGGAAAAGCGATTGTTTAGGGGGGATTATGTTTCATTTTCCAACTGGAAAGAAGAAACAAGATTAGAAAAGGGAAAAAATATAAAAATTTAACATATTTAAGTAAAATTTTTTTATTTATACGCGATGTGGATAAAATCCGAAGCCAAGTGCAAAGGCAGGAACGATGTCGATATGATAATAGGATGAAGGATAGATTTTAAGTAAAAAGAGTGAAAATATATCAAGGTTATAAATTTGGAAAACCTCAACTATGCGTTTAAGGTGGTTCATGCCTTCTTCTTTTGGAAGGGGGGGCAAAACCGTCATCTCTACTCAAGATAACAAGCGGTCTTTTTTTACCAACAGTATTGTTAATATTGTAAGGTTTTATAGATCGCAACG
The DNA here is from genome assembly GCA_964019185.1 of Maratus speculifer. NCBI lineage: Eukaryota > Metazoa > Arthropoda > Arachnida > Araneae > Salticidae > Maratus > Maratus speculifer. Next base: position 1,454,225 of record CAXHSM010000003.1, read on the forward strand.
CATCGTTGGGTATTAGAATACGATCTCTATGAAAGTTTTGTGCAAGTTTTTTAATAACTTGCGAAATCGGCCGAATTTTGAGATCATTATGAATGACATCGTTCCGAACAAACGTAGTTGCTTTGACAAACTGCCTTAATATGGTATTTTGAACAATTTGAAGTTTTTGGAGTTGAGTTTCACATACAGATCCCCAAACAACTGACCCGTAGGTCATGGTGAATCTGATGAAAGATTTGTATAACAGTAATTTATTAGGAAGCGACGGACAGCTATGCCTAGCTAAAAGGGATTTAAGGGAAGCTTTGGCCGCCACAGATTTTGATTTAGCATCGGTAATCTGTTTAGACCAATTTAATTTAGAATCTAGGTAAATTCCTAGGTATTTATAGTTAGTGACCCAGGGTATATCTTCATTATTTAAAGTTAGATTAATGTCTGGGGTAATAGATCTTCGAGAGAAGATCATGGCAGCACTTTTCGAAGGGTTAACTTTTATTCTCCATTTACGTAGCCAAATAGAAAGGGCCTGAAGATAGGATTGGAGTTGTTCGATCACAGTGTTTAGTGACGTGTTTCTGAATAGTATGGCCGTGTCATCAGCATATAGTGCTAAGAGGATGCGGGGAATCTTTGGAATGTCGTTGATATATAAGTTGAAGAGCCAGGTACTTAGAAGTCCTCCTTGCGGAATACCAGCCTCGATATTTCGAAAAGAAGAAATAGAGTGATGTACTCTGACAGAAAAGGATCTATTTTTTAAGTAATTATAAATAATAAGGATAAGTTGAGGTGGAACTTTAAGAATAATTAGTTTATAGATTAGAGCTTCGTGCCAAACTCTATCGAAAGCTTTAGCTATATCTATGAATATAGCACCAGTTTTTTGTTTGTTAAGGAAACCCTCGTGAATGAGTTCGGTTACCCTCCAAAGCTGATGGTTCGTAGAAAGTTTAGGTTGAAACCCAAACTGTTCAGGGATGATTATCGAATTGGTGGTAACGAACTCTTTCAGACGGTTTGAAAGTACGTATTCATAGATTTTTGAAATGCAGGATAGAAGAGAAATGGGTCTAAAATTAGAAGGTACGTGGCGGTTCTGGCCAGGTTTGGGAATTGGTACCACCAGAGCTTTTTTCCAACAATTCATACCATTGAAAGGCGGAAATGTTTCGACTAAATTTTACAAATATTTTATTTAAATAATAATGGCATGAGTCCGCTATTTTCAATTTATTGGATGGAAAAGAATTAAACTGTTAAGAGGTTAAAGCATTTGATATTTTAAAAATAAAACTAGACAAAGAAGGTTAAATATACAAAGCCCATCTCTTCAAATGTTTTCGACCAGAAAAAATGAATAAATATTTGGCATTATTTAATCAGCGGATTATGTCGATTTAAAATGGTAAAATAAAAAATAAAAATGGGTATAAAACAGCGGAGATATTGGCAGCTGTGAAAATAATTATTTAAATTACATAATTAATTAAATGATTGAAATAAGTTGTATTAGTAAATTCGTATAGACAGGGAAGTGAAATTAGATAGACTTGCAATTGTAATCCTTTGGAGTTTTGTTATTTTATCTCTTATGAGTGGGGAGCAGTAGTGGCTCGTCACAGAGAGTGCTGCATCAAATTTTTCTTTCCACTAAAATTTAACAGAATCTTTTCTATTATTTATTCGACAACTTTTGTTGATTAAAGAAAATTGAAACGATACAATTTTAGTGGTGTGAATAAATTGATGCATTAATTATAAATAGAAGTTTTCATATACGTCCATTAACATTTCAAAAATATGCATTAAAATATTTAATTGCCATAAAGGACGTTAAATACTAATAAAAACATTAAAAGATCTTAATAATTTTTACATGTTTCGATTGAATTTACTCAATCATCATCAGAAAAAGAAAATACAAATAAACACAAAGATGGAAAAGGACAATAAACTATTACAAATGAAATTTAAAATTTTTTAAAAATAAAAATCACGCGCGTTATATTTTAATTATGTTTCACGTTGCTTAATTTTAATTTTCAAATTATCTAACAATTCAATCCAAATATTTGGGATTTGAAATGACAAGGAATCATTGCAGACCATTGAGCTTCTGACGTAAATTTCAACACTCTCTCTAATAAAAAGTTGCAAATAAAGATCTGACCTATAAATTAATCTACTTTCATTAAACAAATTTTTTTTTAAATTGATGCAGCACTGCCTGACGAGCCGCTGCTGGTGGGGAGTATAAACATATTGGAATTTTAGAAGAATTCTGGGATATATTGCATTGCAATATCAGTCCGAAAAAAACATAAAGATTTAATTATTAGGGACTGCATTATTGTCAATCAACACTGAAATAAAATTCGAACAATTCAATACACATGTATTCCGCAAATAAAATTTAAATAAGGTGAAATAATGAATAAAATCCAGCAAGTATTGTTTGTCTTACAAAATTTACTACAAACAATCAGTAGAAATGTCAGATTTTTTTTCTTTGAAAATTTATTTACAATTATAAAGGTGAATATGTGAATTTTTTAGAATGCTTCATAAAGCTTTTTTAACCACTCAATCATCGCCCCCGAGACTTTCACGGGCTGCAAGCTTCACGGCTTTTATTCAGAATTTTTTGATTCCCACTAGTTTTATAAAATAATGTAATAAGTTTTATTCTGGTATCACATTACTTGCCATAAAAAAATGAATATTTTTTTTTTCAAAAAAGTGGTCACAATTATGAATTTGAATTTTTAAACCGTAATTTAATGCGATCATTAAGGAGCTACTTCAGTCAAATGAAAAGACCACTTCAAAGACCCTAATCCTATGAAAGAAATTTATAAAGATATCTCGGTTGCATTTCAATATTTTTAAATGATGTTTTGGTTTTGGATATCTGAGATCGATCTGTATGCATGCCGTTAGTTACTTTTTTCATTTTGTTTACAGTTATTTTTTACGAGGACGCTTTCATTTTCGGAACCGGTTTGGAAAGCGAAAGCAAACCCATAAAAAATATCTGCAACCAAAATTGAAAAACTAAAAAAAGGCCTCCATTCAGATCAATCTGAGTTATCCAATGCAAAAAGAATCATCTAAATGCAACCGAGATATCTTTATAACTTTCTCCCATAGGATTAGTATTAGCGAACGGGTCTTTTCATTTGAGTGAAGTAGCATCTTAAGTGGTTAAAAATCTAATTTGTTTGAACATCATCCATCATAAGTTAAGTTGCATAAAGTTCTACGTCACTTATTTATGAACTGCAACTTCTAATCTTTCCGGTTGCAATAAACTATGCATCACAATAGATATAAAATTTAAAATTCTTTACTTTACCTCAAAATATGACTTTACGAGGGCATAAATTTTTTATTGCAAATAATTAATTTTAGCACATTCAAAGTGATTTGGCTGACACGCTGAATGAATGAATGAAATAGTGTTAAAAGCTGGATTAAATCAATTAGCATTTACCGCAGTGTTACAATTTGTGATGCTATAAACAGAAACTTTAAATAGACAGTAAAATTCATGACATCATCCTATTTATGAGGCATATAAAGGGAGTAAAATAACCATACATTAATCCAGTACTTCATAAATAATGTCAAAAATTAGGTGTATAATTTTATTAAATATTATGAGTAAAAATATAACTAACAGTTTTTCATGAATTCGTCTGGTTTTATATTAATCGCACGCTATGTTTTCACATAGTAGAAATTTAAATGTAAGATATTTTCTTACCACACACAAAAAAATCTACTGAAATATTATTGTAATAATTTATTTTCTATTTAAAAAAAAAAAAAAAAACGAAATTTTTCAGAATAATATTAACGGGTAAAATGCAGATGCATTATGGGAAAACAAGTAAAATGTTAGAAGAAAAATCTCTCGACAGTTCAATTTGGTAATTACATAAACATTTCAAAAATCAAAATAATTCATCTTTTTTTCTTACATAACTTATTTTGAAATCACAATAAGCTAAAATCTTTAAGGTGAGAACTGAGAATTTCTTAAAAAGATTCGTTAGATGTGGCATTTGTCATGTTATTGCAAATTTATGCACCTCTGCAAAATTATAACCTTCTGCCAAGTAACAGTAAAAAAATTGTTTTATGGCGAACACCGGAAAAAATATCTCAAAAACTTTAAAAATTAAAAATATTTTTCCTTTAACGTCACTCTTGGGATAAATCTCAGAACCTTCACGGCATCATGTTGCTTATAAAAGCAGCATGACAAGTAATACAGTAGAATTCGTATGTTTAGGCGGAAACACATTGCCGTAGTTCTAAAATTTTCGTTTATCATACCTATATTTTCTGTTATAAGCTTTACTTAATCCGGGAGAACACGCGCTTACCTAGGGTAGAAATGTTTTTAACTTTGTCACCAATAAAATTAAATTATAACCGTCATTTTATTTAGGAGGAGACAATCTTTACAAATTTTGCGATAAAATAAGTTGAAGGTTACTTTTAAAAGATAAGTGGTTCAGGGTCCTAACTATAAACTTGGAGGCCCCGGAGAAAACTAGTGAGGCCCCTCGCGCCCGGGGCAAAATGAAACTTTGCCCCGGACGCATTTTTTTTCGCACGCCGCTGTTTAAACGTACACAGTATGATAAGCCTAATAAAATTAAAGATGAATTTTGATTTTTTTTTTTATTATTATTTTATGTATTTATTAATAGATAAGAAGAAAGATTTTCTAGAATTTTTTAGATGCTTTTTATATTATTCAACCAATCAGAAGCCCATATTTTTTTCCTTATACTAGCTTCGGTGCGATCGGCAAATATGCTGGCGCGACATGATACATTCGACTCGGACATTCTGTTGTCTGCTCTAGAGCTGCTTTTGCATGCGAAGCGTATGGAGTATATCATCGGACACGCAAAAACATTTATTCTAGCACTTTGTTTTTTTTCTTTTTTGTTATTACTAATTTTTTGCTAGGTGCTGGGTATTTTATAGGAAGTTAGACTAGAAAATAAAATCAATAGTTTTTCTTAACTACCAGTTTGGGGCCCCTGGGCAGTGCCCCGGTTGCCCCGGCAATAGTTACGGCCCTGAAGTGGTTACGATTGCAAAAATCATACTCACTCCGAGTCAAAAAGACCCGGTGCGTATACCCCCTGTTCAAAAGAGATAACTAAAATAAAAACCGTTAAGCAAATATGACTCTTAAATAGTACTGACCGATATCTGCTGGTGAAAAATAATAAATTTTGATTGGAATATGGATGCCCGTGCGTAGCACGGGCAAATCATGATAGGTTAAAAACTCTTTGCCCGTATGACTTACGGGCAGATTAGGGAAGCGGTTAAACAGTATGAAATTATAATAACAAAAACTAGTGTTATCAAGCAGTTTTAAGTGGTAGATCAAGCAAACTCTTATTGCTAGTACAGTAGAACCCCGCTAATTCGGACCCCGTTAATCCGGATCTCCGTATAATCCGGATCGGTTTGGTCATTTTTTTTCAAGTTTGAGAAGCGAATGCCTAATTTCCATAACATTAACTTGTTTCATCGTCGTATTCTGAATTTAAAAAAAAAAGTTATTCTGATATCTTTTCGGAAAAATTAAACAAAGTAAACACTTTATTGTCTATAAATATTCAATGAGTTTAACATAAAGGTGATTTTCAGAAAGAATGTTTTATTTTATTTCATTTTTTTCTAATTCTCAGGGTAATCCGGATTTTCGATAATCCGGATTGGGTCTGGTCCCAATTAATCCGATATCGGGGTTTAACTGTACAACGTAAGGGCAAATGGATAGCTGCCAACATGTTCCGGTTTTTTGGCCAGGAAAAATTATAGAGTAAATTTTATCATTTTAAATTGCAATAGTCAGTCGATTAAATAAGACGAAGATTTCTATTAAATTTTTTTCAGGCCAAAAAATCGGAAAATCTGGCAGCTATGCAAATTATTGAAAAGGTTAAAGTTCCGGAATTTTTTGTGAAATACCAATTTTATCAGCCATTTGTAAAGTTGTCGGAGTAAGAAACAGGAGGGGAAACTTAATGCGCATGACTCTTCGAAAATACAAAGCGAAATTTTGGTAAATAATGAGGGGGCTGCAATACGATGTAGGCTGTTTTTTTAGCAGTCTTTCAATATGATTGTATGCCTAACTTGCATATGTTCGAATTAAAAGATATTTTATTTTATTCGTTTATGTCTCATATTGATATATCATAAAATAAATTAAGATGGGATGTAAGTGCTGTGTTCCTGGATGTAAAACAGGAGACGAAGAAAAAAAAATTAAGTTTATTGCGTGCTCCATAAGTGAGAAATGTTTTTTAGGCTTTAATATAAAGCTATTTGCTGTAATTATATTTAAATTGAGAATTTTTTATTGTGCATAGATCTTAGTGTATATGTTTTTTAAATGTTATGTGGAATAATAACGAACAGACTTTGTTTTGTGTCTAAATGCAAAGTTTGTTAATGTGTAAAAGACGTGTACATTTTACAAAACATTAATTAGCCAAAGATTTTTTATATTTTCTTATAGTATTTATAAGCAGTATTTATTACTTCTTTATCCACTGTCTATGGATTAATTAATATTATACAAATTTATTTGTCCATAAAATCAGTGTTGAATTCAGACACTTTTCTCGGGAGGGACTTCAGTGGCTCGGGGGGGACACATTATAGAGTTCCGGGGGGGGGATTGTACTTTTGAACCATTGAAAACACAAATTTTCAAATTTTCCGGGGGGGGGCATTTCATTGCTCAGGGGGGGATATCCTCCGGGCCATCCCCTGAATTTATCACTGCATAAAATATAAAACTGTTGCGATTTTATCTTGCCAACTGAAGTTTCCGACTCCTTTTTCTAGAAATTTTACACAAGCTTCAATACATATCTTGAGACACAGCTGCTGCGCAAACCGTAAAAAAATGCAGCATAACAGCGCCACCTGTTGAACAATTTACACCAAAATCTGATCAGCATCAGTTTAAATAAAGGACTACCTATATATAAATTTTTATTACAATTCGTATGTAGTTCTTGAGATACAGCTGTTGCGTAAACCATAAAAATGCAGCACAACAGAGCCACCTGTTGAGTGATTTACACCAAAAACCGCTCAGCATCAATTTATATCAGATACTACCTAATCTAAATTTTTATTAGAATCCATGCGCTGGTTCTTGAAATACAGCTGTTGCGTAAATCGTAAAAGATGCAACATAGCAGCGTCACCTGTTGAGCGATTTACACCAAAACTGATCAGCATCAGTTTATATCAGGGATTACCTATCACACTATACTGCCTTTTTATTACAATCCGTGCATTAGTTCTTGAGATATAGCTGTTGCGTAAGTCGTAAAAAATGCAGCATAGCAGTGCCACCTGTTGAGGGATTAACGCCAAAACCTAATCAGCAATAGTTTATATTAGAGACTACCTAAATATCAATTTTTATTAAGTTCTGTGTATTTTTTCTTGAGATAGAGCACCCACAAAATATATGTCACCGACAGATATTGGTAGCAAAAAGGAGTAAAAGTTGGCAGTTATGCATTAATTAAAAGCAGTCAATTAAAAGTCTCTAACTAGTTTAACAAATTTCTTTGATCCAAAACTAATTTGTCATTTTTTATGGACTATGTTAAACAGACATTTTTGCCTAAATGAAAATTAAAATCTTAACTGTTGTGTTTTCTAAAAAAAAATTACTATTTTTATTTTTCTCTCTTTAATTAAATAACTCTTTTAACCACTAATAATTTCGGGAAATCAGATAAATATTGAATTCAAAATTAGCAAATTAATTCTGGCCTAGTGGTTCTTTTAATTAGTTTAATACGATTTCAGCTTGTCAAAAATTGCAAAATAAAAAAATCGGACTCCATTGAAACTCATTAATTAAACGCTATCAATTAGAAGCCGCTGATTAGTTTGACAAAATCCTTTGATCAAAAAGTAATTTGGCACTTTTCAGGAATTGCGTTAATCAACTTTGATTTGAATAAACTTACAACTCTTTGATTGAATTCTATAAAACTCTTTGATTTTTTTATTATTTGCATGGTATTTTAATTTGTAGGATGCAAAAGCAATTACTTTTATGTGTAATAATTTAAACTGTTTATATCAAATGTAAAGCTTTGAAGCAATGAACGTCAATTATTTGAACGATTACATAGAAACAATATCGTTTTAAGAGATATATTTTTAAAATATTAAAATCTCATTTTAATGATGGAACAATCAAATCAATAATTTATTAGAACAAAAGACAAATCGTTATGAAATAAAATGTGACTTATAAAGCTTTTTTATAAGCTTAGTTATATGTATTTAGACATGATAATCAAGTTTTAAAATCTTTTCTTTACATTAATTTAACCATAGAAACCGGAAAATGTATCTAATTACCATTAAATGAATTTGAAGCACAACTATCGTACGTGGTTTTTCTTCTTTCTGTTGAATTTGAACGAGATAAAATCCCGACGTCTTCGGCGGATTGAAAATACAATAAAACCTCTGAATCGCGGTCGCCATTGGAAACACGATAAAGTGACCATTCTCCGGAGGTTCCATATTTTAAAAATTCAAAATTACTTACATTAAAATGAAAATAAGTGACCAAAATTATTTGTTTTTACAGTTAAAGCATGAATACTGTTACACACACACACATTATTATTTAAACACCAAACAAAAACATTCATTCGATTTTTTTTAAATGAATAATCATTTTCAATGATTTGTTGTAAAGTCAGTTATCATTTTGACTGAGCGTAAAATGTTCGCAAACAGTTCGAACGCGATTCCAAAGAAAAAAGAATTTGTTTTGTTCATTTTTTAAAGCTTTCAGACACCACTAATTTGATTAAAAACAATATCATGCTTATAATATAAACATCACTTTAAAATATCAATTTAATTTAAATGCTTTAAGTGATAAATTAAAATAACATAAAAAGATTATAGCTTGACATGTTTCATTGCTCTTACGGCAACATTTTCAAAAGCAAATAAATGATAAAAAGAAATTTCTCGAAATAAACAGAAAAACACAAATCACGTGAACATGAGCATATAAAAATAAAACTGGAAATAAAAATGAATAAAAATAATTGTGAGCGTGAAATATTACAAATTATTGTCTTAAAAACCTTTGAAGCATTTCCTTCCATATTTTATGTAGCTCCATGGAGGCAAATGCATTGCAATATTACATTGGTGAAACAAGTAGAAAACTCAAAACTAGAATTAAAGAACATATAGCAGACATCAAATACAATAGAGAAACTACAGCTCTCTCAAGATTATATAGCAAAGAACCATTACAAATAGATTTTAAAAATAGCAGAATAATATACGCTTCTAGATCATATTTTCCATCAATCATAAGAGAATCAATAGAAATCTTCATACGTAAAGACAAAGTTTGCAATGAATTTGCCTCCATGGAGCTACCTAAAATATGGAAGGAAATGCTTCAAAGGTTTTTAAGACAATAATTTGTAATATTTCACGCTCACAATTATTTTTATTCATTTTTATTTCCAGTTTTATTTTTATATGCTCATGTTCACGTGATTTGTGTTTTTCTGTTTATTTCGAGAAATTTCTTTTTATCATTTATTTGCTTTTGAAAATGTTGCCGTAAGAGCAATGAAACATGTCAAGCTATAATCTTTTTATGTTATTTTAATTTATCACTTAAAGCATTTAAATTAAATCAATATCATGCTGTTTAATTGCAGAAATGTTTAAGATAAACAGTAACAATATTTTAACTTAACAAGTGGTGTTCATGCATATTTTCAATTTATTGCACGTAAAAAATGATTCAGTTAAGTAATTAAGTTTAAAATTAATATTTTTACAGTAAATAATAAAAAAAAACAGTATTAGAGTTGATTTCAAATCAAATATATATGTATATTTTTGCTAGAAGTATACTATAATTGCTCGTAGATTTATATCACATGAGTCTTTTATCAACTTCATGTATTTTCATACAGCTTACTTATTTCAATTATATTATGAAATTGCAACCGACAACAGAAACAGGCTGATAAAAAGTTTTTGGAAGCGTTTTACCTCCTGAGTCAGGAAGACGATTAAAGATATTTTTTAAAGCTCCAGTCCTTTTTATTTATTTTTTTTAATTTCTGGTTTACCGGATGTTTGACTAGATTGGAAGATGTTATTAGCAGTTAGTTGTCATTAAATAGAAAAGAATAAATTTAACCTAAAATGACTTTCTTTTGCAGATATTATTACTTTAATTTGAGATTTATCTTGAAAATGAATTAAACAGCATTGCCGTTGAGAACGATTTCTTGATTGAGTTATTCAACACACAGAATAACCGCGACCAAGTAATATGAGATATTTCAAAATTAAGTACATACCAGTATATTTCAAAAAACACATATACGTACTTTATCGCTTTGGCGTAAATTTAACCGCCACTCCTCCAGTAAAACTGGACGATTTATTTAGTGCCAAAATAGAACCGGTTCTGAAAGATGAAATTTCTGGTGTACATCTAATTCCTCTTAAAACGCATATTCACAGTATCCGCAAAGAAACTCTTCGAGAGGGTTGAATTCTGATAGGGATTGGCCGACGCGTTTTCACTTAACTTGGCGATAATTATACTTGGCGAGCATTAGATGCTTCCGTCGAGGAGTTTGATTTCCTTCCGAACCGAGTACAAAGTAACTTTTCTCTTGCAGCATTGCATTGGATGGAACGTGTCTTACTGAAAGCTGTACTCTTTAAAAGTTTTTAAACACAAATTTTTACTTTGTATTCGGCTCCGAAGAAAATCGTCTCTCGGAACTCGACGGAAGCGTCTATCGCTACGCCAAGTTACGTGAAAACGCGTCGGCCAATCCCTATCAGAATTCAACCCTCCCGAAGAGTTTCTTTGCGGACACTGTGACTATGCTCTTAAAACAGACAATATTTATCTCGAATACATAGGAGTGACTTCTCGTAAACTTAAAGATCGCATCAAAGAACATTTGAGAAATTTAAAGTAAAATCGTCCAGCAACAGCCCTGTCACGACTCAACCAGAAGCAAAATATTCAAGTTAATTTCGAGGATTCAAAATTAATATGTCCTTTCAATAATTACCGCGTATTAATCATACTAGAATCAATAGAAATTATCACTGGTTAATGCCATGAGCACATGTCGTGTAAGTCACATACTACGAATTTAGACAACAGTATTTTATAACGGAAAAACGTGATTTATTTTATAAGAGCTACAGTAGAACCCCGCTAATTCGGATCCCGATAATCCGGATCTCCGGATAATTCGATCGGTTTGGTCATTTTTTTTTTTCAATTTTGAGAAGCGATTGGGTTTCATAACATTAACTTGCTTCATCGTCGTATTCTAAATAAAAAAAAAATTTTTTTTGACATGTTTTCGGAATAATTAAGCAAAGTAAACATTATTACTGTCTGCAAATATTCAGTAAGTTTAACATAAAGGTGATTTCCTGTTAGTATGTCATATTTTATTTCATTTTTGGGTCATTCCACGTCAAATGAGCAAAAATTAAAAAAAGTCGTGGCCCCATGGTAACCGATTTTAATAAAATTTGATTCACGGGTTTTATTCATATTCAAATAGAGCTCTGCAAAATATCTTGACAAAAAATTAATTATTTTAACAGTTTTGGACTTTTAAAAAACTTGTGATGTAGAACGGCATGTGTGCAATCGTCCAATGTTGCAAGTTTAAAGCTCCGTATCTTGAAAAATATTTAACATAAATGAATTTAGTTTGCAATTTTATAACCTCAGAATAATTATCTTTTTATTTATTTAGCAATAGCAATCTGGTAACAACGTAATTAATTTTAAATGGGTTGCTAAAATTGAAAATTTCTGAATTTTGAGAAAATTCGAAACATTATAAAAATTTTTAAAAATGATAAAACAAGTGAGAAATTGGTGCATGATACAGCATTATATATGAAGATTGAATTCCTCAAGTTTGATAATTATCATTTAATTCCTTCATCTTCAAAAAAACTTAGAAACTTTGAAAAAAAAATTACAAAATCGTATTTTTTCCTCTTATTTATGCTCAAATAATGAATAAAGGGACAGGTCCGTCATTAACAATATTGCACAGACATAAAGATTAATAAGTCCATAATATGCTCGAAAATTTTTAATAGTGCCTTTTGAATCCTAACATTGAAAAAAAAAAAAAGATTTCAAAAAGGAATTTTTGTAACATTTCACGCAAGTTTTCCTTTGAATTAGCGCGCTTTTTTAAAAATATTGTAAGATTTCAATTTAAAAATAGTGCTGCCATCTATTGGATTTTAACAATACTAGATAATTAATTCTTCAATTCTCGTCGCTTTTAATATAAATCTGAAAGAAAAAAAGAAAAAGGAAAAGAAAAGAAGAAAAGGCGAGAAGTAGCATTTGAATATTTAAAATAGACACTTTTATCTTTGATATCAAGTAATTTGAAATGATATAAGAGATTTCCTTCATGAATAAAAGAGCAATAGAAATATTGCCTTTCCCCGTCCTTTTTTTCCTTATTTATTTTTTTTTTCACATTAAGGAATAAAAAAGGCATATATGAAACTCCCTGTGTTCAAAATATATACTTTTATCTAAAATGTCAAATAGTCTTGAAGTCATAACGCCTGTCCCAATTTTTTTACTGTCAAAAGAAATATTGAATTTCTTCTTAAAAATTTTCCTTTTCTATATTTTTTTCTCAGTAAGGAATAAAAATTCAAATCCTAAATTATGCCAATCTCTTACTTAGTATCCATTCTTATCTGAAAATAATTTATGATATAGTTTTTTCATTCCTAACGCGAATAATACAGATTGAAATTTAAAGCATGTAAACAAGAATTCTATTTTGTATCAACTTTTAAAGTGAGTTTACATGCTTAAACAATCTGCCCTGTAATCTCTTATTTTGCATTTCTTCATAAATAAACATGTTGTACTCATATGCCAATTTTCATTCAAATCTGTGACATGGCAGCCACAGCTAATTTGTTCATTTTACCTGGAATGACCCTTTTTTCTAATTCTCCGGATAATCCGGATTTTCGATAATCCGGATTGGGTCCGGTCCCAATTAATCCGAATTATCGGAGTTTTACTGTATTTCATTAGTTGAATAAGGCCATGCAAACCTTTCGAAAATAACGGTGGCCAACAACTTAGCAGCTACAAGTAGTGTACTTACACGACAAGTGCTCATGGAAATACCCTACTACAGGGTGTCCAGCAAATAACACCCTGATTTCAAAATAAAATTTCTCAAAAACAAAGATCGATAGTAATATGCGGTAAACGGTGTTTTCATTAGGTAAGCTGTAAAAATCTTATACAGAAATTTCAAACAGTGAATATTTTGAAAAAATTGCGTTCTGATTGCATAGAATGCTTTGATTTGACATTTTTCTTGTTTTAGATTGCCTGCAGAGAAATGATTTTTCAGCTTACAGTGCAATATTTTAAAAAATTTTCGAAGTAAATTTTTAGTATTTCAAAATTTCAAAAATTTAATTAAAAAAAAAACTATGAAATATGGCACTTTAAGCCGCAAAACACATTCTCTGGCAGTAATCTAAAGCAAGAAAAATGTCAAATCAAAGTATTCTTTGCAATCAGAACACAATCTTTTCAAAATATTTACCGTTCGAAACTTTTGTGCACTATTTTTACAGCTTACCTGATAAACAAACCGTTTACTGCATAATTCTATTGATCTATGTTTTTGAGAAATTCAATTTTGAAATCAGTGTGTTATTTGCTGGACACCCTGTAAAAGAAATATTGTTTCTAACGACGTTTTGTCCTACAGCATACCAAGAATTTGGATCGATTTACTTAAAGAAACAAAATACAAGTAATAATGCACGAGCCTCAATATCTACATTTTATTTTCCTTATTTAAAAATTTGACTTTCACTTTCACTCCAATCACGTGACATTTGAAAATTAAAATGTTAATATTTGCATTTTTATTTTATTTCTTATTCTCGGTCAATGGCTGTGTTTACAGTTGAAAGCGCTAAGGATAAGAGCAATTTAACCCCTTGCGGCGCGGTGGTATATCTATGAAACCACTTAATTTCCATTTGCAAACGCCACATTGAAACCGTAATTTTTGTTAAAAAAATTCGGTTAATTGAATTCCTTCAGAATAGCACTTTCGTAATTACAAATAAAGTTTTTTTCAAATTCCAGTGCCACTCATTAATTTGCACACTTGAGCAATGAATTTGCTTTGCACCATAAAGGATTTGCCCTTTCTGTCACAGGCAAATTTTATAGTAAAATAAGTAACTAGTAAATCTACAGATCAGGAGCCTCAACGTCAGCTTTGCACATAATTTTTTTAATCACACTTTGGGTAATATTCAACTTCCTGGAAACTGTAATTTAAAAATTTAAAATTACGTAATTATTTATAAGAATAAAATAAGAATAAGAAGTTTTCACCATCAACAGCGTTAAATTAAAGATTTAGTTATGCTACGATATTCTGAAATTTTCATGATCTATTATTTTTTTTTTATTATTATAATATAGTAGATTTGTTCAGGGCGGATCCGCCCCCCTGAACCCCCCGTAGTCTCAATAAATTTAAATTTGTAACTTTCTATCAATTTGCTAATGCTTATCGTATATCTTGTATTTCTTTATACATTTTGAATTATAAGGATAAGTAACAGTTTTAATAAGCATTTTTCATTATCCTCATACTTCTACATAACTGCCCACCACAAACATTTAAATCTGATGTATCAGGAACTTTTAAAAGTGTAAACTCAGTAATCTAGGGTTTTACAATTTTGTTTCCGAAAAAAAGAAGTTTTGATTGCATTTTGTGGCAGTTATCGCGGACAGACAGACAGAAGAACAGACTGACAGGCGGAAAACAATAAATTTTGTGTCGATAAAAAAAGCATTCATTAAAGTTTCGGCAATGACGTCATTATTCATGAGTTATTGCTATCCATGTTTCTTGTATTTTTAACGACTACTATAAAATACCTGTTTTATTTTAACTATGACGTCAAATTTTAACAAGTGAAATATTGGTTAAAAATATAATTGTTTTTTATTTCTTTTACTTCTAATTATGTCCCCATTTTTGTCAGAAAATTTTTTATTAACGAAATAAATTTCCGTGTTTAATATTTAACAAAGTACTATATTTATTTTTATTTTAATTCTGACGTCATATTTAATTTCTCTTGGTTTAATTTTTCGAATGGAAATTTCTCAATTGAAACTTATTGCCGTTGAAAAAATATTCCAGATTTTGGATTTTTTTGCCAACGATAAAGAAAAGTGGTTTAATTTTAGCTAGAAAATCGCTAGTGATTCTGTAATGAAAAAGAAGGAAATTTTGAATTATTAAAGAAAATATTCGAATAAAATTAATAAAACATAGCTTATGTTCTTTTCTGGGTTATGTTATATTTATACGCAAAGATAAGCATAATTCGAATATTCGAATTTTCGCATTCGAATATTAATTTTGAATAATAATTCGAATAATAATTCGAATAATAATTCGAATATTCGAATATTCGCATTCGAATATTATTAAAGAAAATATTCGAATAAAATTAATAAAACATAGCTTATGTTCTTTCCTGGGTTATGTTATATTTATACGCAAAGATACAAAGACATTAATTAATTCATCCGTTTTGACGCTGACTTCATTTAAATTTTCGTACACGCATTCAAATTTATAACATTATAAAAATAAGGATTAGGATGAATGGTTGCTTAGCAACCATTAAAAGAAAATAACGGAAATGAAATAAATACATTTGAAATAAGTAAATCTCTGAAACAAATTAGTTTATAATATTGGAATACATTTATAAAAAATCTCCAAAATTTACAGTAATAACTTTAAAAATCTGACAAATGCGCAGACAAAATTTCAAAACAATATGAATAATTTAACTGATAAATTTCAGAATCCATTTATCATTGAATTCCATTAATGAAATGTGTCATTTTCTCTCAAGGAAAAAAATTTGAAAATTATTGGATTTGCCGTAGAAAAGCATTATTGCGCGAAATGAAATATTCTATATTTTCCGAACGAACGAACCAAATCTAAGAAAAAACTATACAGCTTAATCCCAGTGCCTCAGTAACATACCCACTTAATTTCAAGCCAATCGGATGCTTTTTGCGTTAGTTATCGCGTAACAGACAGACGGACTGACAGACAGACTGACAGACAGAAACCAAAAAATTTCGTGTCTCCAAAGTTAGCCTTCACTGACGTTTCGACAAATATAGACTGCCACCGGAATATGCAAACGACTTTTTTAGATATTATGTACTCCCTAATTTAAGCTTTCATTATAAAAGCAAAATTTTACTTAAAATTTATTGTTTCCGTTAGCAAGTTTTGAAATAAAATTATGTATCCCAGATTGGACACAGGTTGTCGGAAAGGGTTAACACCTTTTAAAAAAATTTTGTCATCTTTAAACAATTTACACATGGTGTAATTTTAAGTTTATCTCTTTTTCTTTTTTTGACAGGTAATGAGTTTCGGAAAATTTTCGGTTTTGGGCCTGGTGCAACCCTTGACATCCAATTACACAAAGCCAGAGGACAAGAGGTTTTACGTCATCACGGATTTGACCAATTTCTAGTATTGTAAGTGATATAAAAAAATTTGAACAGCAATTTTTTTATATGTTATTTGTGGAATATCTATCATCTCATAAAGCAATAATAACTATTGAAATTACTGGTGAGAATTTAGAATCGACCCATAAAAAATGAAGCAGATGTGGCAACATTATGTCATTCTCATCTGGCTGAAATTTTATTTTAGGATACTGAATTCTCACCAGTATGTTTAACCATTTAAACGCCAATGTTCCCAAATGAGAACATTGCATTATTCTAACACAAAACATATATTTTCCAACATAATAACGATGTCCTTATTTTTCCTATTAAATATAAGGTTGATTTGAAATTTTGAAGAAAAAATATTTATCTTTAAGCATTTATCACAGGTATAAAGAAATACATTATTTGCTAAAAATATATTATTTGCTTTTATCGTTTTCTCTACATTACTTACATTTGACCGCTAGGAAATATACATGTTTTTTGGAATTCGAGAAAATATTCAAGAACAATATACAGTAGCATATGGAGGAAAATAATTTGTTATATTTGCATAGGTTGTCAATCAATAACCATGTTCCAAAATGGGAACACTGAAATGAAAACAGCCAAAAGAACTGCAGAAATATTTTTTTGTTGTTGTTATTTTCTAAATTTGTATGCATAAATTAAAACATTTGAAGCTATAATATACGAAAACAAAATTAAAACTACATTGCGATGTTAATTCGGCGTGTAAACGGTTAAATAATTATCATTATTTTATAAGATGAGAGATATCTCATAAATAAAATAAAAAGGCTATTAAAATTTTTCCAGTATGAATTCCAAGAAACTGAGAAGTCGGTCGATTAGTGACGTCACACCTCAAATCCAATGGTTTTGAGTATTTCGATGGCAACTGTGCAAATAAACCGGTGCAGGAAGCTAATCTGATATGATGATTATATATGATGATCATCATTTTATAATCATCATCTTATATGATGATTATGAATCTACATGGCTGAGAATTTTATTTTTCAATACCTGAAATCTAGAAACGTTATTTCATAAAATTAGGCATTATTAATTATTATTGTTAAATTTTAATAATATAATATGTATATTTCTCCAAATGTGTTAAAACTAACAGCAAGTGAAGTGAAAATCTCTTACACGAATAAGCGGAGGAAAACAACACTTATTTTATTATTTTTTTTCTAAAAATTTTTCGCATTTTTTTATTATTTATGTATTTTTAATTTTAATTTTATTTTTTACCTTTTATGAAACATTTTATACTTTCTTAAAGTATTTTAGTCGTTAAGCGTTCTGTTTCAAATTCTTTTGCATTTGATTTATGAAAGGACATATCAGATAGAATATCATGCGAAACATGAGATAAAATATCGCATTTCCAAAAGATAGGAGAAAGTTTCACTGAAATAGATTCGATTGACACTATTTATTATAAGGCAGTTTTTGGATCCCTAACGCAGAAGCAAAAGATGAATGGTAAATATATATATACATCATTTAAATGAAATATTTTCTGGAAATTCTTGTGTGAAAAATCGTTTATGGTTGACATTAAGGTACGTTTATTTTCTTGATTCTTTATGTTCTTGTGGAGATTTAAAAAGAAAGTTAATGTGTTATTGCACAAAAGATATTTTTAGAAAAAACAAAGAAAAAATATTAATTAAACAATTGTTATATTAAACAACTCTTTCAATGTTACATAAATAAATACTCTTAATTCGAAAGAAAAATTGGAGGAAATTTTCAAAATGTAAAAAGCATTTTGTTTTTTATGTTGCCATTTGCGACATTTATGGGAATAGACGAATAGACATTGAAGCTTTCAGAACTGAAATTGATCAAATTTACTCTTACTGTAAATTCAGATGATTATATTCTTGAGCTGCTTAACCTCTTGAAGGGTGGTGGTTCACTTTTACGCCACCTAATATTTATTCCTAAATGTCACATTGGCACCAGAATACTGAAATGAAAAATTTCCCTTTATGAAGTACGTGAACAGAATACGAGGGAGGTATATTTGACGACCCCAGAAGCCAAGGGGTACAAGTGACAAAATGTCGATTTGGAGTAAATTGAGTTTAAAGATAATTGATGTTAAATTGGAACATCAATAACAATTGAGTGGATTGAAATAAGAAATTTCTGCTTGTTGCATTCTGGTCTTTGAACTCTTATTTCAATAACTGTTAAAAAATAAAGTGCTATTTTCTTTAAGTGTATAATTAATCAATATTGTTTGTTATTCGAAAAAAGTGGTTTTGCCTCTGTAACTCAGCAAATAATCAAGAAAATCACTTATATTTCTTTACCTGAAATGAAAAAAACATATTTTTAGGTCGTCTGTGTATTTAGTTTATTTTTTTCAATTTTGTCACTTATACCCCTTGGCTTCTGCGGTCCTCATTTATATCTTATTATTATTCACACACCCCGCCCCAAAGATTACCCCAAGAAGATTTTCCTTTTTTGTTCGGGATGTGAGGGAAATGTATATTTAAGCATTAAAACATGAAATTGCGCTATTATTATTTAGGCTAGTTCCATGGGTTTTGTAGTGTAAGTTACATAACCTTATAATTGCTATGCTTGTTTGCCACCGTTATTTTCAAAAAGTCTGCTTGGCTTTATTCATTTAATGAGAATGTGCCAGTAAAATAAGTCACATTTTTTTCGTTTGGTAGCCAAATACTGGTAGCCAAAAATCTTAGCCTGTGACTTACACTACAAGTGCTCATGGAAATAGCCTTTAGAAATAATTGATTGGATAGAAATATATGCAAATAGAAAAATAATTTAATATACTTCAATCATATTTTATAGAAAAAGCGCATAAATCGTGATTGAATCAACAGCCTCTGTTGTTTATTTAAGAAGCACTATTCCCACTAAAGTCACCAACTTTGACGTCAAAAATGCTGCCCTGTCATATTGCAAGATGTCAAAACGTGGTTGAAAAAAAAAAAAACGAAATATGTATCTGTCGAATAGGCTCGATTAAACCGTGATATCCGAAAAAAAAAAATAAAATACAAAAGTTACGTATTTTTACTTGTAGATTCCAAATATGCATTAAAAAGGGGGGTTATCATTCATATTTCAAAGACCTCCTCTGACCCCCAGAGGGTCGGTTGCGATGATCAAATTTAGCATCGATGAGTAGCTTATTTAAAATGATTTAAAACGTATATTTCCGCTTTTTGATCTGAAGTGTATTTCTGGAGTTATTCGACTGTTTCCAGACTTTTCGAACACCCTGTATATTAAGAAATGTTAACATTTACGTTTCACTGGAATTTCATAAGTTTATATTAAAGTAATTCTGACCGAGTATTCACTATTTTCGACAATAAAAATAACATTGTTTAAAATTTTTAATCATGAAATTTTTATGTATCTAAGCATTTTATTTTATCTATTTATTTCGTGATTACTTAACCCTTTCCGGCGCACTACTCTTTAAAGCTGGAATTTAAAGATAAAAAAAATTAGGCAATCTATTTAGGCCTTGGGGAGTACACAGGTATTGTTTTGCAAAGATTGCACTAACCATTTTAATTATATAGCTGTTGCCGAAGTGGTAACCTCCCATAAGTAAAGCATTGATAAGCGCGGTGAGAAGAGCATTGCTGTGAAGCGCGCATTGCAGTAAAACATTTTACCTATTATTTAAAAACAGTAGAGTTTGATCTCTGTGTTGCTGCCATCTAGAACTCATAAGAAAGATTTAAAGTAGCCATTAGAGTAGTTTTTGAAATATTCACGGAGTTTTTGTGTCTCTAAACAGGGGGAACTTTAGGTGTTGCCGACCCGGCAACACTGCGCGTTAAGGGGTTAATGTAAATATACTCTTATTAAAAAGTAGTCCTCTTACAAGGATGAAAAATGCTGCATCACAATGGACGATTATTATACTAAACATTAATAGTATTCTTTTTTTTTATTAAATATCAAGAAATTCTGTCATTGAATGAAGCGAAGTTATGACATTGAATGAAGCGATTATTTAAAATTTGCTGGTGACAAAAACGCCATTTTGGTGGAACTCTTTTCAGTCTGTTGATACAAGGCCAAATTAAAGTTTTAAGGGGTCAGGTAACCTTTAAAGAATCCAAAAATCGATTTTTTTAATAATAGCTTATAATTAAATATGATTCTTTAGAAATATTTTAAAACAAACCGCATTCAAAAATTCGCATTAGAACAAGAGTCTTAAAAACTTTGCGCTTTTCCAATGCAATCAATGGGTGATTTAAACTTTAACGTCAATTTTCTCAAAAGAGCGATTTTGATCATTGCGCGCAGGATTTTAGAAAAATGGTTGAGTAGAATTTCACAAAATTTTCGCTGAATGTATTAAACGTCTTTAGGCACAAAATGACCTATTATTATGTTCCTCAAATTAGAAGTTTAGAATTCACGACTTTTGTCTAAATGTCGTGAATTACTTTTAGACAAAATTACTATTACTTTTGTCTAAAATAAATCTCGATATTTCGAATTTCTTTAAAAAATAATTTTTTTCTCTGGATCTATCAGTTTTAATTTTTTCATCGTAGGTCATTTTAAAAACACATTATATCTCTACTCATAAAAAAAAAAAAAAAAAAAAAAAAAAAAATCTTAGTTTGTTTTAGCCATTCAAATTTGAAAAATCTTGAGCGCAAGGCACGCAAGAATTATTCTTTCGTAAAAATTCTATTATCTTTAAAAATAATTTAAAAATCATTGTATATGTGTATACTTTTCTTAACAACTTCAACTAATAAAATATGTGTTTTAAATTTTATAGTTAAAAGTCAATTAGATATAGAGTGACAGCAATTCTTATAGAGGTCATTTTTTCACATATTTCGTTAGTTCAAAGGGCACCTGACCCCTTAATAAACAAATCGTTTACAGTCGTTTAACTCTGAATCATGGGGTGTAACTCTGCACCACATTCATAATTTTCAATATATTTGACTTCAAAAGGTGAAACACCAATACTGTTAAAAAAAGTTCTAACCTGGAATTTCTACTCCTTATTTTAGAAAATAAATTGGTAATATTAAACACAATTAATTGCATCATTACTATTTATCATTTAGTCTACATTATTATTACAGTCGAGTCTCTCTATAACGAAACTCCATGCATCGAATTTCTCTATATAACGAATTTTTAGCAGGAACGGTCCCCTTTTAGCATGATTACATTAAAAACAGTCTCTATATAGCTAAATATCTATCTCCATATAACGAATTTTTTCATAAATTGCTCTTATTTATTCAGTTTTAAAAAACTTCAAAATCATATGGAATCAATTTTCCATCACTTATTTTTGATTTATCATCAGTGCTGACTTTTTTTTTATATTACTTCTCTCCTTGTTCTTTAAATCCAACGAATTCATCCCACCTTTCCACATCCTTTTGAAAACAGAATCAATTGGATTGATACACATGTAAGAAAAGAATCAATGATAGGCACATAAGAGACGCCTTCAAATGGAGGAAAATGTTAACTACAATTCCTTGCTAAAATTTGAGCATTTTTTGAGAGCGTAACAATTTTAAAATCAAAACAACAAAAAATTACAGATTTCTTCGTCTGAAATTAATGCAAGTCTTCCTTATTTGATTTTCATTAAGCTTTCAAATAAATGTCTGTTCTCGTTTATGAAACAGCTTAAATAATTAAGAAATAATATGTTAGGTTACTATTTACTTTTAAGCATTTCAAATTCTTAATTCAAAAGATCAAAAATAATATTTGTTCAAACTTCACACATTAAATGCGATTTTTAACATCATTCTCTATACATCGAATTTCTCTCTATAACGAATTTTTTACTGGAACGGTGGATTTCGTTATATAGAGACTCGACTGTATTTATAAAAATTACTATTTCCGGGAAGTTAAATTGGAATGCTGTTTTGAAATGATCATAATCCAAATAAATTTTTTATATTCATTTATCAGACAAATTATAATCCAAATTTCGTAAATGTGTTAACCCTTGGCACTCCGTTGTCTCCGCTGAAGAAAAGTGTCCATCACTTTTCTTCCAAAATTTGCTTTTGGCACCAGTAATAAAGGAAAATAAATTTTTCCTTGTTTTAATCAGAGAATATTTGAAATTGTGTGCTTCAAGGAAAATTTGTGTGAGGGGTACCGGAGACCGAAGGGTTAATATTTTGTAATTATTTATTTACGAATACTAAAAATATATAAAATGTAAAATAAAAAAGTAGTACAGTCGACTCTCGTTAATTCGAAATCGGATAATTCGAATCTTCGCATAATTCGAACTCAACATGAAGTTCCGAAATTTTTAATGGCAGAATAACGTTAAACTTTTTCATTAATTCGAACTCATTTTCTCTTAACATCGCTTAATTCGAACTAACGAGAACTCCGATTTTTCATTCTTCCTTTCTTTCTCTCGGATTTGAGATCATTTGAATAACTTCCTTTCTTTGATTTTTGTGAAAATTGTCCCGAACGAGCATACATATAATCCAATTCATTTGATATCCACTTTCTAAGTGCCCTGTCTGTCCATCAGTGACGCTTCAGATTTTCCTTCCATTGTGCTTGTTTCTAATCTTCTAATTAGTTTATGTATTTATACATTCTAATTTAATATTAAGTTATATTCTGATGATAACAGACATAATAAATTAAAAAAACACTATAACATTAAATCCTTTGTAATAGTACCGTATTAAGCATGTTCTCATTCCATACTTTCCATAATTCGAACTTCGGATAATTCGAACATTTCTTGTGGTCCCGACGAGTTCGAATTAACGAGAGCCGACTGTACCGCAGGCGAGTTACCGCATTTTCAGCATAACTTTGAGCCGTCTCAAAGATAGCGATATTTATAATTCACTGATTAAAAGAGGAGTAATACTGTCGAAAATTCCACATATTCGCATGTATACATTATGTAAATTCCGAAAATTTGCATTAGATATAACATATGAATATTTTCACAAATATTTTTAAAATAAGTAAAATTAATTTAAATCTGGTAATCGGGGTTGAGCTACTCAAATACATTTCACACAATCGACAATTTTTACACTTGTTCGTATACTACTACTAGTAGTACTTATTACTATAACTATGGATTTGTTATTGAGTTAACGACGGTATTTATAAGTACCAATAAAATTGCATATTATAGAAAAAAATTGAATACGTTCATTAGTTTTAATACTGTTTAGAATGAGTTACAGATACATTACTTCATTTTGTTCTAAAAGCATTATTGGTTACACAAAACAAAACTATTTTTAAAAGGATGATTTCTTTTGCCTTTGTATCTTTTCAGCTTTCTTGGCGCTGGGGGAGAGGGATGAGAAGGAAATATTTCTATATTTTTATTGTAAGAACATCATATTTGTGCATTTTATAATTCTACAAAATACTAAAAAAAAAAAAAAAACAATTTAAAATAAAAGATTTGAGTGGGGTTATAAATATTGCACAAAATCGCTGTAAATTCAAATGTAATTAAACCTTCTAAATCCTTCTAAAATTTATTAAATGATTATGTAAGTCTTTTAATTTAGTTTAAACACGTTATATAAAATGCTTTAGAATGTACAATTTTTATGAATTCATAATTCAGTAGATAAAGGGTTAAAAAATTAAAAACTGTTTTTCACTACTTTTATTTATTTATTTTTTTTATTATTATTATTATTATTTTTTTTTTATATATAAACAATAAACAGTCCTTTTCTATTTTAAATGTTCATGGTTGCCTTCTGTTTTTTATACATAACTTTTGTTGCAATATAATAAGTTACTCAAATCTTGTGATGCTGAGAAATGTAATTTAGGAGTCTTTACACATATGAACTGTAATACTTTTTACTTACCCATCATACGTAGTATAGGGTAAGTCTTGCAATCGTTTTCAAAATCGAAAAATTTTTTTGACGGATTTACACGTTTTAGATAGTGGAGATTCCGAAAAATATATTTTTAGAAAAAAAAATTTTGCCGTCCGTCTGTCTGTCTGTCTGTAAACGCTCTATCTCCCGAACAAATTGAGATAGAGACTTGAAATTTTGTATGTAGTTAGTATGTAAGAATGGGACGAAGCCTATTTAATATCAGCAACCTCGATTATCCGGAACTATTTTTTTCGTACTCTCGAAAAATTCGTTCTGATGAAAGGTATATAAAAATTTTCGATTTTTTTTGTTCTAAGGAATGGACGTAAAAGGCAATAAAATAACACACATTTTGCATATAGAACGAAGTCGATCGGATTATGAGTTGCCGAGATATTTGTAATCCTGTTTTCCACATTCTTCAATTTTTCATGACCCTGTATTTCATTCAAATTTCAATTCAAAGGTATATTTTAATTGGCAATGAGACGCTTAATCCGACGCAATTAATTGTTAGTTAACAGAATTATTATTTTAGGAGTTATAAGGGTGTTTCTTTCACGCAGTTCGGTACTACTTGAGTAGTTTGGCGTTTTATATAATTTGTCGAAATTGGTACATGAGCAGTTCTTTAATATAGCATTACTGTGTATATTAACAATATTTAAATTTTGTTTGTGTAATTGCAATGCATTGTATAAATAGTTTTCGCATGTTTTATTTTCATATACATATCCATGATGGGTAAGTATTACGGTGGCCCCCAACGACTAGTCTTATAATGAGTTATTTTAGATGATATTTATCATATGGTGCAAAATACTCTAAACGGTTGGGTAACTTTAAACCAGGATAAAAAATAATTTTCTATTGCTTTTATCATTATTATTACTTAATTTTTTATAGTCATACTACAATTTACGACCATTTCCTATGTTTTATGCCCCTAATTGCATCAATATTCGTAAAATAAAGAAACTGAAGATCAAATCTACCCTGAATGACTCTGCTGTATTAATGGAAAATTAGAATAAGTTCTTTAATTTATTATTAGATTGAATAATACAAACAGACATTTTCTAAAAATAAATAAAATTTTTATACAAAAAATAAAGCATTAAAAAACATTTAAAAACATAAAAATAATAACCAAGGCCTCATTACGCAAGTCCTCATCACTATAAATAATTATTCATTGCATAACAAACATTGGAACAAATCAAGACAGTTACAGTTAGTTATTATTTTTTAACCCCTTAAGTGCCACAGACGTATATATACGTCGCGCATAGTCGATGCGTTAAGTGCTACTGATGTATATATACGTCAGTCCAAAATATTGTCCTACTGCGCTGTACCAGTAAAACCACGCCCACGGCTTTGGAATTAAAAAAAAGAAAAGGAAAAAAGACTTTGAAGGTGTTTTTGAAAGACTGACCTATTTCCGAGGAGAAGGGGTAGAAGGAACTACCTTCATAAAGGCTATCGCACTGAGCTAGTGACGTGAAAATACAAGCGAATTTTTATACATATTTGACAAGACTCCGCCCTTTTTGTACATTACTATTATTTTAGAGGAAATATTGTTTGGTTTGCCGTTCACTTTTCGTCGTTCTATTGCAATGCTGTTTGATGCCACTACCTCAGTCTCATAGCTTTAGCCGTGCAGTTACAGAAATCGTACGCTCTTAAGCCACGCCCCATTTTGTAAGGCCACTAAGTTCTAACTGTGGCAATGGCGGATTGGGATAAGATATAATCAGTTAGATATAATCAATCTAACTGTGGCAATTCGGACAGCACGAGCAGCATTCGAACATTTACTCTTGTATATTAATTGTTTTAGAGTTTTATTTTTTATATATAAAATTATTTTTTAAAAAATGTATTCAAGTCATTTATATTATTCAATCTTTTAATAGTTTTTTTTTTTTTTTTTTTTTTTTTTTTTTTTTTTTTTTTTTTTTTTTAATTTAGACATTAAATGTATGTGTATTGCAAGTTGTTTAAATGTTTACAAACTGTAAAAAAAAACAAAAAAAAAAGAAGGAGGATTGGGGGAATGAGATTTACGTAACTTACATACATTATAGTGAATAGCAGGATGTAACACGATGAAATTTGTTTTATGAATGAGAGGTTTATGTATATTTGTTTTTACATTAATACATCCCTTGGTAAGTTTAATGTAGAATTTAAAACTTTACCCATTCATAGATGTGGGCCCTATGACCATGGCTTGGATGTAACACAATAGTCGTATCGAAATATACAGGGTGTCCGAGAAAGATCCGTACAACTTCAAAAATTTATTGAAAAATAAACAGTAGGGTAACAGCGAAACTATAGTCTGTCTCAAAAGTTTAAGCACTCTGCAAATCTCGTTTAAAATAATTGAAGAAGAAAATATTTTATGCTAATTTACAATAAATACTCAACATTTAATCAAAATAAAATAAAATAAGCCATTTTGGGTAGTTAAAATAAAAAAAATATATTTATTTTTATCTATTTTTTCTTTTTTTCTGGAAAAAACGCTGTCTCAAAAGTTTAAGCACTTTATGCAAATTTTTTTAGAAACACGGGATTGATATTGTGTAATGACGTTGTAGACATCATATTGCACTTTTATACAAGTATAAAAGGTGAAGAAATTATTTCCTAATGTTTTAAACATGACAAAGGGTAAAGAATTCACAAAATGTGAGATTTTGAAAGATTTTAAATTGAAATCTCAAAATAAAACTGTTTCTGAAATTGCAAAAGCTTTAAATTGATCAAAGCTATATATATATCAAGTACTTTCTAGAAATGATAATTTTAAGCGGAAACCAAGATGCAGACGACCACGTATGACGACTGTTCAGATTAATCGGAAAATACGGAGATTGGTATTTAGACAAAATATGTCCCCATACGGCAAATTAAAAATAATTTCAGAGTACAGATGTCCATAGGCACTGTAAATAGACGTATTAAAGTGTGTGATTACATCACGTAAAAGAAATTGGCTCGCAAACCGTCTCTTAAATTACATCACAAACAGGTAAGAATGAACTGGGCTAAAAAGCACATGACCTACGGGGACAAATGGCTTACTGTTTTATTCAGCGATGAGAAAAAGTGGAACTTAGATGGCCCTGATGGTTGGAAGGCGCATTGGCATGAATTACGCAAGAACCGAAGGACATTTTTCAGCAGGCAGCAAGGTGGTAAATCCGTTATGGTTTAGCGGGCATTTGGGACATTTGCCAGCCCTCTCTAGCTTTTCTAAAATTAAGAGAAGAGTGAAAAAAGTTTCAAGAGACCCTAAACCACCATTTGCTTTCATTCGGTGACATTTTGGGGGGTTTTGAATGAACTTTTCTGCAAAACAATGCCTCAATCCACGTATTCCATTCTACAAAACTTTAGATTTTTCAGAAAAATGATAAAGTACTTGACTAGCCAGCTTTAAGTCCTGACTTAAACCCGATTGAGAATGTCTGGAATACTTTAACCCGCCAAGTTTAGGCAATGGAAAGCAGTATGACTCTATTGAAGAACTCCAAGAGGCTATTGAGAAAGCATGGTATTCTTTGCCACCAGAAACCCCACAAAAACTAATAATTTCACGTTTATTTGAACTAATCCGAAAAAATGGAAAAAAAATTGTTACAAAATGTTCTGTAAAAATTATAAATATGGTTGTTTTTGACATTGTGCATAAACTTTTGAGACAGTTTTTTATAACTTTTTTTTAATTGTATTTTTTTAAATTATGTAATTTATTTTTTTCTATTTTTTATATCGTTTATTTAAATGATATTGCGAAACATGTAAATAAAATTTTTTTATTAATTCTAACTTTTTATAATTCATTAAAAATCGATATTTTATGCTTGTGCTTAAACTTTTGAGACAGACTATAATTAGGACATTAGATAGAAAAACTCAAAAAGTTTTTTTCTGCAGTATGTTTCTGACCATAGATGGCGCTACATGTCATGCAAAGGAATAATTCTTTTCCACAGTGTTAGATTCGCAGGGATGGTCCCATTGCATGGCCACCCCGGTCATACACCACTGGATTTTTTCTTTTGGGGTTATGTTAAAGATACTGTATACCGAACGCAAGTTAACAGTCTCGAAGAATTAAAGCAAAACATCCAAACAGCTGTAGCTACTGTTGATGTTAGCATGCTGAAATGGTCGTGGATGGAATTGGAATATCGTCTTGTTATTGTACGTGCTACGAAAGGGTCTCATGTAGAAATTTCCTAAGGTAATAACTTAAGTTATAGGAAAAAAAAATTTTGAGTTATTCTATCTAATGTACTAATTAGTTGCGCTGTAACCCATTGTTTCTTAATCAAAATTTTTTGAAGTTGTACGGATCTTTCTCGGACACCTTGTATAACATAATAGTCGCTTCTTTTTGCAGTTGTTTAAAGTGTAACATTTTAATCTTTTGAGGGGCTATTCATAAAATGAATGATTGACACCAGAACATAAAAACAAATTTATTTGAAAATAGATAAATGCGTTTCTTCACTTAGTTGATAATATTAAAAATTTCATTTCAAAATTTTGGTGTCAATGTGGCATTTCGCAATAAGAATTAAGTGGTATATATTTTATACCACCGTCCTTCAAAGGGTTAAAACACTGCAGTGGAGCGATACAAAAATTCAGCAGTTTGTAGCGAGTACAGACGCTACTTTTAAAGCGAAATGAAGGGAGAACTTGTATCAATCTACAAATTAAGTGGCGTAACTTGCCTCTTTCGTGCAAAGATCAACGGAGAAGTATATATTTTCAAAATCGAAAAAGAATTTTAAACGGGAAGCATCGTCCGATCAGACCCCGATACTAATGTATTTTTGCGTTGCCTAGTCGCAGCAAACGACGAGCTAGGTGCCTCGATAAAGCAACTACTGATTTATCAGTTGTAGCTAACAAGTTAAACTTTCCTTATTAATATCAAATTGCTTTTTAGTTTTTTCTGGTATCAATGTTTTAAATGTATTTTTGAAAAAGAATACACAGTGGACACAGTTTCACATGCTATCCGTTATGCTTTCTGACAGTGGCGTAGCTAGCGGGAGGCGGAGGAGTGGTCCGCCCCTGGTGTCACCCAATCTGCATTTACTAATAAAAATATAATCACATAAGACTTTGGAATTTAATTCTGAAATAAAATGAAATTTTTAGTGCACGACGCAATACAGTTACTTTTCTTTTCTTTGAGAATGTGAAATTTCTTTTCAGAAAGGTGTATCTAAATAAGACAAGCACCAGGGGAAAAAAACCTACTTATCCAACGAATGGGCAGAAAAAGCAAATTGTAAAAGAAGGAATTATCTTCTACATACAGACACCGCATTGAATCATGCGGAATCATGGTGACACCATGATGGCTGGGGATGGCACCATTTACATCCGTCTCGGGTGTCACCCATCCTAGCTACACCACTGGTTGGCTGGTATGAATTAACACATTTCTGACGACTTCTAATTCGCATCTTTCGGATATGTGCAATTCCCCCATTGCTGTATACATTTACATTTTATACATGTACATTACATTATTTCTCAAAAACACACATATTATTTGCAGTTATACTATTAGTGTACTATGCATATAAATATTCCAATAACAAACAGTGTGAGTGTTACATACATTAATTTGAATACAAAAGCGAACACAAAAAATATTTTTTGTTAAAAAGGAAATGCAACATTAAAGAGTAATGCCCATGGGCGGAGCCAGTGGCGTAGCTAGCGAGGGGGCGGAATGCCCCGGATGTCACCCTCTAAGGTGTGACACTCAATCTTTATTTGCAAGTATATATATGTATATATGAATAAAATTTAAAAAAAGAATTCTGAAATAAAATGAAATTTTTAGTGAATCACTCAACAGAGTTAATCACGGTTTTTTTTCACGGAAAATCTGAAAATTTACACAGAATGAGGGTGTCTAAATAAGATATGTACCAAGAACAGAAATCTACTTTTCCAAAGAATAGGTAACAACAGTAAAATTTAAAAAAAAAGAAAAAAAAAATTTACATGTAGGCACCGCATTGACTTATGTGACAGACACACATGAGAATGAGTAATGATGGGATTAGTAATAAATCGCCCCTGTGGTTTCTTATATGTGAGGTCTGAAGATAAATAAGGAAAGGTTTGGTCAACTTCTGTGTTATAGATGCCATGCGTTCCTTTGCCTTTTTAGGTGCGTTCGTAATTATGTAAATACGTAGCACCTATTGTTGTCGCTCAGTCCGTCCGTCTGTCTGTCCGCATATAAAAACGCAAAAACTACTCAACTGAATCGTTTGAAATTTAAAATACATAATTATTACATAATTTTGTCGAGTCATTTCAAATTTTATGAAAATCGGATGCATAGATCAATTACAGGGACAATCAAAAGGATTCCGTTACATTACGGTCAATGGGAAAAAAAAAATTTTAAATGCATTTTAATCGTTTGAAATTTTTAATTTAATTTTTAATTACATAATTGTTACATAATTTTGTTGAGTTATTTCAAATTTTATCGAAATCGGATGCATAGTTCAACTACAGGGACAATGAAAAGTGTTCCGCTACATTACGGTTAATGGGGAAAATGTTTCAAATGCATTTTAATGGTGTTACACTTATTCGAACGTAATAAAATTGATATGCATCTATAAAGTACATATTATAATATACATTTTGCATAATCTGTGGTGCAAAGAATATTTGTTATTGATTTACAAGGCCACACAAAAGTATTCCATTGCATAATGGTATAGGGAGAACATTGTTCAGAGCGCATTTTAATTGTAATTATTTACAATTTTATGAGATTGATATATGAGAGTGATATTTTTAAAACTTTTGTTACTCTTTAAAACTTTTTAAAAATTCGTTATTATACGAAACGAACGCACCTCATTTAATACGCTTCACGTGCAATTTCCAACTTGTTTTAAACCATTGCACCCGCATGCAATATAATCTATATTAAAAAATATTATAATCTATAACTTAGTTTGTGTCTGTGAACACCCTTGAATTCCAAAAAAGCTTAAACTTTAGGTTTTAAAATATTTCGTCTCAAAAGTATATAGACAGGTGATTTTTTGAACTAGTAGTTCAAAAATGAATGGAAAAAATAATAAGTATATAGAATCATAACATAAGTTTATTACGATAAAGAAATACAGTATAAGTTAACAGAAGTTTTGTTAAAAAATGAAAATCAAAATAGTCTTTCCCATAAATGTATGGACAAAAGTCCATAGTATTTTGTATTTAAATTAGAATTTTGTATCCAGTTCTTCGAATTATCTGTATAATCACATCAGGAATGCAAATAGTGTTGAAATTTATTTATAATAGCATAGAATTGTGATTAAAAAAGTATGGTGTATTTGGGGGAGGGGATGACACCATTTACATCCGCCCCGAGTGTCACCCATCATAATTACGCCACTGCTTTTTGATACAAAGTTTGATCATATTTTCCATACATTCATTTAATTTCTTGACATTTAATGATTTTTATTTGTAAGCCAAATGAAACTATGCTTTTTTAGATTTTTTTTTTAAAATATAGCTCATACATTTGATCTTATTGATCCACTTTAAAGCCAAAGATGCCTGTCATTTGCAATTTTATATGTTTTGTAAATATCTAGAAAAATGCTTTACGAATTATCCTGAAATCCCAGGTGTGTTATACAGAATAGTACAGTTCATATACTTCAGTGAAGATGTTTTACCGAAACCCCATAGGGGCCTTCAACAAATTGAAACAAGTTGGAAATTACGTAGCAAATGAGGTGCGTTCGTACGATAACGAAGTTTTCAAAATATTCAGATCTTGCTGATATAGTAGAGCGTACTTCGGATACAGTATAGTAGTCGAAATCTTTGTGTTTCTGTAAATATGCAGGAAGTAATTTTAATTACACCTCAGCAACGTACATCTTATTCATAAAATGTGAAATAGTTGAATATAATTAAAACACGTACCAAACCATGTTTCCCCGTATAGCATTATATAGTGGAATACATTTGTGTGGCCCTGTAATTTAATAATAAAAATTTTTTGTATCACAGATTGTACAGAATGCATATTTTAGTATATACAGTCGAGTCTCTCTATAACGAAACTCCATACATCGAATTTCTCTATATAACGAATTTTTAGTAAGAACGGTCCCCTTTTCGCATGATTTCATTAAAAACAGTCTGTATATAGCGAAATATCTATCTCCATATAACGATTTTTTTCATAAATTGGTCTTAATTTATTCAGTTTTAAAAAAGCTTCGAAATCATATGGAATCAATTTTACATCACTTATTTTTGATTTATCGTCAGTGCTGAGTTTTTTTTTTATATATTACTTCTCTCCTTGTTCTTTAAATCCAACGAATTCATCCCACCTCCCACGCACCTTTCCACATCCTATTCAAAACAGAATCAATTGGATTGATACACATGTAAGAGAGGAATCAGTGAGAGGCACATAAGAAAGGCCTTCAAATGGAGGAAAATGTTAACTACAATTTTTCATTCCTTGCTAAAATTTAAGCCTTTTTTCTTTCTTTCTTTTTTTGAGAGCGTAACAATTTTAAAATCAAAATAACAAAAAATTACAGATTTCTTCGTCTGAAATTAATGCAAGTCTTCCGTATTTAATTTTCATTAAGCTTTCAAATAAATGTGTGTTCTCTTTTTTGAAACAGTTTAAATATTTAAGAAATAAAATTTTAGGTTAATATTCAATTTTAAATGTTTCAAATTCTTAATTCAAAATTTAAAAAATAACATTTTTTTTAAATTTTACACACTAAATACGATTTTTAACATCATTCTCTATACATAGAATTTCTGTATATAACGAATTTTTTACTGGAACGGTGGATTTCGTTACATAGAGACTCGACTGTATTTCATAGATTCATGCTAATTCTATTATGTTCGAATGAGTATAACATCATTAAAATGCATTTGAAACTTTTTCCGCATTGACCGTAATATAACGGAATACTTTTGATTGTCCCTGTAATTGATCTATGCATCCGATTTTCATAACTCGACAAAATTCATGACTCGACAAAATTACGCAATAATTATATGTTTTAAATTTCAAACGATTAAAATGCATTTAAAACTTTTTTTCCTATTGACCGTAATGTAACGGAATCCTTTTGAATGTCCCTGTAATTGATCTATGCATCCGATTTTCATAAAATTTGAAATGACTCGACAAAATTATGTTATAATTATGTATTTTAAATTTCAAACGATTCGGTTGGGTAGTTTTTGCGTTGTTATATGCGGACAGACGGACAGACGGACAGATGGACGGACTGAGCGACAACAATAGGTGCTACGTATTTACATAATTACGAACGCACCTAAAAAGAACAAATATCCTTTAAATAACCCTGTCAAAACTAACGTAACAAAAACTTTCAAAATGCAAATTATCATTAAGTGGCTTATTGTAAAAAACTGTGTTCCTTTTTATGAGGATAGCGTGCATAAAAAGTAAAAAAATTAAAAATTTCATAAAAACAATCCGAAATTTTGCCAAGTTTTTTGCTTATAAAATATAATTGTAAAATATAATATATAAAAAGTGTTCTTTAATTATTTTCTAAATAAGCAGATTTACTAAACAATCATAATATAATGTGAAAAATGTGTTAGCTAAATGCACGGAGCAACTTTTGTGAAATTCTTAAAAACATAGCTTTTGAGGAAATTTCTCAAAATTATCCATGATAGAATAAGGTAAAAATCTGTTGGTCCCAGGATGAGGCAAAAAAAGGGGCTGTATCCAAATATAGTAGTATATGTGCAATATTGTATATGGTACATTGACGCTAATCAGTGAATTTATGGATACAACACCTCATTTTTTGGCATCATTTTGGAATCTAGATAAATCTAGAATGTAGATCTTTTTGGAAAATATGTAGGTAATTGAAACGCCTGTTTTAGTGACTTCTCCAAAAAATAAACAGCTGAAATTTATTTTAGGAACTAATTGAATCTGAAGTTCTATGAAAATTTGCGCATTAATTCTTAAGATAAAGCTATTGCGATAATTATGAATAATAGATGTACCGCGTTTTGGGCCATTACATTAAAATGTAATCAACTCCATATTATATAGGGTAAGTGTACCAGTAGTGGGCCACCAGTTTTCAAAGTTGTAAAACAAGTTTTCTAGTCACCCCTGTCAGATAACAAACTAATTTTTGATTGGCTTTTGAACCCTTATCTGTTATCAGGCAAAGGGACAACTTCGGTATTCTCATAGTTTTTGAGTTGGAATGGTGTTTTTACAGACTACACGAAAAAACTAAAGAGAAGCTAAAATAATTTTACGTAATCATGAAAACTTCTAAATATAATTTCATTATTGTGTATATTTAAGTGTAGAAATGCAAAAAAAAAAAAAAAAAAAAAAAAAAATTATAACTTCTGTACAGTATGCACTAAACTCATGAATGGAGTGGCCCACTTTTAGGGGGGCCCTACTGGAGCATCAGAAAGTTACTATGGCCGACTACTGGAGCATAGAGGAAGGTAACATTTTTTTATTTTTCATTTTCTCTAGAGGATATATTTTAAAAATTTATCGGGAATGCCATAAAACTCTTCCAAAAAATTTAATAATTTTTTGTTTGTAGATTAAACAATGTCATTGATAAATATGATTACAAATGTTATTGGGCAAACTATAACCACTGAACTCCCACCGGAATGATGCTTTTTTATTCCACTGCATGATTTCCAGGAATTAATTGATCAATTTTGAAAGAATTTCACGGTGACTGAAAGTTTTAATTAAGATTTTTTGAATAATAATAATTTCCAATTATGGCTTATGCTATTTAATTAAAAAATTGAATTATTAAGAATTTATTCCTCCAAAAAATTAGAAAATCTTTTAAAATATAAATGCAAACCCCTGTATCTAGCAAGACTGGGACAGATGAGTATTTTTTAATTCTGACTGGCACCGATTTTTTAAAAAAGAAATTCATAAACATTCATAATAGAAATTCATAATAAACACTTTGCAATGTTTGCTAAAGAAATATACTGCAAAATGTATATTAGAAAAAAAAATGGTGCGAACAGAATATAAAAATTGTCGCCTGTGTCCTCCCCTCTAGTCTCTTACAAAATACAATTTACACGGTAAGTTTATCACTACCTAATATGTAAAAATTCTTCCCAACATTCACATTGAATTCATAATCCAAATCAATAAACTTTGAAACCAAAGGAAAATGTCCATGACTAACATTTGCAAGAGAAGATTTCTCGTAGCGAGCAGGAAAAAACGTTAAAGTACAACATATTTTATGTTTTGTTAAGCTCGTTTTTTTTTTTTCTTTTTTAGAGCTTTTTTACGCAAATCTATTATGAGATATTCATTTCTTTCAGTTCCTTTGCAATTTGTTATTTATTTCCTCTTTCACATTTATCGCTAAGTTTTAAATTTATAAAGCTCATTTTTTATAAGTTTCATTTTTATAAGTTCATTTTTATATTATTTTTTTTCTATTCATATTTTTCTAAGCATAACCAGCCATAACTATAATATATATATATATTTGCTTAAATTTCAATGATACATGTATGTAATAAATAAAAAAAATCGTTTTATGTATATATAAACACATTCTGTCTTTAAGATGATGTTAATAGGCTTCTTTAAGAGTTTTACTAACCGAAATGCTTTAAACAGGAATGTAAATATGCCAGTAAAATATACGACATTCATTATAATGTTTATAAAGCGTGTAATATTTTCGCATAAATAGCGCCTCTGAATGCATAAAGCTTTTTAAATGACTACTAAGAATGTATTTATTAAAAATACAAAACATTTCTCAATGGTGCATAAAACAAGAACTTTAATATGAACTTGTACAATTAAAATAAAATAAAATATCAACGTTTCGCGCCGTCTTCTGCGGCCGTATTCAGGAAAATATGATAATGAAAGGACTAAAAGTTTGCTTCCTGATCGAGAGATAATATTTCTAATAAAATAAAATCGAAATGAAATAAAAGTTGCCACTTACACGAGAGTAAAAATTAAAATATTGCAAAATTATATAAAATTTAAGATTTTATGATGTTATGGTGTTATGCCATATTTTTGGTATATTGTAGGATAAATTATCATTATAAAGTTTATTTTCTCCTGCCATGATTTCGACAGATTCTCTTATTTTACCTTCAACTGGGTTATTGCTTTTTAAATGATATAGGATTTTGAATTGATTCAACGGATAAATTTTGAGACAGGCACAACATTGTTATTGACTTTATACCATTATTTTTGGTATGAAGACTTGTGTTTGAGTGTTTCGTTGAAAGAATTAAATAGATTGTAGTCTTTAACTTTACACGTTAGATGTAGTGTTTTCAGTTCGCTATTTTTTAAAAAAAAATCGAATTGCTCTTAATTGGTAAAGTTAACACATGAGTTGAAGCATCCTTGCCGATCTCCTGCATTTATTAAATAACAGAAATATATTTTTACCAGAAAATTTATTTAATGAAATGTGTTCTCTATTAATGTAGAAATAATTTGAAATCTTTTTAATTTCATTCTGTTATTAAATTTCTGGTTCAAAGTATAATTTTTTGATTTAAAAAAAGCCGGAGGTGAGCTGGTATCATTAAGCGTAAACTTGTTGTATGCAAACATTGATATCCAATCAATAACAGGACAATTAAAAGCTAATTGACGCAAATCTGGCGGTGTTCGTTCGTTAATTAAAAAGGTGAATATTAGGAGTAATATAATTTTTTTAAAAAAAAGCTAGCTGTTGACACTGACTAGGTTTCACTGTTGACATATTGACATGGTGATTTTTATTATTCAGAA
Organism: Maratus speculifer; assembly: GCA_964019185.1. NCBI lineage: Eukaryota > Metazoa > Arthropoda > Arachnida > Araneae > Salticidae > Maratus > Maratus speculifer. Next base: position 1,491,771 of record CAXHSM010000003.1, read on the forward strand.
ATGTATATAATTTTCAGAATAGTAAAAGCTCTTTTTTAAAGGCAGGTTGAGATGAATTTTACTATTCGATAAATATAGTAGATTTTCTGATGAAACAAGTATGGAAACTTGTCAATACTATTCAAGTAAAATAAAATAGCAGGAGAAAATACAAGACGATAATAGAGTGATTCAATACACAAGTTTTGAAAAACAACAGGTATATCCGTATAAAGATACGTTAGAAAACACCTAAACATTTATTTATTATTTTATTTATTTATTTATTTTTGTAGAGAAAAATATGTAAGTTTCTAGCACAACAAAACTTTATATAGCAATACATAGAAATACATTATTTCAATTTCAAATATTTTTTATACATTATCGTTTATATTTTATAAACAACGTAAAAAAAAATTCCCGTAAAATTTCAAATATTTTTTATACATTATCATTTATATTTTATAAACAACGTGAAAAAAAATACCCCTTTGGATGTCGTATGTGTGTCCATAAGTCCCTTTCTAATATAACTGAAGATTGAACATGTTTCTCATGAAATGCAAATAAGCAGCATTTTGGTATAATTATTGCAACTTGCAGTTAAATCACATTCGCTTGAAATCAAAGGTGACCAATCACAGCACACTCTTATCTTTTGAATATTTAATACGTACTAATTTAATTTGTCATTCTAAAATCATTCATTCAGAAACTGATTTATAATTTATACAGCTATGATATTTTTTATGTTTTATCTCAAATGAATTGTTTACTTAAAAAGGAAAAGTTTTACTCAGCGATGCGTAGAATATCAAGTAAGATATGACAACTGCTTTTTCATTTTTATTTAGGTTTATTCAAATTTCTTTCTGAGAGTTAAAACGACAATCACTATTCCCCGGTTGACGCGTAAATTATTTGCTTCCTTTTTTCTCTTTGGAAGTAAAGCTTTATGCTATAACTTATGAAATGAAATTCATAAGAATAAATTTCCATATTCATTGACTACTTTGATTTTCTATTGGGCGTATTTTGTTTTTCATTCACATCAAAGAATTGTTTATCATTTTTATCTGATTGTAAAGACTTAAGAAGAATAAATGTGTGAATTACTTTGGTGTTTGAAATGTTCAAACGCAAACCAAATTAAGTTATCCAGGGATCCAAGCATTCATTTAATTAAATTGCTTTTCTAACATTTGCATGGAAGATATTTTTTGGAGAAAGTTAAATTCTTCTTAAATCGACAATAATAAATAAATAAATAAATTGCTTTATTTTTTAACATACTGATGTGATACAATAGCAAGAAATCCAAAAATGAATTAAGAATTATTATTAAATAAATAATGAATGAATTAAATGAATAAGGAATTAAGGATTATTATTAAATAAATAATGAATGAATTAAATGAATAATGAATTAAGAGTTTATAGCTTATTATAAATTATTTTAATATACTTAAAAATATGAAGCAAGAAGTGTAATCAAAAACGGGTGAATATAACTATCTAAAATATATATAATTTTGATTTCTTTTTGTAAAATATTGTACAAAGTAGAAACAAACAACCAGGACAAAATGGCCTTAAAAAATCTCTTTGCATATAATTCTATCTTGGGGTGCTGAATTTGATTATAATAAAAACGAATCTTTAAAACTTATCTACAGAAAACTACATCAATCGAGAATAAAATTGAATTTCGCTGAACCACATAAATATCAGTATCCAAACATACCTGGACGCATTACATCATTGGAGAACCAGAACCTTTCTGTCAGTTTTAAGGCCAGGTCGACGCTTCACTCAGCATTGATCACCTGGCCTTCAATCACCGTCAGCGCCACCAATTCTTTTAAATTCGAACGAAAATAAAAAATTACGGTAAAAAAAACTCTTGACATTATACATAACCCTCCTGCAAAATTTTTTTAAATAGCTGTCACCGTTTGCAAGTTATTGAATTTTAAAATCCATCAGTCATTTTTGGGACACCCAGTATATATATATATATATATATATATATATATATATATATATTCAAAGGTTATATAGAATTTAAATGGAGGGACAGGTTATTATTTTACTACCATTTTTCTTATTACAATATCATAGCTAATAAAAAAATCAGATATATAAAACTCTTCACGTAAGCTTTCCTTAATTTGTCTCTTGATATAAATAACCGTCTTAAATTTTGTTTTAATAACAAAGAAACTCTTCATATGCAGCGCGTGTTTCAAATTAAACATTTTACGCAACATAATAAAACCTTGTAGTAATAAATAAATTTTAGCGTATCTTAAAATTCGTTACACAAATGCAGGATTAATTAACAGATGCGACTAAATTACAGGCTCTGGAAATATGGCTGAAATCAATAAGCATTTGCAAGAATTTTACCGCCTATGATGATCATAAACGAGAACGTAAAACATGCCAGTAAATTTTATGACATTGCCAGATTAATAATGTAACTCGCTGCAGATACGGCCGTATGATAAATAAAACAAATTGGAAATTGCACGTGAACGTAGCAAATGAGGTGCGTTCGTAAGATAACGAAGTTTTAAAAATATTCAGATCTTGCTGATATAGTAGAGCGTACTCCGGATACATATAGTAGTCGAAATCTTTACGTTTCTGTAAATATGCAGGAAGTAGTTTTTATTACACCTCAGCAACGTATATCTTATTCATAAAATGTGAAATAGTTGAATATAATTAAAACACGTACCAAGCCATGTTTCCCCGTATAGCATTATATAATGGAATACTTTTGTGTGGGCCTGTAATTTAATAATTAAAATTCTTTGCATCACAGATTGTACAGAATGCATATTTTAGTATATATTTCATAGATTCATGCCAATTCTATTATGTTCGAATGAGTGTAACATCATTAAAATGCATTCGAAACTTTTTCCCCATTGACCGTAATGTAACAGAATCCTTTTGATTGTCCCTAAAATTGATCTATGCATCCGATTTTCATAACATTTGAAATGACTCGACAAAATTACGCAATAATTATATGTTTTAAATTTCAAACGATTAAAATGCATTTAAAACTTTTTTCCCTATTGACCGTAATGTAACGGAATGCTTTTGAATGTACCTGTAATTGATCTATTTTCGATTTATGCATCCGATTTTCATAAAATTCGACAAAATTATGTTATAATTATGTATTTTAAATTTCAAACGATTCGGTTGGGTAGTTTTTGCGTTGTTATATGCGGACAGACGGATAGACGGACAGACGGACAGACGGACGGACTGAGCGACAACAATAGGTGCTACGTATTTACATAATTACGAACGCACATAAAAATGACTTATTTTTGCAGTATTGTTATTAGCTGAAAATGTTGCAAATAATATTAGGTGAAAAAAATTACTACTGTTAGAAAGCGTATCAGAAATACGCTTTAAAGTTTTAAATTAATAACGAAGTTTAAATGCTTTACATAGAAAAAGTTTAAAGTGTCATTTTTTTCCATAAAATAATTGCTAGAACTTTGATTTATGCACTAAATTATTAAACTGTTCTAAATTGAAAAAAATAATTGATTGAAACATTACCATTAAAGCATACAGTTTTGTAATCAAAGTATTATATTAAGAATTGTAAAAGTTTTATACAAATAAATACGTTTTATAGGAATGTAATATTTTTTTTTCAACAATATACCTTACAAGCTTGTGATGTTCAGGCTGCTTTATTTTTTATTTTAATATGCCTACTTTTTTTTTTGGGGGGGGGGGGGGGTCACGATTATTTATTGAAATTTTCAACACATTTTGTTTTAATATTTAAAAAATTTTATTTTTTTAAAACACTTATTTTTTTTTAATTTTATACTTTTTTAGCTCACAGGCTATCATAGCCTGAGAGCTTATGTGCCCATCCGTTCTGTATGTACGTTCGTACGTTCGTACGATCGTGCGTAACGCGATAACTCATGATAAAAATATCCGATCCACTTGAAATTTTGTATGTAGGCATATCCTGACAAGGCGCTTCCCTGATTAGTTTTTGGAGTTCATTCGATATGTATAAGAGGGGGAGCGGGGGGCTCATGCCCCTCCCCTTATTTGATATAAATGGGATTTTCATGCAGAATTAAGTTTTCGTTCAAAATTTTGATTAGGCGATTCCGTGACTGTTATTAGGTGTTCATTGAATGAGTATAAATAGGGGGAACAGGGGCTCTAATGTCCACCCCCCCCTTAATTTATATAAATGGGTTTTTCAAGCAGAATTTTCAGATTTCGTTCAAATCTCTGAATAGTTTTGGAAGTTTAATGGTTAAGTATAAAAGAGGGGGATAACTCCTTTTAAATTATATAAATGCTAAATGGGTTTTTATTAAGAATTATCTCATTTGCTCTTAATTTTGGATATAGATTTTTTATATGATAAAGCATGTCTTTGATAGTATAGGAGGTTCAATGATTAAGTATAAAAAAAGAGGAAAGGGGAGAGCTGTTTCCCCTTCTTAATTTTTTTCGGACGGAATTAACCCTTGAAAATATAAGGCAATACAATTAGTAAAGGCAGTACAATTAGTAAAAGTATATAAGGCAGTACAATTAGTATTTGTAGCCTGTGAGCTCAATGCCATCAGTTTAACTGGGCAGTATTCTTTATTATTTAAAACATTCTTATGAGCGTTCTAACCCTTTTCGGCTCAGTGGTCCGTTCTGGACACACCTAATTTTAATTCCAAACTTGCAATTGGCACCAATAATATTTTAATAGAATTTTGCTTTTACAGTAAAAGCTTATATTAACGTGTTCTCGATTTCTTAAAAAGTCGTTTGTAAATTCCGGTGTCAGTCCATCATTTTAGTAACAGAAGTCAGTTTATCATTAACACCGTCAGTTTATCATTTTACTAACAGAATTTGTCTGCGCCGAAAAGGGTAAAAGAAATGCAAGATTACGAAAACTTTTGCAGCTTATACTTTTAAAAAAGTGAGAAAGAATTTCTCTAATGGATATTTATCCTATTTTAAATAGATTAGTTTTTTCATAAGGTATCTTTTTTAGTTTTAACACAACGGATTGAAATTTGACTTGCACTAGCAATTTTATTTTTGACGAGTTAAATTCTTCTATTTACACTTAAACTAACACTTACCTTTTACTTCTAAACAAGGTTCACACACTCTTTGGAATTTCCAAGGACTGTGGCATAGAGGTCTGCACGGGCCGATTTCCAATATTCGCATTCGGGCCGGGCCGGGCACGGGCCTTACTTCTGAAGATTCGGGCCGGGCCTAGTCACTAATCCTTTCGGGCCGGGTCTAGTCACTAATCTTTTCGGGCCGGGTTGGGCTCGGGGCTTAATTTTTTTGCTGGGGTATTGGGCCGGGCCTAACTTTTTTTTTCCGTACGAAGCCGAGACTGATTCCATTCTTCCTAGTTTTCATGGACCAAAATAATCAGTTCCTATTGAATCTTCCTATATGAAAATCCTTTTCTCGACTTTTTACAAATCAGTAATATTTGGCTTTGTCCAAAAATTTCTGCAAAAAGCATAATTTTAAGCCGTCATTATTCTACAATTAAACATTAGAATTTATTTTTTTTGAAGAATCGTGGATTACAAGGCGTTTTAAAATAGAATTAAACACACACACACACACAATAAAAAAAAAATAAAAAAAACATGATTATGACGGATTTTTTTTTAAAACTGAAACTGAAAGTTTCTTTTAAAATGTTCATCCATGCAAAATGAATACAACAGTACGGGAGAAAAAAATATATTAAACATTTACATCTGTTAAGAAGGGAATGCATTTTTTTTTTTTTTTTTTCGTTCCAAAGCGATTTCGTGTTTGGAAATTTTACCATATACCGCTTTTTCGATTTTTTGTCTCCATTACAGGGAATATGGATTAATAATACTAGTGATAACTGAAACATTTACATACAACAAACAAAGATTCATTTAAAAGCATAAATATCGCAGCCTACGGCACTTCTGCATAAATGGTGATTATAAACATGGAAAAAAAAAAAGACTAATATAATTTTTTTTGGTCAGAACTCTTCCATAAGATTAAAGATCAATGTTCTCTAGAAATTCACTCGAGCCGGGCCGGGTTCGGGCCGAAATTTAAAATTTTTTCCGGACCGGGCCGAGCTCGGGCCGAAATTTTAACTTTCGGGCCGGGCCGGGTCGGGCCATTATTTTTTTCGATCGGGGCGGGCCGGGTCGGGCCAATAATTCTTTCGTTCGGGCCGGGCTGGGCCCGGGCCGAAATTTTAACTTTCGGGCCGGGCCCGGGCCTGGAAATTTCGGCCCGAAATTTTTTTCCGAAACCGCAATTATAAATTAAGGCATATCTTTCCAAAAACATATTTATTTCTCATTATTATTTTCTGATTTGTCAGTGCTGTCAAAGTATATATAACACACATATTAGTAGACAAGACGATAGCTGCAGATAATTCCACGGCGTAAAACATTATCCAATTTTATACGTCATTTGAGAGAAAATCTTTTCTAGACTGATAAACAGTTATATTTAGCAAATTACCGGAATGCTAAAACGCAATTAAAAATTCGTATATCTATAAAATTCATATACAAAATTTCTATTGCAACAATAATGCAACATTAAAATTTACCAAATAAAACGTAACTTGAAGACAATTTGACCTATTATTCAATATTTATTAATTTTTGAAAACTGTTATACAATAATCCCTTAACATACGCGAATTCTGAAATAGAATATGTAGAACATTTTAATATTTCCACCACTTTTTAAAAAGAAAAATGTCTAACATACGCACTAACAACATTTACAAGTTAAGTATAATACAAGATGAATTATTGTAAAAATAGCATACTGTAAAAATAACAGTTTTGCGACATCGGTCATGGCATTTGCGGAAACTAATCCTTGCGAATGTTAAAGATTGACTGTATAAATTAATAGATTTTGGATAAATTTTCGATGGATATTTTACAATTATTTGTAAAATTACAGCATTTCTGGCACCAGTTTCTTATTAAAAGATTTTTAAAAACAAAATTCTTTACCTAAATCAGTAATAAGAGTTTTTAAAGAAATAATTTTAGGATTTTTTTTTTTCTAATTAATAAGAAAAAATGATATAATTTTTTGAGATATGTATGACGATTTTAGATAGTTTGACAATATAAGCTGATGTAGTACCATCATGTAACATTATTTTGATGTATATTCCAGACAGGATTGTCACATTGGCTCTTTCCAAAATTAAAAAAATCATATCGTAGAGTTCATATCGGAAATTGGAAAATAAGTTTTTTACTTTAGGTAATTAGAAATTGTACGGCAATAGACAGAGCGAAATGTACTGTTCAAAATTACTATTATTCAGAAATTCCGTTTTTTTTTTTTTTTTTTTTTTTTTTTTTTACGAATTTTTTAGAAAGGCCTAACTTGCAACAGTAATGAGATTAGGATTAAACTCATAAAACTGAACACAAAAAATAGTTGTTTTCAAACTAAGTTAATTTCATTTGTCCTTTTTATGTAGTTTAGGTAATTTATTTCGCCAATCAACTGTTGCTTTAAATCTGAGCAAACTGTTTGATTTTTTAAAAAAATTGTTATACATTTTTAACGCGAGAACTGACTTTAGGAGACATTTTAATCCTTACCATTGGAATATATTTTGGTTTGAACCAGGAAATTTTTTATGAAATATATTTAAAAGTTATAAAGTAAAAAAAAATAATAATAAGGTAAATAAGTTGAACTATTTGAAATAAAAAATCAGATGTAAAATATAAAATTTATAAAATTTGAATAAAATGTCCGGCTTTTCTAATGCTAAATTACGAATGTTGCTTATCTGAGTTATACAGAGTGTATCTAAACTCTTGGGCAATATTTTAAGGCGTGATAGTACGCATCGAGACGAACAATATTAAATAGGAAATTAAGGGTTCCAAACGTTTTCCGAAGGAGATAAGGATCATTAATGTTTAGGGCCCAAAATTTCAAATAAACATAAAAAACGGAAAAACTAGTCGGTTGATTTTCACTAAAACTATTCTTTATGTCAGTATTTTCTTGAAAATAAATTATAAAGATAAATTTAAAAAATGTCGATAGAGGGCGCTTTAGACTTTGGATTAACGAACAACTATTTTTTGAAGTTATTTTTTGTCTCTCATTAAAAGTTTTCGGAAGTTTAGACTTAAAATTAAATTTTAAGCTCAAAATCTGAATAGTTGGGATTGGTTAAGTAGCGCAAATTGAACTGTGTTCAAAGGTTCAAATTTCAAATGATTATAAAAAAAAACGGGAAAATGGGTCGATTCGTTTGCAGTTTTTGCTAAAAGTGTTCTTTAAATCAGTATTTTCTTGAAAATAAATTTTAAAGATAAAATTCAAAAAATGCCGATAGAGAGCGCCTTAGACTTTGGAGTAACGTACAACTGTTTTGAACCGTTATTTTTTTAAACCTCATTAAATGCTTGCAAAAGTTTATACTTAAATTTTGTGCTCAAAAGCTGAATTGTTTAAAGTGGTTAAGTAGAGCAAACTGAACTATGTTCAGGGGGGAGGTTGTACTTGTAAATCTTTTCAATACAGACATCACATTAAGGGGGCTCAGGGGTTGAAAACTTTTCAAAAAATCAATTTTTTTATGATCTAGTTTGATTATTCAATTAATTCTTAACTCAATGCAAACAACCGCATAAAAATATTACTCCCTCTGTCCCAAATTAGTTGCGACATTTGAATACTTTTGTTCTGATTATTGATATTTATGATTTCACGTTTCTGTTTTAACATTTTTGAGAGAGCTTCACTATCAATCTACAAAATTTACTTACCTAGCATTCCCCACGTCATTCCATAAATCAGTATTGAATGAGTTTAAAAAATCCCGTTTCACTTTCTACTAAGCCACGCCCAAATTGGCAAAGATTCTTTTAACAATAATTACATAAAACTATTATCAAGCAAATGAATCGTATATTCATTTTCAAACATTTCATTCTAGCATTTCTGAAAAGTATCCTTTAGCTTGAAGATGCTGCAAACAAATTCACATTCTGTCGATTTTTTTTCTATTAGACTTGGCTTAATGTTGGATGAAATACGTTCCAAAACTTTTTTCGTCTATTTATTTACGAATTATAACAGCCTATGATAATCTTCGCAGAGAATTTTTTCGTTTTATTTGGAATCTTTGATTTTGCTAATTAGCAAAAAAAGCTTTTTTTTTTTTTTTTTTTCGTCAGCATTTTTTACAATTTTTTTGTAAACTTACCTTTTAAATATCCTCATCTTTTATTTTTGATGCCTTTATCTGCTTCTGCAAACGGAATGTCATGATGAACATTTCGATGAACATTAAATTTAATAGCTGCAGTACTTATGGAATTATGGATTAGCTTACCATTTTTCAATCATCACTGCAAACATTCTAGTACAGAAAACGTAACATTTCCTTCTTCAGGATATTATTTCTTATTTCTATTACTTTACATTCGAGTTTCATTGCTTTTGACACCTAGTATACATGATTATATTCATTCTAGTATAATTTTACTGGTGTCGATTTACTAAATTGCATCAGAAGTTATCTATGACTCCGCCTACTTGAAATGTCGCAACTAATTTGGCACAAAATTTTCAACCTAAATGTCGAAACTAATTTGGGACAGAGGGAGTAGCATTTTTAACGGAGTTATAAGCATTTATGTCAATATTTATATCAATACTTACATAGCCGCATCCATATAATTTCAAATTTAAGTCGTGTTTTCACAAAACTTGATTTTTGACGACTAACACCAAGATTTAAAAAAAACTATTTGATGGAATGGCTTATTTTTTTTTTTTTTTTTGCATGCATATAACATTATAATCTAGATTATGAATTAAGGATATAATTATCACTTAATAAAAACATTTCTAAAAAATCTCTCAAAGTTGAAAATTTACAAAACCCTAAAATATACAACTTTTTTTCCATTAAAAATACTCAAAATATTAAACTATCTAAAATATATTAATTCATAATCTAGATTATGATGTTATATGCATGCAAAAAAAAAAAAAAAAAAAAAAAAAAAAAAAAAATTAAGCCATTCCAACAAATAGTTTTTTTTAAATCTTGGTGTTAGTCATCAAAAATCAAGTTTTGAGAAAATGCGATTTGAGTTGAAATTATATGGATGCGGCTTTGAAAGTGTTGATACATAAATTCTTATAACTCCGTTGAAAATGCAAATATTTTTATGCGGTTTTTTGCACTTCGTTAAGAATTAAATGAATAAACAAATTAGATCATTTTAAAAAAATCGATTTTTTGAGAAGTTTTCAATCCCTGAGCCCCCTTAAACGTTTTCTGTTGCATACTATGCTGCCATAGAATGCAACATCATAACATGAATTTGTTCTCTATTCAAAGCACAGCGGACATGACTGTACCAATTATTTAAAATACTTTTTCCGGTTCCTACTTAAAAATGATTTTTAATACTGTTTTTTTTTTTTTTTTTTTGTTAACCCTTTGTGGAAGAGCGACCGGTATATGTCCACTTAATGTGCTCAGAATCCTTCAATATTCTCACCAGTTAATTTTTATAGCAAAATTTTCCTTATTTAATCAGGGAATTTTAGCAATTCAGTTAGGGAAAATTACCTGTTTTGAAAAACTGGTTGTAAAGGATTAAAAATTAAGCAAATGCTCTCGCGGCGAAAGGGTTAACGAGTGATTTTTTTTATCTAATTGCTTTTTGCAATCCCTTACGTTGTACTCACATTAACGAAGTTGACAACAATATATTTTTCTCTATAATGTCAACTAAATAGCTAATACTAATGACACGTCATTGCAAACAATGAGCAAATTACAATGCATTATTTCCCAAATAATTATTACGAATATTTTGACACAGTACACCTGGTTGTTTATAAATTTCTTAGTGATACAGAATTTTGGAATTAAAGTATTATTATTTGGAATAAGACAGGAAAAGTTTTCTGCTATGAAATCTTTATATCATATTACACAGGGGTCCGGAAATTTCATGATAAGGTAAATTCTTCGTTACCAATATTTCTTATAACAAATCTCTCACCAAATAATATGAAATTTTGCGTGATTAAATAATATTTGTTTTTCTAATAGTGAAAATTAATAAATGAATAACTAAACCGGTATTTCGCTCTCAAAATAAGGGTCGCCATGCGAACCCTCTTATTTAATGATAATTATCTTCAAATAAATATGTCATAATGTCAATTCAAAAATAATAGTATTAAAACCTTACGAACTTCAAAGAATTCTGATACATTGTAAAATACACTAAATATCATTCCGCATGAAATCTGTATTAAAACTTTCGAATTAAAGTTACCCATTGTGGCAATGATAATTTTGTTTCGTCATATAAAAATTAAAAAAGGAAAAAAAAAAAAATAGAAGCGCCTTAAAAAGTTTTCATTAACCTATTAACTGTCTTCGCGACTGAAGCTTCACTGCAAAAATATAAAGCTAATTTTTTTTTTTTACATCCTAGGAGTTGGTTAATTCTTGAAATATTTTAGTAAGAATTCTCAAAATATGTAAAATCGAAAGCGTTCAGAGATTTCAAGACAAGAAAAAAGTCAGAATAGTCTTAAAATATTCTAACAATAGTTTCCATTAACACATTTCTGTAAATATAATCCTCAAGGTACACAATTTTACTTATTCGTGAATATAATCTTATTAACACTAGAACTACCGCTGTTACATGCATACCTAGTTTTACCGCACCCGTCAAATTGACGGATTTTCGATCATGGCTTTCATTATAACTTCTGACATAGTTTGTATAAATGAAATAATATAATTTAACAAAAATAACATTTAATATAACATTTCTTTAATTATTAATAAAAAAAAATAGTTTCTATTTGCATTTAATAGCATAGAACATTTGATATACAGTCGAGTCTCTATATAACGAAATCCATAGTTTCAGTAAAAAATTCGTTATATAGGGAAATTCGATGTATAGATAATGATGTTAAAAATCGTATTTAATGTGTAAATTTTGAACAAATATTATTTTTGATCTTTTAAATTAAGAATTTGAAATGTTTAAAAGTATATATTAACCTAACATTTTATTTCTTAATTATTTAAGCAGTTTCAAAAAAGAGAACAGACATTTATTTGAAAACTTAATGAAAATCAAATAAGAAAGAGTTGCATTAATTTCAGACGAAAAAATCTGTACTTTTTTGTTGTTTTGATTTTAAAATTGTTACGCTCTCAAAAAAAAAAAAAAAAAAATGCTCAAATTTTAGCAAGGAACGAAAAATTGTAGTTAATATTTTCCTCCATTTGAAGGCCTGTCTATGTGCCTCTCATTGATTCCTCTCTTATATGTGTAATAATCCAATTGACTCTGTTTTGAGAAGGATTTGAAAGGTGTATGGGAGGTGGGATGAACTCGTTAGATTTAAAGAACAAGGAGAAAACTAATATTAAAAAAAAAAAAAAAAAAAAAAAAAAAAAAAAAAAAAAAAAAAACTCAGCACTGAACTATAAATCAAAAATAATGGATGGAAAAATGGAAAATGTGATGGAAAATTGATTCCATGTGATTTCGAAACTTTTTCAAAACTGAATAAATTAATGAAAAAATTCGTTATATGGAGATAGATATTTCGCTATATAGAGACTGTTTTTAATGTAATCAAGCGAAAAGGGGACCGTTCCTACTAAAAATTCGTTATATAGAGAAATTCGATGTATGGAGTTTCGATATAGAGAGACTCGACTGTATATGAAATAACTATGATGCATATATTTTACAAGTACATGTTATCATAGATAAATCCTTGCCACAAACATATGTAACTTAGTTACTGAAAATAATAGAATATAATTTAAGAAGGGTAATATTTAATATAATAATTCATTAATAGTTAATGAAAACAAACAAAAAACAGTTTCTATTTGCATTGATTACTATAAACCATTTGATGTGCATGAAATAACTATGAAGCACATATTTTACAAGTACATGTTATCTTAGATGAACCCCTGCCACAAACATATTTGTTGCTTATATTGCAGGTTTAAATTATTGCACAGTTAAATTTGGCAAGATTTGTGTTCATAAAGATTTTTATTTTAGTTTTTTTTTTAAATAAAATCCATTGCTTTCTGTTCTTGTTTTTGGGAGGAGGCTTCTATTCTGCAACACCTATATTCACTGAAGACTTCTTCAGATAATTGAAAAAAAAAATCTAGTTATATTCTTTCAGGTCTCTTTATATAAAATCTATGCATTGATTGCTGAGAATTTAAATACTATAAAATATCATCTACGTGACTCTACTTTTATGACATATTTTCGGGCCATATGGCCAACTACATCTACGATGTTAAAACTGTTGTTAGCTTTCGTTTTAAAACTAAAAACTAAAACAAAATCACTTCACCTTTTTCATTCACGTATAAAACATTTCACACACAAATAAAAAATCACAAATAAAAATTAAATTAAAAAGTTAACATGTTTCGGTTCATTCATAAGAACCGTATTCATAACACATAAAATCAGTAGAAAACTAAATGACACTGGATATAAATATAATTTAAAAACCAAAACAAAACATTGCGCCCCCTATGATCGTGAATAGCCATTGCCACCGTGGCCTATAAATATAATAAATTTTGACCATATATTAAATTTAATATGTATAAAACTAATATTAATAAAAGTAGAAAAACTAAATGACTCTGTATATAAAGGTAATTTAAAAACCCAAAACCCAAAATATTTCGCCCTCTATGATCGTGAAAATCTCCGCGGTGGCATTGGCTATTCACGATCATAGATGTAATTCTTTTTTTTTTTTTTCTTGTAGAATTTGAATTGTTCAGTTATTACTCTGATATAGGCAGGTACATTAAAAAGTTGAAATGACGCAATAATTTTTTTTCTAAAAATTTTTGAGAAATGAAAATTTTAATCATTAAATCGTTAATCTAATTTAAAAAGTAGCAAAAAAAATCCACATTTTTTAATTTTTTTTTTAAATTGTTGAAATTTTAAAAAAAAAATAATAAAATGAGGTTAATAACTTATTAGCGGGCACTTACACCAATAAATTTTAAGGTAGACCCGAACCCCGTTTTCGGCCAAAAAACATCAAATATTCAAAAAAATTTTATCTCAGGAAACGATAATATACATATTTGCGAATATCCATGCAAAATTTCAGAACTCGGGGACACTTGAAACAGGTAGCAAATGAGCTTTTTAGGTGCGGTCGTAATTATGTAAATACGTAGCACCTATTGTTGTCGCTCAGTCCGTCCGTCCGTCTGTCTGTCTGTCCGTCTGTCCGTCTGTCTGTCCGTCTGTCCGCATATAACAACGCAAAAACTACCTAACCGAATCGTTTGAAATTTAAAATACATAATTATAACATAATTTTGTCGAGTCATTTCAAATTTTATGAAAATCGGATGGACAGATCAATTACAGGGACATTCAAAAGGATTCCGTTACATTACGGTCAATAGGGAAAAAAGTTTTAAATGCATTTTAATCGTTTGAAATTTAAAACATATAATTATTGCGTAATTTTATCGATTCATTTCAAATGTTATGAAAATCGGATGCATAGATCAATTACAGGGACAATCAAAAGGATTCCGTTACATTACGATCAATGGGAAAAAATGTTTCAAGTGCATTTTAATGGTGTTACACTCATTTGAACATAATATAATTGACATGAATCTATGATGTATGTACTTAAATCTACATTCTGTACAATCTGGGATGCAGAGAATTTTTATTATTAAATTACAGGGCCACACAAAAGTATTCCACTATATAATGCTATACGAGGAAACATGGTTTGGTACGTGTTTTAATTATATTCAACTATTTCACATTTTATGAATAAGATATACGTTGCTGTAGTGTAATAAAAATTACTTCCTGCATATTTACAGAAACGTAAAGATTTCGACTACTATACTGCATCCGGAGTACGCTCTACTATATCAGCAAGATCTGAATATTTTTAAAACTTCGTTATTGTACGAACGCACCTCATTTGCTACGTTCACGTGCAATTTCCAACTTGTTTAAATTGTAGTCACTAGAGTTTAAAGGACTATCGGCCATTTAAAAAGCTTACACATTTTTGTTTACTTTTATATTACACTGTTAAACGAAGTTAGGTACAATTAATAACATTTTAATTTTAGTATGATTAATCAAAGAAGAATACATTCTTCTGTTCTGAATCAGCCATAACCGTTAATTAGCAATTATTTTACTAATTTCTCTTGTATTTTGCACTTTATGCGTTTTCCCGTAAATGACTTTTTTTCATATTTTGCCTAAGTTTAAAGTACTGGCTTAGTGGTAAAATAATTTAGAAAGAAAGTGTTTATGTTTTTAAAATCTTTAAAAAATTGCAGAAAATGTAGGGTAGATACATTTTTAAAATGTTTCTGAAAATTTTACATAACTTGGTAAACATGAAAATTAAAACGATTTTCAGAAAATTTACCATGCGTAACGTTTTTTTTTTCTCAAGATCATTATAAAATAAAATTAAAAATATTTCTCTTCTGGTCTTTTCCGTATACCTTAACACTATTTAAGAAATCTTAGTAATACTAAAATATATTTAAAATTGAATGTAGTATTTTAAAAAAAGTATATTTTGACAGCTTGATGAATTTTTGCCGCTGAAAATCGAGGAATTTTCTTCGGAGGCAAAACTGGCTACATTTTTTTTTCTATTGTGTTCAATATAAAAAGTTTTTCTTAAAAAATAGTCTTGACATAGTAGAAATTAATATAAAAAATAGTTTTAACATGAAATGAGTTTTTTTACTACTTTCTCTTGTACTTAATACTTTAAATGTGTTTTCCTGAGAATTACTTTTTTCATAATTTGCCTGCGTTCAAAGTACTTAGGCTCAGTGGTAAAATGATTTAGAAACAAAGTATTTATGATTTTAGAATTTTAAAAAAAATTTCAACAAAAGTAAGGAGAGATATATTTTTTAACTATTTCTGAAAATTTTACATAAATTGGTAAACATGAAAAATACAACGAATTTAAGGAAATTTACCATGCGGAATTTTTTATTACTTTTTTTTTAGCTGATTAAAATAGAAAATTAAAAATATCTCACCCTAGGTGTTTTCCACATACTATAATACTATTTACGAAATTTTAGTAATACCAAAATATCGAAAATTGAATGAGGAGAAGTAATTTTAAAAAGTGTATCTTTCGAAAAAAAAAAAAAAAATCTAAAAATCCCTGTATAATATACTTTTTAATAAAAAATGAATTTTTTAGCTAATTATCCCTTACAAAAAGATTCTTTAATAGTACACCAAAATTCATTACTTTAAAATGAATAATAAAAATTTTGGGTTTTTTCTTACGGGTCTCCCTTAATAAAAATGATCACATAATCTAAACGTTGTGTATTTAGAAATTTTCTGCCAAGAATAAAGCAAATATTTTCTGTTTCTTTTTACTTGTGGAAATGTGCAGTGTTAGTAATCAGCTTTTTGTTTTTCCAACTTCTTGATTCTAATAACGAAATAATCTAAGGAGCGCTGATTCCAAGACGATGACGTAATAGGAAACATCTCTGGCAGCCGTTAAAAAAGTGGACCAATCACCTCAGTTTTGAGGCTGGCGCATTACAGAAAAATTGCCAAATGGGATGTCACAAAGTGATACCAGTAATACTGCTTATTAAATACTGGAAATTATTAAATAGGATCATTTTTGCGATTTAAAATAACCAGATTTTCTCTAAGATGTGCAAAAAAGTTGAAACTCTGTATTTACTAAGTTTTCGTGAGACAAGTCTTGGAATTTCCTGACCAGGAAATTCTTCCGTACCAGTATTTTCTTACAGAAACTTTCTCCATAAATAAAGATAAATTTCGCACGTTTCAACTAGATTTTTATTTATATAAAAATATTCATGTTTTTTCCTAAAAAAATAACTGTTCCGTACGAGCCTTGCAATATTTAATATAAAGCTGACCAAAACCTTAATCTTTTGAGGACCAAAGCATTCTTAACCCGGGAGAACGCGCGCTTATCCAAGGTATGAATGATTTCAACTTTGCCACCAATAAAATCAAATTACAACAGTCACTTTATAAAGACGGTAGCAATTCTTACAAATTTTGCGATGAAATTGTAAGTTGAAGATTACTTTAAAAAAATTAGTGGTTACAATTGTAAAAACAATACGAAGTCCGGGTCTTTTAGGCCCTGCGCGCGTAGGGGAAAGGGAAACGTACAATGGTGAAAATAACAATGATTGGAAACCAATATATTAAAAAGATATATACATGAAAGAAAATAAGTACTTTTGTTTCGTAATATTAATGATCGACAAAATGTAGGGGAAAGTTGGATAAAACCGGGTAGGTGGATAAAACAGGGAACCAGGCTTTATGGCTTTATTCGCGGCGGTATCTAGCCGAAACTTTTTTAATTACTTTTAGGCGAGCGGTATGCCAGCTCCCAGTAACCAGAAGTTGTGTAAAAAAAAAAACTCATTTTTCAGTGGTGATTTTTTAAGTATTTGATGTGTAAATGTTAAAAATTCGACGTTTGTATTATTACGTTACCAATTCTAAATACCAAAAGATTTAGATTATTTAAGTATAACATATGATAGTCTATTATTTACTCATTATTTTAATGTTTTGTATTGGTGTCTACGAGTTATATGAACAATGCTAGAGCAACATTTCATCAAAATGGCGTGGTCGGACTAAACCGGGAAGTTTCCGGGATTGGACAACTCGTTTATTTGCGTTATTGAAATGGAATTAACTTGTTCAATCATTGTTTGACGATTAAAAAATATTTAAAACTATACAAAAAATATTATTTAAATTATGTTGTTACATAGAAGATTATCTTTAGTCATAATATACTGATTATACTATTTTTATATTCAAATTCCTGAAGAGAAATATGTCTGTAAGAGCAATTCTAAAAAAATACGAAAAATAAAATATGAAATCATCTTTTTCTAAAATTAATAAAAACATATTAGTGTCTTTTCAAATGTTTTACAGAATAAACATATGTTTAAACGTTTATTGATTTATATTTTGTACGTCGATAAAAAACGAGCTGAAATTTGAAAATTATCTTGAACATATGAAGACATTATTAAAAAAGATCTTCTTCTTCTTTCTTTTTTTTTATCGAAAAAAAATCACACAAAATCACAATGTTTTTCCAAAAAAAAAACCTTTTTTATTTGACGAGATTTTTTTTTACTTACCCATCATACGTAGTATAGGGTAAGTCTTTGAGGGATTTACACTTTTAAATAGTGGAGATTCCGAAAAACATATTTTTAGAAAAAAAATTTTGCCGTCCGTCTGTCTGTCTGTCTCTCTGTCTGTCAGTCTGTCTGTAAACGCTCTATCTCCCGAACAAATTGAGATAGAGACTTGAAATTTTGTATGTAGTTAGTAAGAATGGGACGAAGCCTATTTAATATCAGCAACCTCGATTATCCGGAACCATTTTTTGTGGACTCTCGAAAAATTCGTTCTGATGAAAAGTATAAAAAAATTTTGGAATGTTTTTAATCAAAGGAATGGACGTAAAAGGCAATAAAATAACACACATTTTGCATATCGAACGAAGTCGATCGGATTATTAGCTGCCGAGATATTTGTAATCCTGTTTTCCACGACCCTGTATTTCATTCAAATTTCAATTCAGAGGTATATTTTAATTGAAAATGAGACGCTTAATCCAAAGCAGTAAACTGTTAGTTTATATACTTATTTTTGGAGTTATAAGGATGTTTCTTTTGCGCAGTTCGTACTACTTGAGCAGTTTGGTGTTTTATATAATTTGTCGAAATTGGAACATCAGCAGTTCTTTAATAGAGCATTACTATGCATACATGGTTCGTACGGGTACCGTTATTTTTCATGCTAGTTACCAGAATTATTTTACGGAAAAATAAATCTAGTTCAAACATGCGAAATTTCGCTTCATTTAATGGGAGATCTTCTATAAGAAAATACTGGTACCAAACAATTTCCTGGTCATGAAATTCCAGGATCCGTACGAACCCTGGCATATTAACAATATATTTAAATTTTGTTTATGAATTGCAATGCATTGTATAAATAGTTTTCACATGTTTTATTTTCATATACATATCCATGATGGGTAAGTATTACGGTGGACCCCAACGACTAGTTTTAAGTTGTATTAGTTTTCTAGAAGTTTCAAGGTGTGTGATTCCTTTACATGCTGGTACGTGGCTCATGCGTAGAGTTTTATTTTGATAAAAAAAAATATTCAAATCTACTTTAGAAGAGTTGATCAGCTAAAGAAAGCTATACTTCTGTGATTAAAGTTTAAAATCAGATTACATTTCGAGCGATATCAATTAAAAAACTAGTCGATGGAGGCCACCGTAATACTTACCCATCATGGATATGCATAACATAATATATGAAAACATAACATATGTAAACAATTTATAAAATGCATTACAATTCCAAAACAAATATAAACGTATATTTAAGTATTTTTAACGCATCATCATGCTCTATTAATGAATTGCTGATGTACCAATTTCGATAAATTGAATGAAACGCAATTCAGTGCTATTCAAGTAGCACTGAATTGCATAAAAGAAACATCCTTATAACTCTAAAAATAATTATCATATTCACTAACGGTTTCTTGCATCGAATTAAGTGTCTCATTTCCAATTGAAAGATATCTTTGAATTGAAATTTGAATGAAATACAGGGTCATGAAAAATCAAAGAATGTGGAAAACAGGGTTAGAACTATCTCGACAACTAATAATCCGATCGACTTTGTTCTTTATGCAAAATTTGTGTTAATTTATTGCCTTTTACGTCCACTCCTTAAAATTAAAAAATTCGAAATTTTTATATACCTTTCATCAGAACGAATTTTTCGAGAGTCCGAAAAAAATAGTTCCGGATAATCGAGGTTACTGATATTAAATAGGCTTCGTTCCATTCTTACATACTAAGCACATACAAAATTTCAAGTCTCTATCTCAATTTGTTCGGGAGCGGTTACAGACAGACAGACACACAGACGGACGGACGGCAATTTTTTTTTCTAAAAATAAGTTTTTCGGAATCTCCAGTGCCCAAAACGTGTAAATCCGTCAAAAATTTTTTTTCGATTTTCAACACGATTGCAAGACTTACCCTATACTACGTATGATGGGTAAGTAATACAAATAGTGAGCATTAAATTTAAACAAAATGTTTCAGTTAATATTCTCTAAAGTTTAAAAGCTCATCCAAAGCTCAGTGCAAAACTCTGGAGATAGAAGTAAATTTATTTTCCTTCCTTTCCAATGCGGAATATTTTAAAATCCTTTTAGTACTAAAGAAAGAAAAGTGGATCCATTTCAAAACAAAACGACAATAAGGGAGGATTTTATAAATCAAATTTATTGCTAAAGAATAAATCTAACCAGTCTTTAGTGGCTTAAATCTTTTTTTATATTTTCATATTTTTAATAGGTACTAATTGTTTCTGCTGATTGTTTTTATTTTATTAGATTCAAAATATGATAATTCCAGGGCTGCCAAAAGCGACTATTTTTTAATTCTAACTGGCATCAGTATTTAAAAACAGAAATTTTTAACAAAAACTTTGACAAAACTTGCAAGAAAAATATATTTCGAAATTTCATTCAGAATAATACTGGTGCGAACGGAATACAAAAGTAGTCGCCTGTGGCAGCCCTGTAATTCGTAAAAACTTGGTATTAAAAATTTGGCACATTTTCAGTATCCGTCTTAGATACAGAACAACATTTTTCTGACTTATGGAACAAAGAGAACGCAAGAAAAAAGTAAATTTCATATTTTAATATGTATGTAGTCTCTTGTAAAACGAATTCGATTTCTAAAAGCTTTGCACGGTTTATATACATTTTTTTTTTTTCAGAAGTATAATTCTATCATCTTCAATTCAGAACATAATTGCCGTTACGAAAATATTTTGAAACAACCTGTATAAATGGTAATAGAAAATGAAAATGCGATATGTGAAATATAACACATTTCATTAGCAACAGAATTCATTTGAATTATTGATGCATAAGAATTTCTCCTACCTGTATAATTCAACGACTCGTGATTATCATTAATAATTAGCAATTTCAGCTACATTTTGTTGTGACATGCACACCTTTCACAACTGATTATCAAAAGGGTTCGATTTTAGAATAATAATAAAATCACAATAGCGACATCAAGCTTATTTTACAATAAAGCTTACCTGATTATGAAGCACCCATTTTATACACAAATCACTACATTTAGCATATTAGGTTTATAGCGTCAGAAATTATATTATGTGGGCCCTCAATGACGAATTTACATTGTGTAATTTTAAATTTACATGCATTCATAACGGAATGCTATCACTGAATGTGAAATTCAAAGATTAAACACACATAGAATGTTTTACAGTCATTACGTAAAAGAAAGTCTCGAAAACTTGTTAGAGACTTACTTGTTAGTAGAAAATATTGGTAGGAACGAATAGGCTCCATTTGAATAAGAGAATCTGCTTTACACTGTGTACTACAGATGAATTTAAATGAATTTATCTTGCAATAATTAAGACAAAGAAGGGGAGTAAAATATCCCACAGCGTGGAATTGTGGATAGATTAAATTAGTATTCAATAAATTAATAAATAAAATTTATTTTAGACGCGATTATAGGTTTTTGTGGCAATAGAAATTATGTAATCACCTATTCCAACTATTAGAGATGTCATGTTGAAATATTTTTAGTAAATCTTTTTTATTTCGATATTTTTAATTATATTTCAACAACAAGGTACGTAGTGATATACCTTGTGCATCGTTTATATTTTTAGCTCACAGGCTATCATAGCCTGAGAGCTTATGTGCCCGTCCGTTCTGTATGTACGTTCGTTCGTACGTTCGTGCGTAACGCGATAACTCATGATAAAAATATCCGATCCACTTGAAATTTTGTATGTAGGTATATCCTGACAAGGCGCTTCCCTAATTAGTTTTTGGAGTTCATTGGTTATGTATAAGAGAGCGAACGGGGGGCTCATGCCTCCTCCCCTTAGTTGATATAAATGGGATTTTCATGCAGAATTAAGTTTTCGTTCAAAATTTAGATTAGGATCATTCTGATGAGGCGATTCCGGGACTGTTATTAGGTGTTCATTGAATAAGTATAAATAGGGGGAACAGGGGTTCTAATGCCCCCCCCTTAATTTATATAAATGGGTTTTTCATGCAGAATTTTCAGATTTCGTTCAAATCTCTGAATAGTTTTGGAAGTTTAATGGTTAAGTATAAAAGAGGCGGATAACTCCTTTCAAATTATATAAAATGCTAAATGGGTTTTTATTAAGAATTATCTCATTTGCTCTGGATTTTGGATATAGGTTTTTTATATGATAAAGCATGTCTTTGATAGTATAAGAGGTTCAATGATTAAGTATAAAAAAAAAGAGGAAAGGGGAGAGCTGTTTCCCCTTCTTAATTTTTTTTCGAACGGAATTAACCCTTGAAAATATAAGGCTTTAATGTACAATTAGTATTTGTAGCCTGTGAGCTCAATGCCATCAGTTTAACTGGGCAGTATTCTTTATTTGATAAAGATAAATGTTTTTTTTTTCAGTGATATAGAAAATAGATTTTTTAAAAATAATGCATTATCTCAAAATACCGACTTTTGATAGCATTACTTTGTTTCATTAAATTGAAAATAAAAACAGACAGAAAAATAATCCATATGCATATTTAATTAAGTAATTGAAATAAATCATATAAGTAAATTCTTATAGGCGAGGAAGGGAAAATTTATAGAGACTTGTCAGTTTAGTTCATTGTACTTCTGTTATTTTATCTTATATATTTTTTGAGTGAGGATTAGAGACATATAGAAACCTTGGGAGCGACAAAACCTGGGACATGTAGTATTGCAATACAAGCTCGGAAAAAGCAGAATAATTTATTTTTTAGGGACACCATTGTTGTCAATTAACACTGAAATAAAATGAGAATAATTCAATGCACATGCATTCAGAAAGTAAGAAATAAATTCGGTGAATTAATGAATGAAATCGGCTAAGTATTGTGTGTTTTACAAAAATTACTACAAGCAAGCTCTAGATTTGTTAGAAATAAATATTTTTTCTTTAGAAATTCATTTAAAATTACAAATGTGAATACTTTAGAATACTTCATAAAGCTTTTTAAAAAATCTAATTTCTTTGAACATCATCCGTTATAAATTAAATTACATAAAGTTTTACGTCATTCATTTATGAACTATAACTGCTAGTCTTCCCGATTGTAATAAACTATTCATTAACCATGTTATTTCTCATTTCTAATAATAGCACCCTTACAAAACCAAACTTTTCTTACTTCGATTGTAGCCCCTGTGGCATTTTCAAAGATATCGCAAATAGCACTATCTAAACCTCCACCATTGCCTCCCGGGAATATTTTCCCAATAAGGAATGCGTGCTTTTTATGCTGATTCTGAAATGGCGTATAATATGCTAACTTCTTCTACTATAATATGCTAACTTCTTTTCCTAATATGCTAACGAGAAAAGTCTTTTAATTTCATAACAGTCACATTACTTGCGTCTTTATTTAAAAAAAAATATTTTAATAAAATGTAACTTAAAATATAATGTGGCAGATAATAACATATAATAACAGATAATAACATATTTTATATCAGGTTGGAAAAAAAATCATTTTTTAATATTTTTAATAAATTACAGAGAAAACAACATTACAATTTTACCCTTTTGCCGTGCAGTCAGGGGGTTAATTTCTTTACACACTGACACCCGCCCCTTCACCCACGGAAGGAAGCGGTTCTCATGACACGACGAAACAAACAGACGAGAATGACGCGCACGATAGTTTCCAATACCTTTCAAAAGTT
This sequence comes from Maratus speculifer, assembly GCA_964019185.1. Taxonomy (NCBI): domain Eukaryota; kingdom Metazoa; phylum Arthropoda; class Arachnida; order Araneae; family Salticidae; genus Maratus; species Maratus speculifer. Next base: position 1,515,796 of record CAXHSM010000003.1, read on the forward strand.
GTGATATAATTTTGCTGGTGTTGAATAAATTATCGTTCTTCGGGGAAAATTATTAAGTTAGACAAAATTCCCAAAAGTCGGGCAATTTTCCTCGCTTATTGCAGATAAGCACCAGTATTTTCTTTGGAAAACTTTTGCTGTTTGCAGTAATGTGTTTAAATAACTTGAGTTTTTTAATATGGTAAAAATAAATAAAAAATACTGGTATTTCAGATGAAAGTGCAGGAACCTTATAAAAGTTTTTGACTTTGTCCATAAAGTTTGCCAATATTTATTCAATTTGCCAGTTTATTATTAGTTAAAAAAAACATTTTTGAATAGAATGAATATAATCATATTAATGCTCAGGTATCTTTTAATCTAAAAAATGCAAATGAATCAAATTTTTATCTTACAGCAATTTGGCACACTTGAAGAAAGTTTGTAGAAAAGAATATATAGACAACTGTAATATTTTCGATTTTGACTTTAACATAAAGTAAATAATTTTATTTTATTGATTTTAAATATGTTAATTTTTAATTGCATCTATTTCTCTTACAACTGTTGCAAGTATGCGCGAGCTAGCACTCGCATAAGCTAAGTGGTATTAATCTATTTCTTCTTAATATTTAAATACATGAAAATTAGAAACCCTTTTAAACAAAACTCCTTGACTTCCTGTTGAAACTATTTTCGAATAATAATGATAAGAAGAAGAAAAAAAAAATTACACCAAAAGGAGGAAATTATTTTTTAAACTTTTAAATATAAAGATATTCTATAAATATAAAAACATTGGAAAACAATAAAAAATTTTACATCATTTCAAAATAACTGGAATTTGTGTGCATAAACTAGCTGAATTAATAAAGTGACTAAATTCTGTCCTGAACTCCAAAGTAACTTCTTTTTGAAACAATCACAAAGTCATTTTTTTTTCATAAGTATACAGTGATGACGCTCTTCACAGAATCCTTTTCCGTTTATTTTTCGCTATGAAAACCACTTAAATTTAATCCCAAATTTTACAACGGCACCAAAATTTTGGTTTAAAAAAATCGGTTTATTACGTATGTTAAATATAGCTTGTTCTTATTTACAAATAAATTTGTTTTCATAATTCAGTGTCACTTATTAATTTCAACAGTTTCTTTGCCCCTGAAAAGGTTAACAAGCAAACATTCATGACACTGAATATTTGAAAGATAATATTAACGAGGAAGGTCTCCATACGGGCATACTCCAAAAAATCTGAAAAAAAAAATACAGAATGTTCTTCTCTTGAGGCTATATACGTTTATAAAAAAAATTTCAGCGGAACCTCCATGCAGTGGCCGTAAAAAATTAATGAAAATTTCATTATTTGGCGATTTATCCTCGGTTGGCGACAGAATGCAATTTCAAAAAATACTTTTTCACATCAAATACATTTAAAGGGGAAAAAGTGTCATGCTGAACTTGTTTAGATAAATTTAATTTAAATAATTTTAGTTTTGACAGTTTTAGTTTGATTTAAGTATAATTTTGTTATATCGATATTTATATGTGTTTATATTCAAATTTAATTATCAAAATTTGCGATTTAAATCGAAATTCATAATTTAAATTAACTAAAATTGTTTCAAGCTCAAATCCCGATTGAACATTGTCGACTCGATTTTGTTGCCATGGAAACAGCTGACTTTTATTTTTAAATACGCTTTAATCTATGAAATTATTGTTTCTCAATATGAATTTTTCATTTATGAAAATAATTTTTTCCAGACGTAAATTAAATAACTACAGCAATAAACAATATACATATGGAATACAATATATATATATATATATAGAGAGAGAGAGAGAGCATATTGAATTCTCTCATTGTTTATGGTTAAATTCATTAAATACAACTTAAATGCATTTAAAAAATCTATTAAGAAACAATTTTCAGTTACATTAAAATCGTTTGCTTCTGGTGGGGGGAAGTGCTGTTCGCCAAATCACGCGCCACTTGGTCTTTTTACGCCAAATATTCGAAAGTATTTTATTTTTTTACATATTTCCTATTGTAATTCCGACGCTAAATTTGATTGATCCTTTATTACCTACATGAGTAGTTTAATTATTATTTTTTTCAAAAAATTCTGAGTATGCCAAGTATGGAGACCTTCCTTGAAAGATTTCAAATAAAAAACACATATTCTATAATTGTAACTTTGCGCCTAGCAACTATTTATTACAAAAGGAAAAACAGAAAAAATGCCAATATATGTCATGGAATGAATGAAATTCCATTTAGAATAATACACTTTAGGAAAATTGCGAAAAATATCTATTAATCTTACTATTATTAATTTTATTATTTATTAATATTATTATTAACATGTTTTAATAATATTTAATCTAAAAAATATTATTCACACTCAAAAGTTTTCTAACAAACTTTCTTCCGGTGTGTAATGGAACTAAAGAAATTCTTTTTAAAATACTTTTTTACGAAATTTGTAGAAAATATCTATACACAGAATTCCCTAAAATTCGCCATTTGCATCGGAAAGAAGACATAAAATTTAAATAAACTCTGCATGGGTTGACCGGTATGTGATAGATGGCGTCCTCAATCAGAGGTAGCGGAAGCATTTTCGAGAGTTCTTTATTGAAATATCCATTGGTTATAACATTAAATAAGCAATCAGAATTCAGAAAATGCTTACGCAGCAGCTCGTATGTGCATAAGAATTTTAATTTTACTCAGATAATGCTAGAATGTTTATTGTTCTATCAGGGATCTTAAAGACTTTGAGATTAGAAATTCTGTTGTTTTTTTATCGCAAATATTTCGGAAATTGCTTTGCTTACGGAAGCATATTCTTATTTAAGAAAAAATGCAAGAATTATGCATGTTAAAGATAAATTTGTTGCTGCATATTGTGGAAATTATTGTAGAGGTGGAACGGTATTTGCAATAACTTTGTAAATTATTAAATAAAAGTTATACTTGGTTCTAAATAAATGTGGATTAATGTAGTTTTATTCGATTGCATTTTCTTGTTTTTCGCGCTATTGCATAATAATTTTTACAATAATAGTATTTATTATATATTACTATACTACTTATATTTATATTTATTATTATATTATTATTTTTATTTTAATATTTATTAGCTGTTACCCGTGACGTCGCCCACGTAGCATTAAAAAAGGTTAAACGCTTTAATTAAACAAAATGTTTCATTAACAATAGTTTAAAATATATGTGACTAACACCATCTTATAGGAGGCAATATCATAGGTTTTCTTTATAGGGGACTTAACCCGTTCGCGCTTCAGATGCGGCGCGCGCTTTCAGATGTGCGCATCTGAGGACGGAGCGGGAAAATTTTATTTCGTTTTCAGGGCCGAAGGATTTTGCGCAGCTATACCTAATTCTTGTAAAGTGTTCTTTAAAAATTATAAAAAATTCGTTTTTTCATGGAATTTTTTGAAATGCACATACATGAAAGAGGTTGATATTATATATATTCAAGCAAAGAATTTGGGGCATTTTCTCCAATATTTTAGTATAAAAATGACTTTTAAAATATATATAATGCATATTTCACCACATTTTCGTGTTAAAAAACAATATAATATAATTACAAAAGACTTACGTGCTTCTACTATAGCAATATATGAAACATTTTACTCAAATAAAGTTTAATTTTGTTAAAAGAAGTAATAAGTTTTAACCATAATAATTGTTTTTATAAAGCTGATTTATTCACAAACAAATATAATTAAATAAACTTTCAAACAGCTTGTGCATGCTACTTTTTAATATTAATTATACAGATATAGATAAAAAAATAGTTTGAAAATGTTTAATTTAGTTTCAAATATTTTTGAAAATTCAAAAATTTAATTTAAATATATAATCAATATAAAATACATTTTAAATAAAAAAGTATAATACTAAGTAAAATAGAATTATACTTCAAAATATACATTTCTGAAATGTTATTAAATATTAAAAATATTTTTGAAGAAAAAAAAAAGAAAAAAATGTAGTAATGAGTAATAAAAGCAACATGAAATAAAAGGTACTTGATGATGAAGAGTAAACTTCAATAATTTAAAATACATTCATCAAAGAAATGTTGGTGATAAAATCTCTTTATTTATATCTTACGTATAAAAAATATTTAAATAAATAAATAAATTTATGGAATTAAATGTATTGAATAATAATTAATAATAATTAATGAAACTGAATAATAAATTCAAATAAGCTGATCACAAATCACATTCATTTTATAAGTAGTTTTGTAAATGGAGATAAATAAATAAATAAATAACTATGGATAATTAAATATATCAATATCAGTTGTTTTTGGAAAAAACTCACTATTAATTTGAAATGTGCACTTATTTATCAAAATAGCAAGAGTTAAATTATTATGTTATAACCACTAACTCTCAAAAATACTACTTTAAGAAGACTAAATATTTTTCAAAATCCTTTTTACCTTTTTCTTCCTTTCCTCCTTTCAAAATCCTCTACGTTTATATTCTACGTTTTCTGACATTTTAATGAGTTTGGGAAATATGATACATTCATTTAGATAATTTATTTGAAGAAAAAAATTTTTTGATTTAAACAATAAAGAAAATAACTGAAAGTAAAAATCAAAAATTTAAACTAAAGTAAAACACAGCAATGTTTTTTTTTTTTTTCAACTTTGCTTCGCTGAAATTATTAAACACATTCCCACAATCGATAATTTTTAATTTTTATTTTTTATTATTTTCTTTCTTTCTTCCAGAGCAAATTAATTTGTCGCAACAAAATATAAGTATCAATTGAATCATGCTTTCATTTTGAAACAAAAGAGCAGAAATCGCAATAGCCACAGCAATTTACACACAAACGAAAAAAAAAAAAACTTTAGATGTTATTTATTCTTTGACCCACGACTGATTTTAAATCATCCAGATAAAAGTAGAAAAAAAAAAGAAATATTAACCGCATTAATTAGAAGTCTTTAGTCAGAGGCGTAAGTATATATCATGAGGCATCATGTTTATACATTATCAGCTTTCCCCCCCCCCCTTTTTAAGTACTTGTGAAAACTTTGCGATAAATTAAAAAAAAAGTTTTACCACACATGTAAAAGATTAATGATCGATAAGATATTGCGTTTCAAAAATTTCAGTCAGAAAAATGAAAAAATAAACTAATCACATTTTCTTTTCATTGCAGTGATATTTTGGAAATTTAAATAACTTAGATGAAAAGAAAAATATAAATAAAAACTAGTCACGTATAAAAACATTTCATATTTATTTACTTAGAAGGTGTCACAAATAAAAATTAAAATAAAGAGTTGACATGTTTCGGTTCATTAATAAGAACCGTATTCATAACATATAAAATCAGTAGAAAATTAAATGACACTGGATATAAATAAAAGTTTTTGAAAAAACGAAAGCTAACAACAGTTTTAACATTAAAAACTAGTCGTTGGGGGCCACCGTAATACTTACCCATCATGGAAAATAAAACATGTGATAACTATTTATACAATGCATTGCAATTCATAAACAAAATTTAAATATTGTTAATATACATAGAAATGCTATATTAAAGAACTGCTGATGTACCAATTTCGACAAATTATATAAAACGCCAAACTACTCAAGTAGTACCGAACTGCATAAAAGAAACATCCTTATAACTCCGAAAATGATAATTCTATTAACTAACAATTAACTGCGTCGGATGAAGCGTCTCATTTCCAATTAAAATATACTTCTGAATTGAAATTTGAATGAAATACAGGGTCATGAAAAATCGAAGAGTGTGGAAAACAAGATTACAAATATCTCGGTAACTAATAATCCGATCGACTGCGTTCTATATGCAAAATGTGTGTTATTTTATTGCCTTTAACATCCATTTTTTAGAACAAAAAAAAATTCGAAAATTTTTATATTCCTTTCATCAGAACGAATTTTTCGAGAGTCCGAAAAAAATAGTTCCGAATAATCGAGATTGCTGATATTAAATAGGGTTCGTCCCATTCTTACATACTAAGTACATACAAAATTTCAAGTCTCTATCTCAATTTGTTCGGGAGATAGAGCGTTTACAGACAGACAAACTGACAGACAGACAGACGGACGGATGGACGGCAAAATTTTTTTTTAAAAAAAATATGTTTTTCGGAATCTCCAGTGTCTGAAGCGTGTAAATCCGTCAAAAAAAATTCGATTTTCAAAACGATTGCAAGACTTACCCTATACTACGTATGATGGGTAAGTAATAACATATACTGATTCCATTTGCTTTCTATGTTAGAATGAAATGTATTCTTCTCTAATATAAAGTCAAATACGATTACAATAAATATTTTATACGTTATATTCTTTATAGTAAAACGTTCCAGACAGGTGGCACGAATACTTGTTGCTCGTGATCTTAGTGTCAACAGCGCTGTCGCGTATACCGGTTTCGCGGGATGTGAGTGCCAACGATGCCGGCACGAATAATGGTCGCTCGTCCTGAAGGGGTTAAATAATAGTTTTATTTCAAACCGCAAACGAATCGACCAATTTTTCCGTTTTTTATAATCATTTGAAATTTGAACCCTCTGAACACAGTTAAGTTTGTGCTAGTTAACCACTCCCAACTATTTAGATTTTGAGCTCAAAATATAAGTTTAAGTCTAAGCTTACGAAAACATTTAATCAGATGCAAAAAATAACGGCAAAAAATAGTTGTTCATTACTCCAAAGTCTAAAGCGCCCTCTATCGGCATTTTTTGAAATTTATCTTTGTAATTTATTATCTATAAAATACCGATATAAAGAAGAGTTTTAGTGAAAGCCTCAAATCAATCGACCAATTTTTCCGTTTATTATAATCATTTGAAATTTGAACCCTCTGAACACAATTAAGTTTGTGCTACTTACCCATTCCCTAGTATTTTGATTTTGAGCTCAAAATTTAAATTTAAGTCTAAGCTTACGAAACCATTTAATGAGATGCAAAAAATAGTTGTTCGTTAATACAAAGTCCCCTCTACTGGCATTTTTTGAAATTTATCTTTATAATTTATTTTCAAGAAAATACTGTCATAAAGAATAGTTTTAGTGAAAACCGCAAATCAACCGACCAATTTTTCCAATCAATTTTGTTTATTTGAAATTTTGGGCCCTTAACTTTAATGTCGGTTATCTCCTTTGAAAATCGTTTTGGACCGTTGGTTTTCTATTTACTATTACTTTTCTTGATGTGTTCTATCACCCCCTAGCGTATGTACCATGCGTTTAGGGACACCCTGTATAAATACGTAGCACCTATAGTTGTGGTTCAGTTCGTCCGTCTATCCGTCTGTCTACCCAACCGAATCGTTTAAAATTTAAAATATATATTTATTAAATAATTCCATTATGTATTACATATGTTATTATGTATTCAATCGCATTTTTGCATTATATGAGAGGTAGAACATTCAATAGTTTTAGATAAAATATTATAAAGGAGGTTACATCACTAAATTTGAAATAACACTTTAACACCGGAAAAATTATGAAATAGAGGTATATATTTTTTAAGTCACTTAACTGCGGTGGGTTTATATTCCTAAACTTCTAAATCATGAAACTGAGCTGCTTCATGCGGCTTTGACTTTTAAATTCGTGTTATCGAAACAATTTATTTCTTAAGCTCGGGCACAACGCAATGAATGCATGTTTAAAATAATCATCTCCCCCCCCCCCCAAAAAAAAAAGAAAATAATAATTCAACTCCATTCTTTTAAAGTCACTTGCAAAAAAATTTTCATTAATGCTAAATAGAAAAGCGGAAAAGTTTAATTCAAAATAACTTATATTTAAAACTACTTATTTTATTTATACAACTTATTTTTGCCCAGTATTTACTTATTTGATGAAGAAATTTCTGGTTCGAATCGGCAAGTTTACATTTGGTGCAGGTATAAATGACCGCCTCCGTTGTTGTGTTAAAGTTTAACTGTTCAATTAAAAGCATCAATTTAAAATAAAAGTAAAATAAAACGTTTAAAATCTAAATTCATTGTTAAATTTGAGAACAGTTTTCCTAGGAAAAGCCGAGAATGCATAACTGAGCATAGAGCGGATGTATACATTATGCACCTTATCCATCATACGTAGTATAGGGTAAATCTTGCAATCGTTTTGAAAATCGAAAAAAATTTTTGACGAATTTACACATTTTCGACACTGGAGATTTCGAAAAACATATTTTTAGAAAAAAAAATTTGCCGTCCGTCTGTCTGTCTGTCTGTAAACGCTCTATATCCCGAACGAATTGAGATAGAGACTTGAAATTTTGTATGTACTTAGTATGTAAGAATGGCACGAAGCCTATTTAATATCAGCAACCTCGATTATCCGAACTAATTCTTTCGGACTCTCGAAAAATTCGTTCTGATGAAAGGTACATAAAAATTTTCAATTTTTTTCATTTTAAAGAGGGATCGTAAAAAGCAATAAAATAGCACAGATTTTGCATAAAGAACGAAGTTGATCGAATTATGAGTGGCCGAGATATCTGTAATCCTGTTTTTCACATTCTTCGATTTTTCATGACCCTGTATTTCATTCAAATTTCAATTCAAAGATATATTTTAATTGGAAATGAGACGTTTAATTCGACGCAATAAACTGCTAGTTAATAAGATTATCATTATCGGTGTTATAAGGATGTTTGTTTTTCGCAATTCAGGCGTGTTGTATAATTTATCGAAAGAGATTCATCAGCAACTCATTAATACAGCATTACTATGCACAATAAAAATATAAATACACGTTTAAATTTTGTTTTGGAGTTGCAATCCATTTTATAAATAGTTTTCAAATGTATTATTTTCATATAATATATATATGCATATATATGATGGGTAAGTATTACGGTGGCCCCCAACGACTAGTTTTTTTATTGATAGAGTTGTCATTCATGATTACATTTCGAACTATTTTCAGTAATTTTAGTAATATGACACACACAAAGAATTATTCAAAATGTAAATTTCACTTGATTTGCGAATTAAACTTATTCGAAACCCAATTTAGATGTAAATTACCTAATTTTAATGTTATTTCTTAAATTTTGGTCGTTATTTTTACTATGGTAACTGCCATTACTGAAAAAGGAATGTAAGATATCATATAGAGTGTAATTTTCATTATCATTTTGTAGGTAATTTTCATCCAAATTGACCCTTTTATAGGTTTCATTGAGAAATCATATTAATTTTACATTTGAATATTTTTTAGAGTTACAGTCGAGTCTCTCTATAACGAAACTCCATACATCGAATGTCTCTATATAACGAATTTTTAGTAGGAACGGTCCTCTTTTTTGCATGATTACATTAAAAACAGTCTCTATATAGCGAAATATCTATCTCCATATAACGATTTTTTTCATAAATTGGTCTTAATTTATTCAGTTTTAAAAAAGCTTCGAAATCATATGAAATCAAATTTCCCTAACTTATTTTTGATTTATCGTTCAGTGCTGAGTTTTTTTTATATTGCTTTTCTCCTTGTTCTTTAAATCCAACGAATTCATCCCATCTCCCACACACCTTTCCACATCCTTCTCAAAACAGAGTCATTTGGATTGTTACACATATAAGAGAGGAATCAATGGGAGGCACATAAGAGAGGCCTTCAAATGGAGGAAAATGTTAACTACAATTTTTCATTCCTTGCTAAAATTTGAACTTTTTTGAGAGCGTAACAATTTTAAAATAAAAACAACAAAAAATTACAGATATCTTCGTCTGAAATTAATGCAAGTCTTAATTATTTAATTTTCATTAAGCTTTCAAATAAATGTCTGTTCTCTTCTTTGAAACAGCTTAAATAATTAAAAAATAAAAAGTTAGGTTAATATTTACTTTTAAACATTTCAAATTCTTAATTAAAAAGATCAAAAAAATTTTTTTTTTCAAAATTTGCATATTAAATACGATTTTTAACATCATTCTCTATGCATCGAATTTCTCTATATAACGAATTTTTTACGGGAACGATGGATTTCGTTATATAGAGACTCGACTGTATATTACTAAAGTTACAACCGTAAATTGTTCTAAATGTAACGCAAGTTTCCTTGGAATATCCCAGTTACTATTAACGACATGGTAAAGACATTTAGAAATGACAGTCACTTTATCCCTGGCATTACGAATATTTTTGATCCAGATAAATCTTTTATAAAGAGTGACATATAAATAAATTTGGTATGATCGGGCAAAGGAGTGGTTTTGTTAATAGAAATACGATTCGCATCAGAATAGATTTTTTAGAAAAGTAGACAGCAGCAGTTTCATTTTCATTAACCCCTTAATCATAATTGCCAGCCTCGTGATTTCTCTCATACCAATATTTTTATGTAGATATACTTGCTTTATAGATGCGATAAATTTACGCAATTAAATAAAGCGATGAAATAAAGCAAAGAATCGGGAGGCTGGCACCTATGCTTTAAAGTTTACGTTATTTTTCACAACATGAATTAAACAAGTTGGAAATTGCACGTGAACGTAGCAAATGAGGTGCGTTCGTACGATAACGAAGTTTTAAAAATATTCAGATCTTGCTGATATAGTAGAGCGTACTCCGGATACAGTATAGTAGTCGAAATCTTTACGTTTCTGTAAATATGCAGGAAGTAATTTTTATTACACCTCAGCAACGTATATCTTATTCATAAAATGTGAAATAGTTGACTATAATTAAAAAACGTACCAAACCATGTTTCCTCGTATAGCATTATATAGTGGAATACTTTTGTGTGGCCCTGTAACTTAAGAGCCTGCATCAGTCAAACCGAAACTGAAAATCCTATCACAAACCTATGCGTGTTGCCACCAGGAAGGCGTATCCCGAACCCAAAGATTGACACTTTAAAAGACCAATGATATTTTCCAAGCTTGTAATTAATAAGAAAATGGTCATCTCACGCCACCCTTTACCTCCAGGCGATAAAAAGGGGATAAGATACCCCAGGAAGAAAAAAGTCATTAGCAAATGCTAAAAACTCTCGCACCTTTTCAATACTGATAGCCCGAGGGATATGTGCATTTGGATAGTTTCTTCGAGATAATTTCTTACCAAAACACTCGGATCCGTTTTAAAACAAGTCGACATTGACCTTTTTTGTTAGATAGTTTCAAGTGAAATTGAATCATTTATATGTAATTTTAAAAGACAACATACAGATCGTGATTATTATGTCAGAGATTGCACATTAAACATTTTCCAAAGAATCTCCTCTACATTTTAATATTTTTAAATGATTTTTTTAGCATTGAATAGCTGAGATCATTGAACTGTACAAAGACCGTTTTATATTTTTTCGATTTTGTTACGAGTATTTTATAGTGGCTTACATCAATAAAGCGAAATCCCAAGATAGAAATTTTTAAGATATCTCGTTTGTATTTTAATATTTTAAAATGATTTTTTTAGCATTGAACAGCTGAGATTTTTCGGTATAAAGACCGTTTTGTACTTTTTTGATTTTGTTTACAGGTGTTTTAAAGAGGCTACTTCAGTCAAGTGAAATCCAATGGAAGAAATTTATAAAAATATCTCTTCTACATTTTTATATTTTTAAATTATTTTTTGGCATTCGATATCTCAGATATTTCGGTACAAAGACCATTTTGTACTTTTTCGACCTTCTTTAGGGGAATTTTAAAAAGCTACTTCAGTCAAATGAAATCCAATGGAAGAAATTTATAAAAATATCTCTTCTACATTTTAATATTTTTAAATGAATTTTTGTCATTGGATAGCTGAGATCTTTCGGTACAAAGATCGTTTTGTACTTTTTCGACTTTGTTTAGGGAAATTTTAAAAAATCTACTTCAGTCAAGTGAAATCCAGTGGTAGAATTTTATAAAAATATCTCTTCTGCATTTTAATATTTTTAAATTATTTTTTAGCATTCGATATCTCAGATCTATCGGTACAAAGACCGTTTACAGAACTTTTTCGACTTTGTTTAGGGGAATTTTAAAAAATCTACTTCAGTCAAGTGAAATCCAGTGGTAGGAATTTATAAAAATATCTCTTCTACATTTTAATATTTTTAAATTATTTTTTGGCATTCGATATCTCAGATCTTTCGGTACAAAGACCGTTTTGTACTTTTTCGACTTTGTTTAGGGGAACTTTAAAAAAGCTATTTCAGTCAAGTGAAATCCAATGGTAGAAATTTATAAAAATATCTCTTCTACATTTTAATATTTTTAAATGATTTTTTTGTCATTGGATAGCTTAGATCTTTCTCTACAAAGACCGTTTTGTACTTTTTCGACTTTGTTTAGGGGAATTTTAAAAAAGCTACTTCAGTCAAGTGAAATCCAATGGTAGGAATTTATAAAAATATGTCTTCTACATTTTAATATTTTTAAATGATTTTTATGTCATGGGATGGCTGAGATCTTTCTGTACAAAGACCGTTTTTTATATTTTCGACTTTCTCTAGGGGAATTTTAAAAAAGCTACTTCAGTCAAGTGAAATCCAATGCTAGAAATTTCTAAAAATATCTCTTCTATATTTTAATACTAGCGGCCTTCGCCCGCTACGCTGGTCGGTTTATCTAAAGAAATCTTGAAGAAGTAGTTAGATAAGGTTCAGACATACATTAAAAAAAAAAAAAAGCAAGTCGATCATTCAAAAAACGTTGGGAAATATCAAATATTTACTGTAATTTTTTAAGAAAAACAAAGTTTCGAAAAAAAAAATTAAATCGAAAAAAAAATTACACTGACATATTAATGCAAGGAAATTTTCCCAGAGAGAAAATTCGCCTTGAATACAATATTTCAAATTCTTTTAATTGCTTATAGGCGTTAATGCCAACATAGTGAAAAAAAATTCCATGCTGGGAATCGAACCCGGGCCATCAGTATGGCGCACTGACGTTCTACCGACTAAACCACATGGAACGACAGCCAGCTTGAAACTTTCTCATACTTAAGTAGACTGGCGAAAACATAACGATAGCGCGTTTTAAAATCGCACAGTGACATCTATTGGATTTTATATGTACTAAAAAACGTTATGTACTAAAAAACGTGAGCAGCGCACCTAATAGTTTCTTTTGTTTCTTTTTGTTACTTTTTTGTCTGTTGTCCGATTTTGATGAAACAAAGCCTATACACTGCCCGGGAGTGTGCATTCTTCATTAGTGAAAACCGCATAAAAATCCATTCAGTAGTTACGAAGATAACCTCGAACAAACAGACAGACAGACAGACAGACAAAAAATTCAAAAATTTTTTTTTTTGTGTTTCATTGGTTTTCTTTTATCGCCCTGACTCCATTTTTGTCAATTATCTTCAATGTACAGACACACCGGGTCCTACTGTTTTATTATATGTATAGATAAAATCGCACAGTGACATCTATTGGATTTTATATGTACTAAAAAACGTTATGTACTAAAAAACGTGAGCAGCGCACCTAAGTTTCTTTTGTTTCTTTTTGTTACTTTTTTGTCTGTTGTCCGATTTTGATGAAACAAAGCCTATACACTGCCCGGGAGTGTGCATTCTTCATTAGTGAAAACCGCATAAAAATCCATTCAGTAGTTACGAAGATAACCTCGAACAAACAGACAGACAGACAGACAGACAGACAAAAAATTCAAAAAAATTTTTTTTGTGTTTCATTGGTTTTCTTTTATCGCCCTGACTCCATTTTTGTCAATTATCTTCAATGTACAGACACACCGGGTCCTACTGTTTTATTATATGTATAGATTTTATCGCCCTGACTCCATTTTTGTCAATTATCTTCAATGTACAGACACACCGGGTCCTACTGTTTTATTATATGTATAGATTTTTAAATGATTTTTTTGTCATGTTATAGCTCAGATCTTTCGGTACAAAGACCGTTTTGTACTTTTTCGACTCTGTTTAGGGGAATTTTAAAAAAGCTACTTCAGTGAAGTGAAATCCAATGGTAGACATTTATAAAAATATCTCTTCTACATTTTAATATTTGTAAATCATTATTTGGCATTCGATATCTCAGATCTTTTGTTACAAAGACCGTTTTGTACTTTTTTGATTTTGTTTACAGTTGTTTTAAAGAGGTTACTTCAGTCAAATGAAATCCAATGGTAGAATTTATAAAAATATCTCTTCTACATTTTAATATTTTTAAATGTTTTTTGTCATTGAATAGCTGAGATCTTTCGGTAAAAAATACCTTTTTGTTTACAGCTGTTTTAAAGAAGCTACTTCAGTCAACCGAAATCCTATAGGAAAATTTTATAAGTATGTCTTTTCGACATTTAAAGATTTTTAAATGATTTTTTGTCATGGGATAGCTGAGATCTTTAGGTACAAATACCGTTTTGTATTTTTTTATATTTTGTTTACAGGTATTTTAAAGAGGCTACATCAGTCAAGTGAAATCCAATGGTAGAAATTTATAAAAATATATCTTCTACATTTTAATATTTTGAAATGACTTTTTTTTTTTTTTTTTTTTTTTTTTTTTTTTTTTTTTTTTTTTTTTTTTTGTCATTGGATAGCTTAGATCTTTCGGTACAAATACCGTTTTGTACTTTTTTAATTTTGTTTACAGATGTTTTAAAAAAGATACTTCAGGCAAGTGAAATCGAATGGTAGGAATTTATAAAAATATCTCTTCTACATTTTAATATTTTTAAATTATTTTTTGGCATTCAATATCTCAGATCTTTCGGTACAAAGACCGTTTTGTACTTTTTCGACTTTGTTTAAGGGAATTTTAAAAAAGCTACTTCAGTCAAGTGAAATCCAATGGTAGGAATTTATAAAAATATCTCTTCTACATTTTAATATTTTTAAATGATTTTTTTGTCATTGGATAGCTTAGATCTTTCTCTACAAAGACCGTTTTGTACTTTTTCGACTTTGTTTAGGGGAATTTTAAAAAAGCTACTTCAGTCAAGTGAAATCCAATGGTAGAAATTTATAAAAATATCTCTTCTACATTTTAATATTTTTAAATGATTTTTTTGTCATTGGATAGCTTAGATCTTTCTCTACAAAGACCGTTTTGTACTTTTTCGACTTTGTTTAGGATAATTTTAAAAAAGCTACTTCAGTCAAGTGAAATCAAATGGTAGTAATAACAACAAAAAAAAAAAGAATATCTTCTACATTTTAATGTTTTTAAATGTTTTTTTTGGCATTGGATATCTCAGATCTTTCGGCACAAAGACCGTTTTGTACTTTTTTGACTTTGTTTAAGGGAATTTTAAAAAAGCTACTTCAGTCAAGTGAAATCCAATGAAAGAAATTTATAAAAGTATCTCTTCTATATTTTAATATTTTTAAAGAAACAAGAAACTTGTCAAAGAAACAGGATCACAGAACTATTATTGGCGCATTTATGAACTATTCGTATTTGCCTCAAGTAGTCTGTTCACAAGTGCCCCACATAGCCATTAGAGTTAAATTGACAAATCATTTACATTTCTCAATTTTAGAAGAAATTTTTTATCGGAAATATTTTAGTTTTCATAGCATACGTTAAAACAGTAAAATTTAAATAAATGAATGAATAAATAAAGTTATTCGCTTAGCAATTTGTTACTGAGATTTTATTTTTGAGATCGATAAACAGACTGTAATTGACTACTAAAGAAAAATAAAATGTTAAAGAGCTTCAAGAAAGTTTTACCATATGTCTGCCGGGGCTGTCATTGCTAGTAATTAAAAAAAAAAATAAATAAATAAAAATAATATTAATAGTAATAATTGTAAAAAAATCGCTTCATTTTATCACCTTAATTCCAAATTAGTACCTAATAAGAAAGAGAGAGAAAAAACTTTTAATCGCGGTTTCTATGCCTGTTTATTGAATTTAATGAAATATGATAATGACTTTATTTATATATGATTTTGCTCTAATAACTAACAGAATAAAATGTACATATATTTATAAATAACCATTTAAATACGTAATCACAATTTGAACTTTCAATATTTTTATTAATTACATCAGTAGTTACATGGTACAAAGAAAAATAAATATCTTGTTTATGAACACTTTCAATGATATATACAATATGTTAAGCTAAACAAAGATAATACAAATTTTATTTACACTATTTGCGTCCACAAAGGCATATTTGCTACATTTTGGAAATCAGATTAGCGTATTTAATAATAATTCTGGTAATATCTATGAATTTACACTTTCTAAACATAAAAAATTTCTAAAAATTTACATTTTCTAAATATTAACAAATCTAAAGCATTATTAGACTTACGAACAGCACTTGAAATATGATTATCAAAATGTAAATATTTTAAAACATTTTAGTTTTCTTTAAAATTCTGAGAGTTTCAGTTTTCAATAGCTCTACTAAGTGTCCCCCCCCCCCTTCAAATATTACTTCACATTTATTTTCTATTATGTAAACAAACACGAAATTACAAATTTTGCTATGTGCAAAGCATTTTTCGTATTTTGTCTCCATCTGAAATCTCCTTCGAAAACAGAGTAATAAATAAAAAGAATAAATTAAAAATCATTTTTATGTAGAATGCATTACTTATAGTACAAAATAAAATAATATATATATATATAGGGTAGATGTGCCATTTCAGTAACTTTATTTATTTATTTATTTTAGGTTATACAAGTTGTTAAAGATATATTATTTTCTGTCTTAAATATTTCATGATTCATTTCTGACAAAACTGCTCTGTACACAACAAAATACTTATAATATTAAATTTATAGAAGTAAATAGAAAGAGAAATGAAACTAGAGTAGTCTTTTAAAGAGGCTACTTCAGCCAAGTGAATTCCAATGGTAGAAATTTATAAAAATATCTCGTCTACATTTTAATATTTTTAAATGATTCTTTTGTCATGTGATAGCTAAGATCTTTCGGTACAAAGACCGTTTTGTACTTTTTAGACTTTTATTAGGGGAATTTTAAAAAAGCTACTTCTGTCAAGTGAAATCCAATGGTAGAAATTTATAAAAATATCTCTTCTACATTTTAATATTTTTAAATGATTGTTTTGTCATTGGACAACTAAGATCTTCCGGTACAAAGACCGTTTTGTACTTGTACGACTTTGTTTACAGGTGTTTAAAAGAGGCTACTTCAGTCAAGTGAAATCCATTGGTAGAAATTTATAAAAATATCTCGTATACATTTTAATATTTTTAAATGATTTTTTCTCATTTGATAGTTGAGATATTTCTGTACGAAGAATGTTTTTACTTTTTTGATTTTGTTTACAGGTGTTTTAAAGAGGCTACTTCAGTCAAGTGAATTCCAATGGTAGAAATTTATAAAAATATCAGTTGTACATTTTAATATTTTTAAATGATTTTTTGTCATGGGATAGCTGAGTTCATTCGGTACAAACACCGTTTTGTACTTTTTTGACTTTTATTAGGGGAATTTTAAAAAATTTACTTCCTACAAGTGAAATCCAATGGTAGAAATTTATAAAAATATCTCTTCTATATTTTAATATTTTTAAATGATTTTTTGTCATTGGATAGCTAAGATCTTTCGGTACAAAGACCGTTTTGTACTTTTACGATTTTATTTAGGGGAATTTTAAAAAAGGTACTTTAGTCAAGTGAATTCCAATAGTACAAATTTATAAAAATATCTCGTCTACATTTTAATAGTTTTAAATGATTCTGTTGTCATAGGATAGCTAAGATCTTTCGGTACAAAGAACGTTTTGTACTTTTTCGACTTTGTTTACAGATGTTTTAAAGAGGCTACTTCAGTCAAGTAAAATCCATTGGTAGAAATTTATAAAAAATATCTCTTCTACATTTTAATATTTTTAAATGATTTTTTTGTCATTGGATAGCTGAGAACTTTCGGTACAAGGACCGGTTTGTACTTTTTTTAAATTTTGTTTACAGGTGTTTTAAAGAGGCTACTTCAGCCAAGTGAATTCCAATGGTAGAAATTTATAAAAATATCTCGTCTACACTTTAATATTTTTAAATGATTCTTTTGTCATGGGATAGCTAAGATCTTTCGGTACAAAGTCCGTTTTGTACTTTTTAGACTTTCATTAGGGGAATTTTAAAAAAGCTACTTCTGTCAAGTGAAATCCAATGGTAGAAATTTATAAAAGTATCTCTTCTACATTTTAATATTTTTAAATGTTTTCATCTCATGTGATATTTGAGATCTTTCGGTACAAAGACCGTTTTGTACTTTTTCGACTTTGTTTATGAGAATTTTTAAAAAGCTACTTCAGTAATATGAAATCAAATGGTAGAAATTTATAAAATTCTTTCTTCTACATTTTAATATTTTTAAGGGATTTTTTTGTCATTGGATAGCTGAGATGTTTCGGTACAAAGACCGTTTTTGCTTTTTTGATTTTGTTTACAGGTGTTTTAAAGAGGCTACTTCAGTCAAGTGAATTCCATTGGTAGAAATTTATAAAAATATCACTTGTACATTTTAATATTTTTAAATATTTTTTTGTCATGGGATAGCTGAGTTCTTTCGGTACAAACACCGTTTTGTACTTTTTAGACTTTTATTAGGGGAATTTTAAAAAAGCTACTTCTGTCAAGTGAAATCCAATGGTAGAAATTTATAAAAATATCTCTTCTACATTTTAATATTTTTAATTGATTGTTTTGTCATTGGACAACTAAGATCTTCCGGTACAAAGACCGTTTTGTACTTGTACGACTTTGTTTAGGGGAATTTTAAAAAAGCTACTTCAGTCAAGAGAATTCCAATAGTAGAAATTTAAAAAAATATCTCGTCTACATTTTAATATTTTTAAATGATTCTGTTGTCATTGGATAGCTGAGATCTTTCGGTACAAAGACCGTTTTGTACTTTTTTTTTAATTTTGTTTACAGGTGTTTTAAAGAGGCTACTTCAGCCAAGTGAATTCCAATGGTAGAAATTTATAAAAATATCTCGTCTACATTTTAATATTTTTAAATGATTCTTCTGTCATGGGATAGCTAAGATCTTTCGGTACAAAGACCATTCTGTACTTTTTAGACTTTTATTAGGGGAATTTTAAAAAAGCTACTTCAGTCAAGTGAAATCTAATGGTAGAAATTTATAAAAATATCTCTTCTACATTTTAATATTTTTAAATGATTTTTTCTCATTTGATAGTTGAGATCTTTCGGTACAAAGACCGTTTTCTACTTTTTTCGATTTTGTTTACAGGTGTTTTAAAGAGGCTACTTCAGTCAAGTTAAATCCATTGGTAGAAATTTATTAAAATATCTCTTCTACATTTTAATATTTTTAAATGATTTTTTTGTCATTCGATAGCTAAGATCTTTCGTTACAAAGACCGTTTTGCAATTTTACGACATTATTTAGGGGAATTTTAAAAAAGCTACTTCAGTCAAGTGAATTACAATGGTAGAAATTTATAAAAATATCTCGTCTACATTTTAATATTTTTAAATGGTTCTGTTGTCATGGGATAGCTAAGATCTGTCGGTACAAAGACCGTTTTGTTATTTTTCGACTTTGTTTACAGGTGTTTTAAAGAGGCTACTTCAGTCAAGTGAATTCCAATGGTAGAAATTTATAAAAATATCTCGTCTACATTTTAATATTTTTATATGATTTTTTTGTCATGGGATAGCAAAGATCTTTCAGTACAAAGACCGTTTTGTACTTTTTAGACTTTTATTAGTGGCATTTTAAAAAAGCTACTTCTGTCAAGTGAAATCCAATGGTAGAAATATATAAAAATATCTCTTCTACATTTTAATATTTTTAAATTATTTTTTGGCATTCGATATCTCAGATCTTTCGGTACAAAGTCCATTTATCATTTTTCGTCTTTGTTTAGGGGAATTTTAAAAAAGCTATTTCAGTCAAGTGAAATTCAATTGCATAAAATTATAAAAATATCTCTTCTACATTTTAATATTTTTAAATAATTTTTCTGTCATTGGATAGCTGAGATCTTTCTGTGTGAAGACCGTTTAGTACTTTTTTGGTGTTGTTTACAGGTGTTTAAAGAGGCTACTTCAGTCAAGCGAAATCCTGTAGTAGAAATTTATAAATGTATCTTTTCTACATTTAAATTTTTTTAAATGATTTTTTGGCATTGGATATCTGAGAGCTTGCGGTACAAAGACCGTTTTATATTTTTTCGAGTTTGCTATGGGGGTTTTAAAGGGGCTTACTTCAATCAAGCGAAATCCTATGAAGTTTTGAAGTTCATATAAATATATATTTTTCTCTTCTACATTTTAATATTTTTAAATGATTTTTTTAGCATTGAATGTTAGAAATTTATAAAGATATCTCGTCTACAAGTAAATATAAACTGATGATTACCTCAATCAAGTAAAATCCCATGGTAGAAATTTATAAAGATATCTTTAAGATCATTTAAAAGTCATTTCTATAGATCATTTTAATACTTGTAATTTTTGTTTATTATATAACTGATATCTTTCTTTACAAAGAACGTTTTATATCTTTTCGACTTTGTCACGGGTATTTTATAATTACTTACTTCAATAGAGCTAAATCACATTTTAGAAATTTTTAAAGATATCTCGTTTGTATTTTAATTGTCTTTAAACTTTTTTTCGGGGGGGAGGGGGGGGCATTAGATATCGGAGATTTCTCTGTACAAAGATCTTTTTACATTTTTTAGATTTTTTACGGGTATTTTAAAGTGTCTTACTTGAATAGAGAGAAATCCCATTATAGAAATTTATAAAGATATCTCGTCAACATTTTAATTTTTTAAATGATTTTTTTAGCATTGAATTTCTGAGATATTTCTGTACAAATACCTCTTTATATTTTTTTCGATTTTTTTACGGGTATTTTAAAGGTGTTTACTTCAATGAAGTGAAATCCTATGACAGAAATTTATAGAAATATCTCGTCTATATTTTAATAATTTTTTTAATATTGAACAGCTGAGATCTTTCTGTACAAAGACCGTATTACAATTTTTGATTTCGATACAGGTATTTTAAAGTGACTTACTTCAGTCAAGCGAAATCCCATTGTAGAAATTTATAAAAATATCTCGCCTACATTTAAAAAAATTATTTTTTTTTTCTTACATTGAATAGCCTTTACGATTTCATTTATTTTAAAGAGGCTACTGCAGTTAAACGAAACAATGTCTTCTCTTTAAAGCTAATGCTATGAAAGAAATTTATAAAAGTTTATCGTCTGTGTTTTAATAGTTTTAAGTATTTTTTTTTTCTTACTTTGCCAAGTTGATATCGATTTGCACAAAGGCCATTTTCTATTTTTCGATTTATTTTACGGGTATTAAAAAAAAAAAAAAAAAAAAAAAAAAAAAAAAAAAAAACTTTAATCAAGCTAAACAATTTACTAGCTTATAATAATTCTTTCGACGATAATCCAACGGTCGAAATTTATAAATAAATCTCGTCTGCATTTTAATATTTTTTTCCCCCTTTAATAGTTCAGAGCGATCTCTTCAAAGGCCTTTTTCTACTTTTTTAATTTTCTTTACAGGACAGTTTCATTTTCGGAACCGTTTTCAAAAGTGATATTATCCTCATATTTAAAATTTACAATCAGTATCGAAAAAAGTAAAAATCGGCCTCTATACTGACCATCGTCACCTATACTATGCAGAAAAAAAAATAATTAAAAATTGGAATGAAAATATGGCATCTTTATAAAAATCTTCCGTAGGTTTAGTATAATTGAGTTTGTCTTTTCGCGTGACTGAAAAAACCGTTATTCTAAAATTTAGATCAGTTAGACTATGGCAGGCTTTGGAATATATACGTATTATTTAGTTAAAATAGTATAAGAACTTTAAAAATCATTCGTTTATCTTTCTGAAAGGGAAAAAGACAGGAAAGACAATTTATATACAATAAAGCATAAATGTATCATTTACGGATGTGAATTTTACCGCAACAGAATATATTTGCTAAAGTATTGTAAATTAGTCATAATTTTCGATAGAAGTGTCAAAATAAATATATTTCTATCTTTTAAATTAGTGTTATCCAATTTAATCATAAATTGCATAATAATTACTTTATATTTTAGAGTGGGTATACTGCAAACTTTTATTGATTAAAATAGAAATATTTATGAAATATTTATGAAAAGGAACATTTAAACTAATTCATTAAGAATTGTCTAAAAGAATGATACAAAAAAAAAAAAAAAAAAAAAAAAAAAAAAAAAAAAGACATAGAAAAATTTAATACAAATGTATTTATTCGCGAATATATCTATTCATTTTTAATGTCAGAACCATTGTTATTTTCTTTCTGCCCTTTCTTCTTTTCCCTTTGTCGACTGCAGATGACAAAAAGTTAATTCTGTTATGCTTTATGAATTAACGAATATATCACTTTGATGTTGTACGCAATTAAAGAATCTTTTTTAGAAATTAAACTTCAAATATATGGAAGAAAAATAATAAAAATGGTAAATCTGTTTTTATTCGAAATCAATAATGCTTTTAAAGTACATTTGAGATTAGATGCCTAATTAAACAAACTTTTTGAAATCAACATGTATTTACATCATTTCTGAAATTCATTTCTGATCGAACTTCTTGCGTGAGATATCATGCATTCAGAAAAGGATGTTTTTATTTTTTCATCCTAAAGCAGCAAACAACATTTTACTAATAGCCACAGGCAAGATTTTACACCTTCGTCCCTGTAAGACTCCCTACAGGGTAAACCTATATCGTCTTTCACCCTAATTACTCTTAAGGCCAATGTCATACGACCGATTTTTTCGACGCTTTGGTTTTCGAGAGAAAAAAAACATCTGCGCTGCGTCCATTCACACGAACGTTGCTTTTACTTCAAAATTTGCAGACGATATTGTTTCTAGACGTATTAGAAAGCTTTCAATTCGATGCTTTTAATTTAAATAAGATGGATTTTTGGAAGGTAATAAAATATTCTGTAATTTTGTATTGATTATTCAAGAAATTAGAAAAAATTATAGATACAAAGAGGGTACTGGATTTATCGTATGATAAGTGATAGATTATTTACCAGGCATTTTTATTTAAAATATCCAAAATTGCAGGAATTACTTTTTAATACATCTGATGTTAACTGAAAAATCCACCATATTTTCAGATATACATGACTGCAGGTATTATTAAATTGATGATAATTGTTATTCAACTTTCATTTAGATAATAGATCATATTTATTATTATTATTAATTAATTAATTAAATAAATAAAAATTAAATTGAATTTTAAAAAAAGTTGCTAATGTACACCATAAAAAAACTAGTATAAATCAAAAATAGGACCGACAAATTTCCAAATTGGGAAATTTTCGTTACATTAGTCATGAAGCACGTGCTACCACCTTATAAGCAAAAACTAGATTTTTACCTCTTTTGTGGTTGCACATGCATACATAGCGTTATAATTTTTTTGGTAATTTTGGACCTCCTCCTCCCTTACGATATCATACGCTATCATTTCTCGAACAACCTCTCCCTTCGTAATACTATATTTATTAATGTCTGAAAACTATTTAGATTTTTTTGGACTTTTTTTCCTTTTGATGGGAGCGGTATACAAATATGGTTACGTTTATTTTTCGCATACTTTATTGATTCAGATGAAGAGAAGCCAATAAAATATTACTTTATGTATGAACTAACTTTATATCGAACAACAGTTAAAAGTAATAATTAATATTTAAAAGTATTTTAAAATATTTTTTTCACATAATACCTTGAACAGTAATAATGTCTTCTAAGAATTGTTCTCGTACGGGGCGAAGCAGGCAGAACTTCCGAAAGCAAGCACAACAAAACAGGCGGGCAAAACATTTTTCTTCTTTTATTTACTAATAAACACAAGTATAATTTTAAGACGAAACTTCGCATATTGTTTGTCGAATCGCGAATCAATACATAAATATAAGTATGTCAGTAGAATAGTAATGCTAAACGTTGGGGTATTCCATCTTTTGGAAATAATTTTATGATCATTTCATGATTTTAATGACATTGCATATGCATAAAAATAGACAAAAGTTAAAAAAATAAGATACTATTTTGATGTAAAGATTAAGTTACAAATAAAAAGATTTTTTATTGGGTCAAAAATGAAATCAAAATACAAATCACCATTCCCCTAGGCATAGCTATAAATATCATGTGCCAGATGCCCACACCCCCGTAAAATAATAACTTTATATGGGCATATTCCTTTCTAGCTTATCAGACCTGCTTCTGCTTTTTCAGTTATAAAGCACGTTTTAATATAGCGAAGAATGTTTCATATTTTCAATTATTTTATCTTTTTTAAAATGTATTTAACATTTAATAAATATAATTGTGATTAACATTGTGTAAACTTTATCAAGGCTGATAAAACATACAATATTAAAAATTAAATTGAATAATAAAATTCTTTCTATGGTATTTACGAATAAAAAAAGGTTCAAAATCATATATTGATAATTTTGAAAGATGAAACATTTCCAAATTTGTCACCATATGTAAACAGCCTTTTAATGTTTCACTTGAGAATATTTATTTTGTTGTCACACAAAGTATGAAAAAAAAAGAAAAAAAAATGTATAGGGAAAAAAAAAGAAAGGAAGGAAAAAAATAAATATAAAGAATATTGCCCAGTTAAATTGATGGCATTGAGCTCACAGGCTACGCATACTAATTGTACATACAGCCTTATATTTTCAAGGGTTAGTTCCGTTCGAAAAACAATTAAGGAGTTGTAACATTTCCCCCTTTTTATAGTTAATAATTGAACCCCCTTAACTAATCAGAGAGATGCTTTATCATATGAAAAATATCTATATCAAAAATTCAGAGCAAATCCAAAAATTTTTAATAAAAACCCATTTATATAATTTAAGAGGAGCTATTCCCCTCTTTCATACTTAACCATTAAACTTCCAAAGGTGTTCATATATTTGCCATTTTAGAAAGAACATACATCCAAAACTAAAAGCAATTTGGACAATTCTGCATAAAAACCCATTTATCAAATTTAAGGGGGAGAGGTAATAGCAAGTATCCCTCAAACAAAAACTTAACAAAAGAACTCCACAGCTAATTTGGGAAGCATCTTATCATCACTATGAACTTGTATCCAAACATTGAAGCAAATCGGTTAATTCTGCAAAAAAAATAAATAAATAAATAAATAAATAAATAAATAAATAAATAAAAATAAAAAAATAAATAAAAAATAAAAATAAAAAATAAAAAAATAAATAAATTAAGAGAGCAATCCCACCGATCTCCCCATTTTTACTTACCCATAAATTCCAAAAAACAATCAGGGAAGCGCCTTATCAGAATGAACCTATATCCAAAATTTGAAGCAATTCGTTCCTGAGGGAATATTTATATTCTGCAGGCAAACCCTATTAAACTTATTTAAAGGGGGTTACTTTCCCTCCCCCCCCACTTAGGCTTATCCAATGAACTCGCAAAATAAATTATGGCGGTGCCGTCATCAGAATGATCCTACGTCTAAAATTCGAATGAAATCTGATAAATTCTGCATGAAAAACACATTTATATAAATCAAGGGGAGGGGCATTAGGCCCCCGTTCTTCCTCTTTATATGTATCCAATGAGCACCTAATACTAACCATGGAGGCGCCTCATCAGAATGATCCTATATCTAGATTTTTAACGAAAACTGGTAATTCTGCATGGCAAATCCATTTATATAAATTAAGGAGAGGGGCATTAGCCCCCCCCCCGTTCCCCCTGTTTATACTTATCCAATAAACACCTAGAATGATCCTATATCTAAATTTTGAACGAAAATTGATAGTTCTGCATGAAAAACCCATTTATATGAATTAATGGGCAGAGGCATGAGCCGCCGTTCCCCCTCTTATATACATAACGAATGAAATCCAAAAACTAATCAGGGAAGCACCTTATCAGAATATACCTATACACAAAATTTCAAGTGGATCGGGTATTTTTATCATAAGTTATCGTTCTGTATGAACGTACGTACATTCATACAGAACGGGCGGGCTGTCAGGCTTTGATAGCCTGTGAGCTAAAAAAGAAAGGAAAAAGCTACTTTTACCAAACGAAAATGTATTTGCTTCAAAAATATAAATGAATCTAGCTTTTCTTCTAATAAGGTATCAATAATTCTTATCTTTACAAAATATTTATTTTAAGAAATTGTGTCAGTACGTTTGGTGTAAAACAGTACACATAAAGATTTATTTTACAAGGACCACAATTTACAGCTCAAGTGTAAAAATGTTTAAAGTTTGACCAAAATCTAACCCTGAAAATTTTATTTTGACGCAGTTCACGATCCGATTCAAGCATAAATCCTATGCAAATAGCAAGACACAATTTTTACAAAAAGGTCAATTTTTTAACCATCATTTTCCTACAATTAAAATCATTTTGAAAAAATATTATATACCTGATTTTAACTTTTACGCTTTTTTCCTTCCACTATTTTTAATCAGAAAAATTTGACCTCTTTAATCTTACATTTTCGATGATTAAATAAAACAAATTTATATGTTTACAAAATAGTGAAGAGAAAAAAAAGGTGTAAAATTTCCAGATATGGTACACAAACTTATGCAATAATAATAATAATAAATTACAGTATTATTCAAAATACATGCTCGCTGTAATTAAAACCGTTCATGAATACATAGCGCCACAGATGTTCTGTCTTATATGTCCACTTTACCATACCGGATTTTCAAAATCAGATTAACTTGTAGTAATTTTATTTTCAGAGGTCAATCCAGGCAAAATTTGCAGTCTTTATAGGGCTCTTACACAGAAATCCACTTAATGAAACAAACCCCTTCTCAAAATACGTAAAATAGGTCCTTTCACGAACGTGTGTTCCATAAAAACATACAAATCATTAATTATTCTAATGTTGTTAAGTTTAAAAATTTGTAATTTGAAAAGCAAAAAACTTCCCCAGAGAGGGAAAAAATTGAAGAAGAATTTAAAGATGTTATTAAAAAAAATGCTTGTTTCGAATTTATGTAATTGAATTTCATATCGTTACAAAACGTTACTTTTCACGAACATGAAATAAATTCCTCCAAAATATAATAGATTTCTGAAAAATACATTTTACTTTTCGCAAAATGCTTCCCCTCCCCCAAAAATCAGCACCGATCTTTGACTACGCAATCACAACAAAAACTCGTGAATCTCTGAAAGAAAATAAACAAAATCAGCGTTTAAACCGCCTTTCGTCTGAATAGACTCTCATAAGCAGAAGCCGCCAGGACGCTAGTATCTCCCAGCGTGTTGGGGGGAAACGCGAAGCTTCGACGAGAGCTTTGCGCATGTTTGGACGCAAACGTAACGCGTCGCTCGTGTGGAAACATAAGTTTATTATGCTCTCAATAGAGGCCGGCTTTTTGGCTGCTTTTCAAAATCGTCCGTGTGACATTACCCTAAGGCGTCTCCCTTTTAAAGGCGGAGTTAAACACCATTTTCGACTCTTTTAAATCAAAGTGCTTCAACTTTTTATACAAATAGCATAGATTAAATTTTTTTAAAAATCAAAATAAAAAACATTTTCTGAAAGCTAAATAATTAAACTCTGCATGCTGTTTTACCAAATTTTAAAATGTCAGACAGATTTTTCGTAAAAAGACATTAAAGGTGAATTTTAAAGACTATAAAATAACGCACTTGTATCGCCTTAAAATTCAAAAAAGAAATAAAATTTCAGAATGACGTGCATACTTTAAACCTACAGGTTTGCAAAACAACAAAAATTATTAAATTTGAGCAAAATGCAAAGGAATGAAAGCGATAAATTTCTTCCATTGAGATAACATTAGCCGTTCTATCTCGGAGCGTTACTGATGTAGGGCCTTAATAATAAAAATTCTTTGCATCACAGATAGTACAGAATGCATATTTTAGTATATATTTCATAGATTCATGCCAATTCTATTATGTTCGAATGAGTGTAACATCATTAAATTGCATTCGAAACTTTTTCCCCATTGACCGTAATGTAACGGAATCCTTTTGATTGTCCCTGTAATTGATCTATGCATCCGATTTTCTTAACATTTGAAATGACGCGACAAAATTACGCAATAATTATATGTTTTAAATTTCAAACGATTAAAATGCATTTAAAACTTTTTTCCTTATTGACCGTAATGTATCGGAATCCTTTTGAATGTCCCTGTAATTGATCTATCCATCCGATTTTCATAACATTTGAAATGATTCGACAAAATTATGTTTAAATTTCAAACGATTCGGTTGGGTAGTTTTTGCGTTGTTATATGCGGACGGGCAGACAGACGGACGGACTGAGCGACAACAATAGGTGCTATGTATTTACATAATTACGAACGCACCTAAAACAAGTAAGAAAAATCATGCGTTAAGCATAGATTATGAAGCACTTTCCAACACTTAATGAATTCTTTAACAAAACTTTGTTATTTAGGGAAATAATAGTGTATAGCCAAATATACCCAAATATGTATTCCAGTACATTAGAACAGCCCTGTATTTCATATGTCAGTTCATATAATAGGAAAAATTAGCTCAGCAAGAAAATACCTAGATGTTTGAAATTTCTTTTTCAGCAATTCATACTATTAGATGGAAACATACTTGAATACTTTTGTTCAGCCCTGTAGTTTACATTCTACGTTTATTACACGTCAGCTTTAGGCTAAAATTTATTGTAAACTAAAACACTTTTAAAACAACTGAAATCACATTGCCATAAATTATCATTCATAGGCGTCCATATAAAGAATTCTTTGCGTGGCCCTGTATATCCCTTTATCTATATTCTGCAAACATTTCTCAGTACACTGAATGCAGCTCAGAGTAAAAATGCATAGCTTATTTAAGAACCATGTTTAAATAATTTACGCTCATAATCAGTAACGTTCGTGAGCTCTTTTGGGTAGCCTTATATATCAACTATAACATTTATACACACCATATAATGTGCATATATTTAGCGAAATACAAACGCGAATATCATAATTAAAATGCATTTCAACCCTTCATCAGCCATCATTGGACACATGTACGGTACTTCGGAAAGAATATACTATTTGAAATCTTTTGTATGGCCCTGTAAATGCTATGTACTTCATATTATGCAAGACAGTAGCGTATAATTTATATTAAGCTTCAGTGACATATATCAATTTTATTATACATGAAAAAGCTCAATATATTTAAAATATGTCACACAAAATTCCCCCTTTTACATTATCTAATGGAAATCTTTTGTGTGGCCCTGTAAATGAATAATTGCTACATTTTCACCTTATATTTTATTGAATGCATATTTTAATACGTTTGACAGGGTATAACATCTTTAAAATTCCTTTGAAACGATTTTTCCCCATAGGTCGTAATGTAATAGGAAACACTTGAGTCGCCCTGTAGATAAACTAATCATGGTAGAAACTTCATTTTCGATAGGACTTGTGCTAGGGTAAACGTCAATAACGTTCTAAAATTTCATGGCAATCCGAGTATATTAACGATTTTTCCCCATGGGCCGTAATGTAATGGAAAACTTTTGATTCGCCCTGTAGATAAAATAATCGTAATAGAAACTTCATTTTCAATAGGGTTCGTGCTAGGGTAAACGTCAATAACGTCCTAAAATTTCATGGCAATCCGAGTATATTAGCGATTTTTCCCCATAGGCCGTAATGTAATGGGAAACTTTTGATTCTCTCTGTAGATAAACTAATCATGGTAGATACTTCATTTTCAATAGGGTTCGTGCTAGGGTAAACCTCAATAACGTATAAAAATTTCATAGCAATCCGAGTATATTTACGGGAGTTAGAGCGCGGACAGACGGACAGACGGACAGACAAACCGAATGCATAAGCACTTTTCAACTTTGTTGGAAAGTGCTAAAAAATGGCTGAACGCCACTTTCTAAATACTAAAATACTTGCCTTACTTTACCAAAAAGTATCAGACAATCAATAAAGGTAAATTTTCAGTTAACAATTAGTGGTAAAAAAAAAAAAAAAAAAAAACTTTTAGTAACAACACAAGCAAAGCGTTCTTGTCCAAATCCATTTCCGACATAACAGTCAAGGGATTTAGTAAGGATTTGTACGCATACGGATTTTAAAAAAAATAGACAATTTTGTTGTCGAGATTTCGCAACGCAGTGGTCTCTATATCTGGTGTTAGGAATGTTTACTGTCAAAAGTTATTTTTAAAAAATCATGTTTCTAAAGGATCTATTTTTTAGCACTTTCCAACAAAGTTGAAAAGTGCTTATGCATTCGGTTTGTCTGTCCGTCTGTCCGTCTGGCCGGATGGCCGTCTGTCCGTCTGTCCGTCTGTCCGCGCTCTAACTCCCGTAAATATACTCGGATTGCTATGAAATTTTTATACGTTATTGAGGTTTACCCTAGCACGAACCCTATTGAAAATGAAGTATCTACCATGATTAGTTTATCTACAGAGAGAATCAAAAGTTCCCCATTACATTACGGCCTATGGGGAAAAATCGCTAATATACTCGGATTGCCATGAAATTTTAGGACGTTATTGACGTTTACCCTAGCACAAGTCCTATCGAAAATGAAGTTTCTACCATGATTAGTTTATCTACAGAGCGAATCAAAAGTTTCCTATTACATTACGGCCTATGGGGAAAAATCGTTTCAAAGGAATTTTAAAGATGTTATACCCTGTCAAACGTATTAAAATATGCATTCTATAAAATATAAGGTGAAAATGTAGCTATTATTCATTTACAGGGTCACACAAAAGAATTCCATTAGATAATTGAAAAAAGGGAATTGTGTGTGACATATTTTAAATATATTGAGCTTTTTCATGTATAATAAAATTGATATATGTCAATGAAGCTTAATATAAATTATACGCTACTGTCTTGCATAATATGAAGTACATAGCATTTACAGGGCCACGCAAAAGATTTCAAATAGTATATTCTTTCCGAAGTACCGCATATGTGTCCGATGATGGCTGATGGAGGGATGAAATGCATTTGTATTTTCGCGTTTGTATTTCGCTAAATATATGCACATTATATGGTTTGTATAAATGTTATAGTTGATATACAGGGCTATCCAAAAGAGCTCACCAACGTTACTGAATATGAGCATAAATTGTTTAAACGTGATTCTTAAATAAGCTATGCATTTTTACGCTGAGCTGCATTCAATTTACTGAGAAATGTTTGCAGAATATAGATAAAGGGATATACAGGGCCACGCAAAAAATTCGGTACATGGATGCCTATGAATGATAATTTATGACAATGTGATTTCAGTTGTTTTAAAAGTGTTTTAGTTTACAATAAATTTTAGCCTAAAGCTGACGTGTAATAAAGGTAGAATGTAAACTACAGGGCTGAACAAAAGTATTCAAGTATGTTTCCATCTAATAGTATGAATTGCTGAAAAAGAAATTTCAAGCTACTAGGTATTTTCTTGCTGAGCTAAATTTTCCCCTTATATGAACTGACATATGAAATACAGGGCTGTTCTAATGCACTGGAATTCATATTTGGGTATATTTGGCTATACACTATTATTTCCCTAAATAATAAAGTTTTGTTAAAGATTTCATTAAGTGTTGGAAAGTGCTTCATAATCTATGCTTAACGCATGATTTTTCTTACTTGTTTTATTTCTTATGCATACGAAATCCAATGCATCTTGGACTAAGTTTTACATAAAAAACACTGACTAAAATAAGTGTCAATGCATTTTGTAAGATGTTTGTACTCATATAATATGTATGGATTGCGTGTGGAAGAGTGTGTCTTTCTCATGCTGAACAATAGAAATCCTCCATGAGCGCAGAATATCATATACTCCCTCTGTCCCAAATTAGTTGCGACATTTGAATACTTTTGTACTGATTATTGATATTTATGACTTTATGATTTTGTTTGAATATTTTTTAGAAAGCTATACTACCAATCAACAATATTTACATGCCTAACATTCCCTCCATCATTCCATAAATAAATAATTAATTAGTTTTAAAAATCCCGGTTCACATGCTCTTAAGCCACGCCCCCATTTTAAAGACTTTTAACAGAAATCACATACAACTATCTTCAAGCTAATCAATCGTGAATTAATTTACGAACATTTTATTCCAACATTTCTGAAAAGTATCTTTTAGCATAAACGTGCTGCAAACAAAATCGAATTCTGTCTAGCTTATTTTTTTCTATTAGAGAGACTTAATGGTGGATGAAATACGCTCCAATTTTTTTTCCGCTTCGAAAATCATGTGTAATATTGATTTACAAATTATAACAGCATATCATGATCTTCACAGTGATTGTCTTCGTTTTATTGGGATGCCTTTGATTTTTCTGAGTGGCATTTTTTCGTTCGCATTTACAATTTTTTGTAAACTTTCACTGTAAATTTCTTCATCTGTTATTCTTCAGTCTTCAGTCTTTGCCTGCTTCTGCAAACGGGATCCGATTTAAACATTATGATGCACATTGCATTTTATCTTCATACCTTTATATTCATTCTAGTTCAATTTTACTGGTGTCGATCTTCTAAACTGCATCAGAAGTTATTTATGACTCCGCCTATTTGAAATGTCGCAACTAATTTGGGACAGAGGGAGTAATGTATATGTTAAACAGGATAAAGACGAAAGCAGATCTATGAAGAATACCGAAAAGTATTGAATAAAGTGTTGAAAGAGTATTATTAACGTGGACAAAAAAATGCGGTCGCTAAGGTAAAGAGAAAATAAGATGCAAATGTTTAGTATTTTTTCCCTTAGTAATTAA
This sequence comes from Maratus speculifer, assembly GCA_964019185.1. Taxonomy (NCBI): domain Eukaryota; kingdom Metazoa; phylum Arthropoda; class Arachnida; order Araneae; family Salticidae; genus Maratus; species Maratus speculifer. The sequence goes on from CAXHSM010000003.1 coordinate 1,548,601, forward strand.
TTTGTAAATACCTGAGCCAAAGCACATCGACTGTACTAAAATTTGTTAATAAGCCTAATATGAACAAGCCTTACTAACGTCTAACAAAATTGCAGCAGTAAAAATGCTCATGCATTATGCATTATATTCGATTGTTATTCACGACACATATCGTCATCTGTTTTAATCTCGTCTATAACTTTAATTTTGTGACTGGAAAAAAACGCCTGAGGGAGATGCGTTAACTATCTACTTCCTTTGACAGTAAAGCTCGGTGAATGAATTCAGAACGACCGATCTGGCAACACTGGGGAAACGAGACGCTGCACCTGCATAGAGGCAAGTGTTGACCATCTTCTCCCACCGCTGTTAAGTTGAGTGTCTTTTAAGTTCTGTGTAAGATGTGCTTTACTAAGTGCTTGTTCATTGTGTCGGTTCTTAACAGAGAACAGGAAAATGAACGAACAAAAGATCAGTTTAAAGTTTGGTTTTAAGACACCGAAAGAAATTCATGAGGGATTGTGCAAATTGAACATCCACCATACTCGCCAGATCTCAATCCTGCAGACTTCTGCCTATTTTTACGACTCAAACTCCGTTTGAAAGAGATTTGACCCTATAACTGACATCCAACGAAACGTGACGAAGACTTTGAACTCCATCCCAAAAGAAAATTTTCTGCGAATTTCCCAAGACATGTATAGCAGATCTCAGAGGTTCATAGTTATGGGAGATGACTATTTCGAAGGATGGTATGGTAAATTTCGTTAATATTTCATCTACATTAATGTTGGAGGACTATTCACCGAACTTTATTGTCAGAGGTAGTATTATTCATCTATAAATTATTTTCTTGCAAGTTTATCGTTTAAGGCCTTAACAGTAGAACGTTCGGAAATTTTACTCAAATTTCATAATAATATTTAACAGCAGAGTTTTTATTCAAAATTATTTAATTTATTTGATTAACGTTTATCTGCGTAATTTAAATTTAACTTATTTAAAAAAAAAAAAAAATCTGGCTCGAATCGAAATTTAAACGCATGATCGGAGTCGAATCGATTCTTTCGAACGTTCCACTGTTAAAAGTTGAAGTAAATAATAATAAAAATTCAAGGAAATACGCCGACTCAGATCACTTAGATCATATACAGTCGAGTCTCTATATAACGAAATCCATCGTTCCAGTAAAAAATTCGTTATATAGAGAAATTCGATGTATAGAAAATGATGTTAAAAATCGTATTTAATGTGTAAATTTTGAACAAATATTATTTTTGATGTTTTTAATTAAGGATTTGAAATGTTTAAAAGTAAATAGTAACCTAACATTTTATTTCTTAATTATTTAAGCAGTTTAAAAAAAAAGAACAGACATTTATTTTAAATGCTTAATGGAAATCAAATAAGGAAGACTTGCATTAATTACAGACGAAGAAATGTGAAATTTTTCATTGTTTTTATTTTAAAATTGTTACGCTATCAAAAAAAAAAAAAAAAAAAAAAAGATCTTAATATTTTTCTCTATTTGAAGGCCTCTCTTACGCGCCTCTCATTGATTCCTCTCTTATATGTGTAACAATCTAATTGACTGCGTTTTGAGAAAGATGTGGAAAGGTGTGTGGGAGGTGGGATGAATTCGTTGGATTTAAAGAACAAGGAGAGAAGTAATAAAAAAAAAAACTTAGTACTGAACGATAAATCAAAAATAAGTGATGGAAAATTGACTCCATATGATTTCGAAGCTTTTTTAAAACTGAATAAATTAAGACCAATTTATGAAAAAATTCGTTATATGGAGATAGATATTTCGCTATATAGAGACTGTTTTTAATGTAATCATGCGAAAAGGGGACCGTTCCTACAAAAAGTTCGTTATATAGAGAAATTCGATGTATGGAGTTTCGTTGTATAGAGACTCGACTGTATATATAATTTTTAGTTATATGTTTAAAATAGCTAATATCGAATTTCTATTAAGTTAACCTTAAAAATGATGGCATGATATTTAATACTCTAAAAGTCAAGTTGCGATAATTCGTCATATTGTCTTTGCTACAGTGGAATGAATGTTAATATCCAGTGTGATTCCAGTGATATTTTGTCTTGTTTCTCCAACTTCATTTATTGTAAATAAAAAAAAAAATCCTTTTTTCTGTTTTTTTTTTTTTTTTTTTTTTTTTTTTTTTTTTTTTTTAAACAAATATAAGATTTTGAAAATAAAAGATGTATAAAAATAAGTGAATTACTTTAGGGTTATCACAAATTTTAAACGACCAGGAGAGTAAATTTATATTATATTCGCATATCTATTTGTGAAAAAAAAATTCTTAATATATTTCTTTTTCAAATGTTCTCAAAGCATTAGTAAAAAATTTCTTGTTTTGAAAGATTGGTGCGAAGTGGCATTAAAAAATATTCGCCTATAATTGAAACTTTGCTATACCGCTCCCACCATCTCCTACAACTACATGTTTTATAAAAATGAAAGCAAATTACTAACAAAACAAGGTTAATACTTATCTTTTCCTGAAGAGATTAAAAAACTATAAAATAGATTCTACATAATGCATACTTAGTATACTTTGCAGTTATCTTTTCATAAATCCTACTATTAAAGTAAAATTTTATAAAATAAATAAATAAAAATTATATATTCTCCATAGAATATTTCCCTTGATACAGAATATTTTTTTTCCTAATTAGAATTTTAAAAAGTTTTGAAATATCGGAATAACTGGATTTGTTTGTTTTTCTGATACGCAATTAAAAAAAATATTCTAGTATAATATAAATGACAAAAGAAATGCTTATTTCAATTTTTCGTTAAAAACTTGTGCAACGAACCAGAAAATTAAGGTTGGTGAAAGTAATTAATTTACCGCAGATATATCAATTTACTAAAAGTTAAAAAGTTATTCCGATAGTTCATTGATTTGTAAACAAATGTCGAAAACATTGTTTAAATTTTTTCCGCCAGAAATTTTTTTAGAAAAGGATAATTTTTTATATGCACCACTTCACTAAATTAAATTTTGCAATTAATAAATATCAGGTAATTCATTTAATATACTTTTGTATTAAGAAAGAGAAAAAAAAAAGACTATGCTTATTTTAAATAATCTTACCTGTAGTTTGTTAATTTCGTATTTTACTTGGCAAATCGGTGCGTAGAATAAACTGATTTCTTTTTTTTTTTCAATTCTTTCAATGAAATCTGTGAGTCCGTTTTTGTGTAATTACGGTAGCACAAAGATTAATTTTGTTATACTTCGAATCATTAACACCAGTCTCATACTACAATATTTTTATAGAACAAATATTAAAATAGAATAAAAGTGTGTGATTTCTTTTACGGAAAGATTTTCCTTTATCACAGTAAAAACAAATTATTAATTCTTCAATATAGTAAAAAAATTATCAATTATTTACAATGTATTATGCCTACATTTTAAAAATATTTTCTTAAATAAAATAAAAATCACATGTGCATAACATATGTAATTATAAAAAAATGCTTACAACACCATCTTATAAAAGTCTAGAGAAGGGGATTTCCGGAACAATGGAAGCTGGTTCATTAGCTTTTTTTCAAGTTTTAAAGCATCATTTCTGTTAATCATTAAACAAAAATGTAGATAACAAGCGTATTTGAGCCTCTTTTCATCGGTGCTTATGCAAAGTTACTGACCTCTATCCGTGATGGATTTTTTTTAGCAATCGCCAAAACAGTTACAGAAAAATAAATGTATAGGCACCTTTTATCAATATATGCGTACAATTATACTGTAGACAATAAAGTAGAAAAACTGTTGAATAACATAACGCATAAAAGTATTTTTTGTAGGTCAATTTTTGTTAAAGTTTGTTAAATAATCACTATCTTTATTTCCTAAGTATCATTAACATGTTTCCAGCCAATTTAAAAATATATCCGGTTGAATTAGTTTAAATTTGTCAGCTTTCAATTTTTTTATTCATTGTTATTTACTGCATGGGTTATGATATTCTCTCGGTCTAAGCAACATAGGATGGGTTTGCTGGTAAAAGTCGCACTCCAAGATCTCTGCGGTGGTCGATATTTATTTTTATTGCTTATTAATTTTTTTCTATATTTTGTATTTAGCAAAATAACAATGTTTTCCATTAACTCATTCGAGAGCCTTTTACGACAGGAGCCTTTTAAGAAATTTTTAATATTTTGTAACCGGTTTTTTAAAACAGAAATTTGTGCTGTATTAAATATGCTCCAAGTAAATAAGGCAAATTTTACAATAAAATTTACTGGTGGGGATAAACAAGAACTAATGCCTTTCTGCGGCACATATACGCGTCGCTCGTCCCCAAGGAATTAAACTGGCGAAATGTACTAGGATTTTTATTACATTTTTCTGCGTTTGCTTCGGCGTATATATTTCATTATATTGGCTCAATTGTCTTCTCTTAGCTTTCTCGCCAAAATTTGGATTATACGCTAAACGATATTCGACTTTTATTAATGCTAAAACATATAATTGTAAATGTAAAATCTTGTACTCCCACTATCACTTGCATATTATAATAAAACCAAATACAGATTACTGGTAAATGTAAACAGACTTAAAATTATTCGAACTACAGAAACAGAATGGTTCTTAACCTTTGCACTCGTATATCCAATCTTATTGGCCATCATCTTTCATTGCAAAATTTGCTTTTGGATCTAGTAATAGAGGAAAATATTTAATAAATGCATTTTTTATATTCTGTAATTGAAGTAACTTCTTTTGTAAAAGTGGTGCCGACCGAATACAGTTTGTGTAAGAGATATCGCAGTGGAAAGGGCAATAATAAATACTAATAATAAATCAGAATCATTTTCAATCAACTGATTCTTTTTCTTCATTATCGATATAGCTTTGGTTGATGTGATACTTCTCAATTCAGTGGCGATACATTTATTTCATATAGATACTTTCATGTTTAAAAAAATGCATGAACGCTCAATAATGAGTACTGTTCTCGAAAAATGTTTCTTTAACCTTTACTAGAGCGTCGTTTTCAGTCTGTATACAGTTAATTTTAATTCCCCAACTGTCAATAGGCACCATTAATTTTTAGTACAATTTGCATCTTATAATGTAAGGGGAAAAAAAACTTTTGATTATTTTCAAAAAAATTTGCTAGTAAATTGTAGTGTCTGTTAATTATTTGGAACTGAAATGACTTGCCTCTGAAATGATTAGGTGGTTTCATTGAATCGTACATAAATATTAAAAAATTCCGATTGCATAAGATGGTCCCTAAATCTTCTATTTAAATATTATATAGAAAATAGTATTGGTAATACTCAAAAAAAAAAAAAAAAAAAAAAAAAACCTGTAAAAAAAGTGTATGCAATATGCCTTGTGCCACCATTTCACAAAAAATCGCACTTTATCTTATAAAAATATTTCTTTTAACTTTATATTCGGCTTTATTTTTTTTTTCAAAATAGCAATTAAATTTCAGAGATTTTTAATCAGGCTAATTTTGTATATGAAAATCCTTAACTAGGAAAATGAAACTTTGGTTATTATAGTAATGAGTACAGTTCTACAAAAAAGTTCTTTCTGTTGCTTCATTTATACTAGGAGAAATATTTAAAAATATGCTATTGAATACAATTGTTGCTAAGTAGGCTATTTAAATACTGTTTCTTTATATGAACAGTCTTAATTGATGAAACAAAGTTTTCATTTTGTACTGTAATTCTTTAACGCCTTCGCGACGGAAGCCTTTTACGAAATTTTTAATGCTTTGTCACCGGTTTTTGAAAACAGAAATTTGTGCCTTATTCAATCAAATAATGTAAATTTTATAATAAAATTTTACTGGTGCAGGTAAATAAGCCTTTTTGCGGCATGTATACGTGTCGCCCGTCCCCATGGAGTTAACCTTTTGCACTCGCACGACCAGTGAAACTAATCATAATCTTTCTTTGCAAAGTTTGTTTTTGGTACCAGTAAGAAAGTAAAGTTAAATAAGACTTATTCAGTTAGAGCATTTTTCTATAGTGGTGTATGAAAGTATGGCTTCTGAAAAAGTGGTGCCGACCGAATAATGTTTACCTAAAAGACGCCGGGGTCGAAAGGATGAATACGCAATATTCTGAATATTTTTAGTAATTAACGTTTGTTACACAAAACCAGGTTGCATAGAAGCACTTACTATATTAGTACCATTAATCCCGAATAAGAATTGTCGGACGTTCCTCTCAGCCCACACAACTTTGAAGAAAGTCCGTGGTAGTTATAGTTGCCACCACCGATATTACTAGGTGATATCGGTCACCCACTGTGAGGATTGTGTAAATGAACACTGACGCTGTCAAGTAACTAGATTAACAGTTTATTTAGAATATATGTACACACTAAATACTCTATTTACAATTATATACAACTCGGATATAGGTGATCCGATTCAACATTAATTTAAATATAGTAAAGGTTGGCTGTGTACTATTCAAATTACACCTTCCACCTCACACTCAATGCACGTTAGATTCACTTTATCGGAGATCAACTTCGAATCTCCCAACGCATGGATACTCGGCCTGCACTTCTCGGCCCAGAGCACTAAACACCAGGACGTCTGTGTCCTTTGCTCTCCAGATACGCACTGCCTATGTTCTCCAACACAGAGCACATTCTACCAGGACCTCTATCCTGCACACTTTCTAGGTACGAAACCCAGCTACAAACTGAACTAATCTGAGACAAGACTTGCTCTTCTCAAATCACTGTGTTTCCCCAATGTCAACCCCCTTTTGAGCTTATCCCTTTTGAGCTTATCCCTTTTGAGCTTATCCCCCCTTTTGAGCTTACCCATTCTCGGCCCAGAGCACTAAACACCAGGACGTCTGTGTCCTTTGCTCTCCACACATCTCATACATCCCACATTCCTTTCTTGATTAGTGACATGTTACTTGTCAGCTCATCATCCACATACCTCACTGACAGATGAACACGCCTCTCAGCAATTTCCTCTTTCTCACTCACCACCTGTAGAGGATTATCTGTCAATTCTCCCTTCAACAAAGAAAGAATGTCACCTTGAAAATTCTAGTACACAGCCATACAATACAGAAAATAGTAAGATAGAGAAATATCGGAAATTCCAATCTTCAGCAGAGGTGGTCTCAGAACCTGACAATAATATTTGCCTTATTTATTCGAGGAATTCTGCGATTAAAGAAGAGAAATAATGGTTTTATTAGAAATAACACAGCTGATAGCTTTTATTATTATTATTATTATTATGATTTGCGAATTATAATGAGTTAGTCGCAAATTCTACGTCTGGAAGAATTCTATAAATAGCAATAAAGACTATACATTTTTCTGCTAATTGTGTCGACAACATCTGTAACATTTATTAATTGCTTGCAGAGGTATTTGTGGTTGGATAAAGCAGTTTGAAGGAAAATGATCTTCCATAGAAAACAAGATTTAAAAAATATTTAAAGTCAAACCAGAAAAAATATTTGAGAATGTTTATATATTATAAATATTTTTCGTTTTAAATGACGGCATCTGTTCAAAAATTCCCAGTTCACGTAGTCATGCTTCTATCTCTAGAGGCATGAACGATTTAAATAATTTTGAAATGAGTAATCTTTGTCAGATGGGTTATGTTGTATATGAAACTGACATCCAAACACAAAGCTCATAATAAATGGGGTATGGTTGTACTAATTTCTTTTACTGTATGGTGTTCTTTCTGTTATCTCAGTCTTAATACAACTAGCAAAAGCCATGCTTTGTTTGGATTCGCGAAGTATTATGCTATAAGATAAATATTTGAAAGTAATAATATAATTTTTAAAATTATTTTTGCATCTTTATTAAGCAAAAATGTAATTTTATGCTACGACGCATTTTAATTTTAAAATGTATTTCAATCAAATAACTAAGAATTTCCTCAGATTGTTTATTTATGATATAAGACTGGTATAAATAAAAATATTTTCGAAGTAGAATTATACAAAATATTAATTAATTTTATTTGTTTAAATTCTTTTATTGCCACTTCCCAAAAACATAATGTAATTCTTTTAAAATTCATAAATATCGTCTGCTTAAATGATTTCACAAAATAAGAATAAATTGTGTATTTGAATTCCTTACACAGAAAAATACTTTTATAATTGAATGTTTATAAGAGAATTTTCACAAATTTTAATTCATTAAAAATATGCTATAATTTTTCTAAAAAAAAGTATTTTATACATTTTATAAAAGAAATCATGGAACTGTACATAGTTAAAGGAATGAACATAGTTCGAAAATCTGAAAGCAGTTTTTGAGGTATTTTATGAGAATAATGAAGATATATTTTATTTATTTATTTATTTAATGATGATTCTAGCTATAATTACTGACCCCATGATTTAAGTTTTTCTTCTGAAAACGTACGTGTTTCACTTTTTATTTGAAAAAAAATGCGTTCGTAATGGAAAAACACGTAAAATAAATTAATTAAAATAATAATTTTTTGAAAAGTATTTCTGTAAAAAAAATAATATTCTGCAAATCTACAGATCATAATTTATATTTGTGTTTAATTTCAAGTGAAAATACTGTATAGTTTTTTTGTAAAGTGTACGACAAAATGTCATTTGTGTGGCCTAGTAGAGGATTCGCTTCGCTCATCCTAACAAAGATTTTTCTTAAATAGAAAAAAAAACTTATGCATCAAGCATACGTTATAAATTACTTTCCAACACATTCAAAATAACGTAACAAAATTAAAATATTATTTCTAATCCAACCGTACGGAAACGTATAACACATTTTAAAATACTATTTCAGCTGTTCCCATCTACATTCAGATAATAAAATATTCGAATTTTTGCAGCTGTCTGTATAGGATAAATAAATTTTTATATATCATCAACATGCATGCCAAAATTGAATTCTTTTCAAATACACCTTTAGAAATTTCCTCTTAGAAAGAGAATGGTGCGTAAACACATTGGTGCAGCCATGTATATGAGGTGCATATTTTTTAGATAAATAGAAAAATGCAAAAATGTAGTTAGATTTAAAAATGCATCCCGAATTTTAAAACGCACTGTCCAGAAATTTTTACTCAAAGACAACTGTAACCGGGTTTTTTTTTTTTTGGGTGTGTAACTGTAAAAGCAATAAAAAATGCTATGAATACCCTGTTGTAATTTATTTGTAGTAAACACCAGTGATTTAAAACAGTTTCAATACATTTTAAATAGCGCAATCTCGTTAAAATACTCTACAAACAATTTTTCCAATATACTAAAATTTATGAAATTCTTCTGACAAGGAAGATCACCATACGGGCATACTCCGATAAATCTAAAAAAATATTGAATATAATAAGAATAAATATGCTTATAAAAAATTTTTTGGCGGAAACTCGATAAGGCATCCATAGAAAAATAACGAAAATTTCATTTTTTGACGATTTATCTCCGGTTGGTGTAGAAATAAAATTTCAAAAAATACTTTTTATGTAAAATATTCTTTATCCCTTTGAGGGACAAAGCACTTGTATTCATAAAATTCTGAAATGACAAATGACACAGAACATAAAAACAAATTTATTTCAAAACAGAAAAATGCTTACCTTTTTTATACATTTTTATGGCATTTGTAAGCAGTATTTATTACTTATTTATCCACTGTCTATGGATTAAATAGTATTATACAAATTTATTGGTCCATAAAATCAGTATTGAATTCAGACACTTTTCGCCGGGAGGGGCATCAGTGGCTCCGAATGGGAGACATTATAGAGTTCCAGCATCAATTTATATCAGGGGCTACCTAAATCTACATTTTTATTGGAATCCATGCGCTAGTTCTTGAGTTACAGCTATTGCGCAAATCGTAAAATGTGAAGTATAGCGGCGCCACTTGTTGAGCGATTTACACAAAAACTGATCAGCATCAGTTTATATCAGGAACTACCTGTCAGACTATACTATTTACACTTTTATTACAATTCGTGCATTTGTTCTTGAGATATAACTATTGCGTAAATCGTAAAAAAAATGCAGCATAGTAGCACCACCTGTTGAGCGATTTACACCAAAATCTGATCAGCATCAGTTTATAACAGGGACTACCTATCAGACTATATACATTTTTATTGCAATCCGTGCATTAGTTCTTAAGATATATCTGTTGCGTAAATCGTAAAATGTGAAGCATAGCGGCGCCACTTGTTGAGCGATTTACACAAAAACTGATCAGCATCAGTTTATATCAGGGACTACCTGTCAGACTATACTATTTACACTTTTATTACAATCCGTGCATTAGTTCTTGAGATATAACTATTGCGTAAATCGTAAAAAAAATGCAGCATAGTAGCACCACCTGTTGAGCGATTTACACCAAAATCTGATCAACATCAGTTTATATCAGGGACTACCTATCAGACTATACTATATACATTTTTATTGCAATCCGTGCATTAGTTCTTAAGATATATCTGTTGCGTAAATCGTAAAAAATGCAGCATAGCAGCGCCACCTGTAGAGCGATTTACGCCAAAACCTAATCAGCAAAAATTTATATCAGGGACTACCGAAATATCAATTTTTATTAAATTCCATGTATTTTTTATTGAGATAGAGCACCCACAAAATATATTTCACAGACAGATATTTTATAAAAACATGTTTTTTTGTTAATTTCTGACCCCTAAAACGTGTAAAATCCATCGAAAACTGGAATTCGAAAATGTGATACAAATCCAATACTTTCTTCTTGTAAAGATAGAAGGAAATAACAAAAGAAATTGGTGTTGGTAGAATAACTTTGGTACTCTCTCAATCTCCTCGGGCGGGGCGACCCCCCCCCCCACACCCCTTCATTTCACACGGGCCTGAATGCCCGGATGGAGAAGATGGGATTTAAAAGCTAAAATTCCTGAATGAGCTAAGAATAATTTTGATTAATAGATTTATTTTTACTGCACAATCACAAATAAAAAATAGAAAAAAAAAAAAAAAAAAAAAAACAATGTTTAAATTATTTTAAATGTGCAATCTGGAGATCTTTACAAAAAAATTTTCCCTCCAAATAATTAAAATAAAAATTTGCTTTAATTCTACATACACTAATTGCATAAATATCCAAAGTTATGAATTATTAAATTGTTCAAAGGTTATAAAAACTATACGCGAAATTAAAATTTGCTCTAAAATATTTAATCAATACTTAATTTCTAAAAATCATAAGTCTATTTTTTTGCTATATTCAACTTACTTACAAAAGTCAATTTAATTCGCGATATTCAATGTTTTTAAAGGGCTTGCCTCTTGGTTTTTCTCAAAATGATCTCGTATTTTAAATGGCTTAAAAAAAAAAATGAAGCGCCAAGTACCTTTAAAAAATACGTATGTTGTGAAGAAAACTTCAATAAACCAGATTTTCATTTCTACAACTTTCTAAAAATTCAGATTTTTCGTTTTTTTTTTTTTTTTTTTTTTTTGAACATTTTTTTTCATTGAAAAGCATTACAGAAGCATCGATCGACAGCCTACCATCTACGGTGTCGCCCCCTTTCGTTGAAAAATCCGCATGGCAAAATTTTAACATTACTTTCCCCTCCTATTGCTTACTCCGTGAGTGCTACGGAGTGCAGTGCTTTGAGCTTTGCATAATTTTCTATCTAAAAATTAACTGAAATACATTAAATTAGTTTTCTATTTGGATTTTTATTTTATCTAGTAAATCATTTCTAAATAATGACTTACTTGCTTTGATATTTAAATGTTTAAATATGAACCTCCCCTCCCGAAAGGAAATGGATGTCTTCAGTTTTTGAGGGCGGGGTTTGTGGATAATCGTTTGAGTTCTGCCTTTGATTTTAATTATTTAAATCAAAGGGGCGGGCGAATGGGAGTGTATGGGAATTACTACAGTGTAGAAAAGTAAGTCAAATTATTAAAAATGACAACATGTAGGACATTATAACAATGATCCTACATGTAAGTCAAATTATTAAAAAAATGTAAGTATGAAGTTACGTTGTGCTGACTGAACAAAGGTTGGGGAAATGCTGTAAACAAGTGAGGTTGGGGTTATAGATTTTGAAGACTGATTAATTAATGCAAATACAAAATAACATGTCAACAAAACATTTTCAACAATTCTAATAAATCAATTCTAAAAATAAACATATGAAATCTTTTTATGTTGGCTGTGCAACGATTGAAGGAGTATCGTAAATTCAGGGTGCTTATAAGTCCCGTTATTTTCCAAGTGAAATATCAGCATTTTTTTTTATAAAATAAATAAAGCTACTTCAAACAGTCGTATTTTTTCCTTTTTTAACCTGTGATTTTCAACAAGAAAATTTTCCCATTCTAGAAATTAATTCATTTTTGTAATTTATTTTTTTTAATTGTACATTTCTGTCATTATTTTAAATTTAATACCTTGAATTATTTGAAATTTTTTGATCTTTTAATTTTTTTTATTTGAAAAATAATTGGATCTGTTGATTATTGCCAAAGAGAGACGACTTTTTAATTTTCATAGAGGATGGATAATGTAAAAAAAAAATTTTTAATTGTTTATTAATTTTTGCAATAAAATATCAAACGTGACAAAATATATAAACATAAACGTAATTTGCAAAACAGATCGATTTGTTACTTAATTTTTTTAAGCTCGAAGCGAGGCATTATTAATAAATTTAATTCAAATTTCTTTTTTTCGTTTAATGTTCAAATTTTGTAAGAAATAAGTTTTATAAATTGAATGTTAACAAATAAAAACAAAATTCAAACAATACAATATTTAAAATACTCTAAAAAGTTAGATTCCCTTCAAATTAAACCGAATAAAATCTTACGATTTTTAAAATGCTTTTTATGTCTTACTTGTCTCTCACGATTTAACACACAATCTCGTTTATTTTTAATTTACTCTGTCAGTTATGTTTTTGTTTATATACAGGGTGTCAAAAGGTTGAATCCAAAATTCGGTGTCCAAAAGTCGAAAATGGTCAAATAACTCGAGAATTTCACATCAAACTAAAAAACGAAAAAATGCGTGCTTTAATTATGCTTGAAAAAGCTATTCAGTGATTCCAAAGTTGACCCTCTTGATATCAGATCTCCAAATTTGAAAATTTAAAAGACAACAGCTTTTTTTTAAATTTCAGATTCGGACTCTTCGATGAAAAATACGTACATATTTATTTTTTAGTATTTTAAGAGGTTTTTTTTTCGGGAGGGGGGGGGGGGTCTCGAAGATCGCGATTGTAACTGAAGGCTAGTTCCATGGGTTTTGTAGTGTAAGTCACATTACCTTATAATTGCTATGCTTGTTTGCCACCGTTATTTTCGAAAAGTCTGCTTGGCCTTATTCAATTAATGAGAATGTGCCGATAAAATAAATCACATTTTTTCGTACTAAAATACTGGTAGCCAAAAATCGTAGCCTGTGACTTACACTACAAGTACTCATGGAAATAGCCTGAACAGAATACATCAGATACATTTTATTTTCTGAACCAGATTTTGTCAACACAAAATCTAATAGGCCTAAGCTTTCGTCACCAAAGCAGTTGCATTAGCGGAATCATGTTTGTTAAAAATATTTTACCTGGAAAAGAACGGGACTCGTAAGTACCATGAATTTACGATACTTCTTCATACGTTCCATAAACATCACAAAAAGGTTTTACATTTAAAAAAAAAATATATTTTGTCCTACATTTTTTCTATAGAAATAATTTAGAAAAAACATACACACGCATTAACCGTATTAGATGCTTTTTTTTTTTTTTGAGTATAACTTATTTAAACTCATAATATACATACATCCCGCCCTCAAATAATGAAAATTATCATTTTTCTATTCTGGAGGACAGGTGCATATTTATACGTTAAAAGATGAAAACACGCAGGTCAATTTGTCTTATATGTTATTCTACAATTTAGAAATTATTTAAAAAACTCCATGAACGCCCATCCGTCCCCCTGAATTAAATGATTAAAAAAAGAAATGCAGGACTCATCAAATCAGAATATCCACATACCCCGCACCGAAAAACTGAAGATATATTTTTTCTGTTCGGGAGGAGAGGTTTATATTTATACATTAAAACATCAAAACAAGTTGGTCATTATTTAGAAACGATTTACCAGATAAAATAAAAATTCGAATAAATTAATAAACTGCAAAGATTTTTTATACAGAAAAACATATAAAACCCTATGGCATTATCTAAATAATCGTTACCGGTCGTTTACGAGAAATGCTGTTCCTGAAAAAGACGGTGAATCTGACGTCAAAAGTTCTAGCCATTTAGATTTCGAGAAGATAAAACACGGTTGGAAAAACCGAAATATGTATCTGTGAATATGCGCGATTACACCGTGATCAACGAGGATCTGAAATAAACATCAAATACGAAAGATACGTATTTTTGTCCGTAGAATCCGAATCTGCAATAAAAAATGGGGGCTATAATTTAAGATTTCAAAGTTGGACCCCGTGTGACTCCTAGGGGGTCGGTTGCGGGGATCAAATTTGGTATCACTGAGTAGCTTATTTAAAAATATTTTAAACGCATTTTTTTTGTTTTTCAATCTCATATGTATTTCCCGACTTATTCGACCGTTTCCAGACTTTTCGGACACCCTGTATATATATATATATATATATATATATATATATATATATGTATATATATGTATATATTTATACCTGAGATTCTGAACTGAAAAAATATATACAGTAAGCGGATCTCACTCAAATACTATGTAATTTTTTAAAAAAAGTTTTAAGTTACAAATGAAGAGCTGAGATAATAAAAGTTGCATGTGACAAAAAATAAATAAATAAATTGAATTAATCTTATGGTTGTAGAGAATCTCTGGTTTTCTACCAACTGTTAAGTTACTATTTTAAAAAACCTAATCCTCAAACCTAAATGGTAATTAAAAAAAAGACACAATTGATACTAAAATATTGTAATTCTACTTAAGATTGGGTTTTAATTATGTTTTTACAAAATGATGATTTTCTCTTCCAACTTTTATCGTTGGAACTCTTCGAAATCACTGAAGAGTCAAAATGTAATGACCACCCCCACATTTTCCAATGATCTCGCCTGGATGACGTGGAACGCACATAATCCGGTGGGAATGGTATTTTAATGCTAGAGGGACTCATAAATATTTTTTCTGCTTATATCTACTTAACCCATAGCGGCACAGGCAACCTCTGTTTGAAAAATATAAAACTATTGACTGCACCGGTAATTAGGACCTTCTTTAAAAACTACAAACGCCTAAATTCAAGCTTTCATTGCAAAAGCAAAATTTTATTATAATATCATTTGTGCAAGTCGCAACCTTGGAATTAAAATTAGTTGCGTCCGGAGTGGGCACACTGTTCCGGAAAGGATCAACACTTTGCGGGGCAGAGCAAATTCATTGCTTAAGTATTGAAATTAATGACTGACACCGGAATTTGAAAACAACTTTATTTGTAAATATGAAAGCACTATACTTCACGCATTCAATAAACCGTAATTTTCTATGAAATGTGGTATATCTTCCGTGGTATATCTATGAAACCACCGCCCCGAAAGGGGTTAAGGGGCTAAAGACTGCCGGTCTAATTTATTTTGACAGAGGGCAGAATTCAGTCGGCCGATGATTCAGAAAAGGTAACTTCGAAACTGCACATTTCATGGGTTGTTCGTAGGCGTTATCAATTAAAAGACAAGACAGACATCCCCCCTCTTTGTAAAGTGGGCACCAGAGATTGGCTCAGTTTGCACAATACAGGTCCAAGTGGAATTCTTTCGGAGCAGTTTACACTGGTGACAGTGAAACTACGGGTTTAACTGGCCACTCATGTGCCCCTGTTGACTCAGTACATTGGGCCTGGAAACATCATGACTGGATTATGGAACATACAGAGAGAGTTGCCTCGTCTGATGAAATACAATTCATCCTTCAACTAGTCGACGGTCTTGTTTAGATGCATTGTTGTCAATGCGACTTTCAACTACCCCTTATACAAGAGGTCATTATATAGACCTTTTGTGGTGATATGAAGCTTTGGGAAACATTCTCACGGGCGTCATTGGTACCCATGGTTGTTGTAGAACTGACCCTGAACACCACAACCTATCTAAACATCATTTGCACATTTACTTGGAATCCGTCTTCCGAAATCGAAATGGAGACAACGCTTCGTGTCACATGACTCGAATTGTGCTCGATTGGTTCCAGGAGGATTACACGGGATTCTAATCTAACCCGACGAATCTTAAAAACCGGCAGAGCTTATTTCGTATGTCATGACTTGGCAGCTCAGAGCTCAAAAACAACCATTTTGGAATATTCCAGATATGCATGATCGCTGCTTGAACAACTGATACAATTTATCTCCGATCAACTATCAAGAACATGTGACATCAACACCAAGGCGGTTTGCAGGTAAAGGAAGGTTCAACACGTTATTAGGCACATGCATGGCAGTACTAACCAAATCTTTCATTTTATTATGTCTCATACCGCCTTTGAAGACAGCACGATCACGTGAGTAGAAAAGGAGTTTTTCCTTGACGAAGTAACACAGAAAAATATTTATAATAGTATATCAATATTCTGATATAATTTTTCTGGTGTCAATTCAAAATTATTTTTTAAAATGCGATTTTGTGAGGCAAAATACCATTTTCTGAGCTAATTTCCTCAAAATTATGTACTACAAAAACTTACAATAATTGCAATAGGTTTTTCTCACAAAAGTTTATTCTCTTGTAAATTTTTTCGACACATAATTTAAAATAATGAACTGTTGTATTATATTATTTTCAGCCTAATTAGCATTAATTTTCAGATACAATACCCTCAGTAAATTATGGAGTTAGTAAAGGTGCAAATTATTACGATTAAATAAATTCAATAATTTTATTCCAAAGTTGCCAAATAGGGGTTGCCAAAATAGGACCAGCTCTCAGGTATATAAGTTCCACAAAATACTAGCGTGTCTTTTATTTCATCGGGTAATTCTACGTTTAAAAAACGCAAAAATGGCTCTTCAAAAACAATAGTAATAAAAACTCTAAGTATCCGAACGCATCCTGATTTAGAGTAAACAGGTAAGAAAAATCATGCTTTAAGTATAGATTATGAGACACTTTCCGACACTTCCTGAAATCCTTATTTACAAATAACCTTAATAACAAAACTTCCTTATTTAGGGAAGTAAGGTTACTGTCTATAGTCAAATATATATTCCATTAATTTTTAACAGCCCTGTATTTGATAAGTCGGTTGATAGGCATACTATACAATGAGAAAATTTAATTTAGCAAGAAAATGCCTAGCAGCCTGAAATTTCTCTTTCAGCTATTTATACTAATAGATGGAAATATGCTTGAGTACTTTTGTTCAGCCCTGTAGCTTACCTAATACTTTTAGCTAAAATTTATTTTAAAAGTCTACTAATCAATCTGTTGGTAATCACAGCTTGAAAGTAAAATAAAAATCTCATAAATCCACGATCATGCAAATTATAGCTTCTAAAATACATAGTGTGGAAACTGGGTATTGGAATAACCGGTTTTCACTCACGATTTTTCGGTTTTTGAGTACTTTTAAAGTATTATTGAAGCAATACTTTGAAAGACCTAAAAAAATTAAATATCGTACATAATATATGTTGTGCGTTTTAATGCCCAGGCAAATTTTAGTTCACTACTTATCGCCTATACACTCTATAGCTCTTTTTTTAAGAATGCGCAAAAATTTTTGTAAGCATTATTGTCTATGAGCAGTATTGGTTACAGATGCTTTTTAAATGTACTATGTATTTTCCAGCTTAACTAGATTTAGTAAGTTCATTGTTGGATATGTTTTTAAATAAATAAATTGATGTATAGGAAACTAAGGCAGAAACTGAGTATATTATCGTCTGTTGGTGCTAATTTTTGGAAGTCTGGTTTCAGTTGTACGATGCTTTTTTTTTTTTTAAATCTTAACCCTTTTATTCCCATGATATAATACGTTCTGGAAATTCCGTAACTCTGAGATTCTGAATTTACACCGGAAAATCTCAATGATAAATTTCGCTTTATTTAAATATAAAATGTCTGCTATTAAATAAAGCAAACATTTCTATTTTAATTTTCTTGTGTAAATTTGGAATTTTCAAATTAAATATATAGAAAAAAATAAGAAATGTCATGATGCCATTTGGACTCACTGGGAGTGAAAGGGTTAAAAGCATTTAAGCTAAATATGTGGTGTATAAACATTATATTATAAGCTGGGCTGTACAAGATATCTCATTTAAGGCTTCAAAAGCTGTAAATAAAAGGTTTGTGAGGGAGTGACCTTTTGTCATAAAGGCACTCTAGTGTTTCTGAGATCGTGACGTCAATAATTTAACATTTTGTAGGCGTAAAAGCGACATCTATCCTCTCTTTTACTTTAACTTTCTAGAGTGTGTGTGCTCTTTCGAATTCCGCAGTTAGCTCGCGGTTATTAGTAATATGTTAATGTGAAGTATCTCAGTTTGCAGCATATAAAAGCTTGAGTGTGTGAGTGTCTGGGTGTGTGTCTCTGGCATTAGCCAGCAGCCAGCGTGTGTCTCTGTGTATATCTGGCATTAGCCAGCAGCCAGCGAGTGCGGACCTCTGCCATTAGATATACGAAGTGGATGATTGTTTAGCGAAGTGCTGACGAATAGAAAGTAGCAACGGCCTCCTGTAAAGTGGAAAGGAGTTTGGATAGTGGATTTGAGATTCGGCCTTGGTAAGAAAGTTTAGAGTAGTTTCATTTTGATTATTTGAGAAATAAAGAATTATCCACAGCCACGGGCTGTTTAACTAAGCTTTGTTTAGCAGCTCAGCCAGGAGATAGTGTCAAGTGTTAGACGGTGCCACGACTGAGCTAGGTCGGAGCCTGTGAGTATGATTTTAGCTGTTCATAGTGTTCTCAGTGTGTAAAATTTTAGACTTGCTCCACTTCCCCTCAGCCATTGTCACTTTAATAAACTTTGTTGTTTTAACCTAAATTACTGAGTATGTCTGCATATAATGTTACAAATGACACCCAGCATGCGTGCACCGTTACAGGTTTAAATTGTTTCGTGTTTTACCGCAGAATTAAATTTTAGGAAACATACAGATGTGTAGAAAATATACATAGCTGCTCAAAAGAATTCGAATATCTTATCGACTGTGGGCGCTATTTAAGGGTTCGTGTAGGTCCTGGAATTTCCAGACTAGCCATTTTTCCGGTACCAGTACTTTTAACTTTTAGCCTTCTTAAATAAGGCAAAATTTCGTACGTTTAAGCTAGATTTATTTTTTTATAAAAAATTACTGATATTTCACCTTGAAAATAACACAGTAAAAAAAACGGACGATATTACGGAAGCACTACTGGTAATCTGGACGTCAGTATAATTTACTGTTTCTTAACGTAAAAATCTCCGTAAATTCCAGAAAATTTTGCGTATTTTCCTGGATTTTATGGGAATTTTTCCGTTAAAAAACAGTAAATTATATTGGCATACAGATTACCAATAGTACTTCCGTAAAATTGTCCGGTATTTTTTTTTCAGTCAACGGTATCCGTAAGAAAACCATGCTTAACTAAGGCTGAATGTTCAACTGTGTTATCAGGGATCTCACTGATCCTTCGTTTGAAATCAGTAATTTTTAAGAAAAGTAATTATTGGTAGGTGTTTTCAAAAATTACAAGAAAAACGTTGTTCAAGGAAAGTTTCTACAAAGTTTATATGAGTGATTTTTCTTGAAAAAGTAATGGTACTGATAAGAGATCGACTATGAGCCCTGTTTTATGAGCAATAGAACAAATCTAAATTGTCTGTTTAGATATCTTCTGTTAACCAATTAAACGATGAAGTTTCATTAAATCTGGAAAACGTTCGGAAAATTCGCTAATATCCAGACAGTGGGGGAAAATGTTTCATAATAGCATGGATGATATAATATTTTTATTTTTATTTTTACTGATTATGTGAAACGCTTGCATATATTGTTGCATGTATTTGTATATGTCTACGTTTAAGAATTATAGAAATGAATGACAACAGTAAAATTTTAAAATGCAACAGCGCGGCAAACAATAAAATGAAATTGAATAAAACTACAGTCGAATCTCTATATAACGAAATTTATCGTTCCGTCAAAAAATTCGTTATATAGAAAAATTCGTTGTATAGAGAAAACCGCAAAATTTGTCATTTAATGTGAAATTTTCAATAATAAATTTTTTGGGGGTTATTTAACCCTGCTGTTCTGTTCGCATTTACTATACGTATGTAGTGTTCGGGTCAATGTGACCCGATTTAGAATATTACCTTTTCTAGTAGTAAATAAAAATAACTATTTTAGAAATAATTAAAAAAATTGTAAAATAACCTTAAATATATATCAAATAATACAAAACACCAGTAAAATAACTTAAAATATTTGAATACTTACTTTTATTTACAATTTGGACAAAAAAAACTTACTTGAAATTTGCAAGTGTGTTTTTTGCAATTGTAACATAATATATTAGTTTTGTTGACATTGGTTGATGGACAGAACTTGCATTTTGCATGTTTAGTACACTATGAAGGGTGCTCATCTGATTCCGAAGGTACGTTTGCACTTTTACTACGCATTCTCTTCACAATTTTGACTGAATCTTCGCTTGTGGGAAGATGCTGTCTTACGTCAATGTGTGGAAAAAATAGATTTCCCCAATTCTTCTAAAAAGAGCCTTCGTTTGGTTAATTTATTTTCATTCCATTTGTTGTTTATTGAAATCCACAGAATAAATGCATTAAGCAGATGTATCAAGCATATTATAGAATACTATCATAGGTCAGCGATTTGTTTTTCTCTTACAAGTGTATGTACTCAAAAGTTGATCAAGACTATCCACCGCCCCTTTAGTTGCATTATAATCTAATATCATTTGTGGTTTTTTATCAGGTCTGTCACTAACTTCATTTTCACGATGGAAAATGCTCATAAGAATAACATTTTTGTTCTTTTTAGGGATGTAGTTTACAACTGTTGTATCTTCCGTAAAATAAAATGATGAGCTGTGCACTTCTTTGTTTAGCATTTTCTCAGGAAGTTCGGGCTTATTTTTTCTAATGGTGCCAAACATAGTTATTTTCCGTTTTAGAAGAAGTTTTCCCAAGTTATAAGATGTGAAAAAGTTATCACATGTAACATAACCGAATACCCATAAGTAAGGTTACTCACTACCCGCTTACCCTGACTTTTCTCTGGCTTTGATCCTTGATTTTTTCCAGTATAAATTTAGGCATTCAGTGTGATATACGCTCTTCCTATTTACTTCATAAATTCTATGGAACACCTGTTTATGTTGAAATAATCCAAAAGAATCCAAGGAATCGAGCTTTGATGAGAACAACAGTTTAATTACACACACAGAACACAAATGACGGGACGAATACACAAACAATTGAATATATATAACTTCTAACTACGCTTTTTCTACAACAGATCCGCGTCGTGCCCGTAGCACATACTTATCCGATTTTCCCGGATAATGTTTTTAAAATCTTTTTAACCTGCATTCAACATTCGCAGGTCTCCCTCTTACCTCCGCACACACCTCTCTCTCTCTGCGTTCGTAACCCCTTCCTCTCCACACACACTCGTCCGCTGGTCACGTGATCCAAGAGCGGGCGCCGATGAATAAAACAAAAAAAAACACATCATCAGTCATCACACCCCCCACGCAAGATTGAAAATATGGTACACACTTATTTTAAATCTGAAATTCGACTGATGATGTTACACTATTTAACAATGATTTCCCAAATTATAATATGTATATATAAAAAATAACACCACAAATACAACCGTATCCGGAGAAGGCACATCTTCCGGTATTCTTCCTATCTGCTAATATAAAATAGAATTAAATTAATACTTCATATACACAATATAACATACAATTAACAAAAGGTAATATACAAAACTTAGTAAACATTAAACAGGACATTAAGAGTTGCTGAAAGAAAAAAAAGTATATTGTTCAAGGAATGTTCAAACACTGGGATCTTCAAAAGTTGTTGAATGTCTTACACAGTGTCCAAGCGTGATAAGGCATCAGCATTGATTAGTTTGGCACCCGGGCGGTGCGAAATCTTAATGTCATACTTCTGTAAGGCTAATGCCCATCGCTGCAGCTTTGAAGATTGAGGGGCATTTTTGGTGATAAAAGTTAATGGATTATGGTCCGTAATAAGTTCCACAGGTGAGCCGAAAATCCACGTTTCAAATTTTTTCAAACTCCAGATCACTGCATAGGCCTCCCTTTCAATTGTTGGCCATGCCTGTTGAGTTTTGGTGAGTTTTTGACTGGCGTAACTTACTGGATACACTACTCCATCTCTTCTCTGCGATAAACAGGCTCCGATGCCGATTGCAGATGCATCACACTCTATGATGAAAGGTAACCCGATAATAGGAGTATGCAGACTGGGCGCTTCGATGAGACCTCTTTTTAACGCGTTGAACGCCTGGTCATGCTCTACTGACCAGCACAAATTCTCTGGACTGTCCTTTTTTGTCAGTTCCATGAGGGGATATGCTGTTTCAGCATATTTTGGTATATAATCTCTATAGTAATTGCACAAACCTAAGACACTTTTTAGTTGCTTCTTAGTTTGAGGCACAGCTAACTTACGAATGGCCTCCACTTTTTCCGGATCGGTCCGATGGCTGCCGGACCCAATGATATGGCCTAAGTACTTTATTCGGGGTTTTGCAAACTCACATTTTTTCAAATTGACGGAGAATTGTAACTGTGATAGTTTGGAAAATATCTTCTCTAAATGCACCAGGTGTTCCGCGAACGTTTCGGAAAAAACTGCTACATCGTCTATGTATGCTCTAGCAAAGTCCTGGTATTCAGAAAGCGCTCTGTTGATTTCTCGTTGAAACGTCGCAGCAGCATTCCTCAACCCAAAAGCCATGACCTTGAAGCGATATTGAGCTCTATGAGTCTTAAAACACGCTAATTTTTGACTCTCTTCTTCTAGTGGTATGGCCCAGTAGCCTTTGAGTAAGTCCAAAGTGGAAATGACGTTGGCCCTGCCAATATTAAATAATAGATCAGTAGAGTTTTCCATAGGAAAATCATCAACCTTGGTGATTGCGTTCAGTGCCCGAAAATCTACGCAAAGTCGTAGCGTACCATCTTTCTTCATCACGCACACTACCGGATGCGGTGCTTCTTCATCACTTTCTTCAATCAAACCTAATTCTAGTAATTCTTGAATTTGTTTGTCTACTTGAGGTTTTAGGGCCTCTGGAATTCGATAAACATAAGGTTTCTTCTTCTCATTATCATTTAGTCTTATTTTGTGTGCACCAACTTTTGCTATTTGTATTTTCTTTGAAAATAATTCTTTATATCTAAACAATAAATCTAACATATTTTCTCTTTCTACGTTTTCCAAATGATTTAAATTTACTTCTTCGATTTTAAAATAGTTCGAGTTATCCTTTGTACTAGGGGTGGGATGGACTTCCCCTAATTCTTCTTCATTCTCAAAAATTACCCCCACTGCTTGTACCCTAGGAGTAAATTTCCTTATCTTATTCACGTGAACATTTTTAATATTTCCGTTCGTTAACCTGACTTTGTAAGAGTCGGGATTACACCGTGCCACTATTTCGGCTGGCCCTGTCCATCTAGCGTAAAGTTTATTACTAGAGTCTGGGATTAATAAATATACCTGCTCCCCCGGTCTAAATTCCTTATAAATTGCCCTTCGATTCGCATACTTCGCATACGCGCCCTGTTTAACCTCCGCTACTAGTGAAGCTTGTTCCGCCGCCTTTTCTAAGTTAATTTTTAAATCCTGAAGGTATTCGGTTGCACTTTTCCCGAGATTTATAGGTAGTGGAATTTCGCCCGACCATGTAGATTTTAATACCGCCAATGGTCCCCTGGCCTCCCTTCCATACATCAACTTAAATGGCGACACCCCCGTCGTACAGTTAGGAATCTCCCTATACGCAAATAATAAATAAGGGATGTGTTTATCCCAATTTTTAGGATCGCTCCGAATGATATGGTGCAACATGCGTTTCAATACCTGATTATACCGTTCAACCAATCCCGAACTTTGTGGATGTCCCGGTGTTGTAAATCTAGGAGCCGCCCCTAGCCTAGCATGAAATTCCTGCATCAAACCTGATACAAAATTTCCCCCTTGATCACTTGCTATTACGCGGGGTATCCCTGTCCGCATAAATATTTCTAACAGCGCATCACAAGTAGCCTTAGCCGAAATTGTTCTTAATGGAACCGCTTCGGGCCACCTACTGTGTTGGTCAACCAAAGTAAGTACATATTGATGTCTACGCGCCGAAGGTGGTTCAATTTTCCCAATTATATCAATATTTACAACGTCAAATGGGAGCTCCGGTCTTTCAATCGGAAGAATCGGTATCTGATCACTGGCTCTCTCCCGGCTTCGCAACTGGCAGTCCTTGCACGATTTACAATACTCCTCTACATCCCGCGACACGCCTGGCCAAAAAAATGAATATCGAATTCTTTCTTTCGTTTTCCTTATACCGAGATGGTTCGCAAAAATTGATTCATGTGCAATCCTTAAAATTTCCTCCCTCCTAATTTTAGGCACTACTAATTGCATGACTTGATCTCCCGAAACCTTTTCCCTATGATAAAGTAAATTATCCACCATAACAAACCCATTTTTCCCTTGTTTTGCATCTTTAAATGCCCCCTGTAAAGATTCGCAATTCTTTTGTTGCTCCCTGTAAATGGTCGTTTCCGAACGCTGATTCGAATTTAAATCCTCGCAATCATTTTTCGTTCCAATACAATTAATAATCAAATTCTCTTCAAAAGATTCATTTTCAACCTGCAAACATAAATTTTTATCACTCGTATTTTGTTCTTTTTCCTTTTCCAACGATAAATTTTCATCCCCCCTTTTCGTCTCACTTGTTGGTGCCAGACTGTCGGCTATTCTTTTCCCTTCTCCAATTTGCAATGATTGTAATAACTCATAAACCTTCGGAGTAATAATACATGAACTACATAATTTATCTGTCACTGCAAATAACACATCCACACTGTTAAATAAACAATTTGATTCACTCATGTTTAGAGAAACCGGTAATGTTAAAAGATCAGCAGTAATTTGCTCGCCAAAAGCTGAAATCAACTGAATTGATGAATTTTCATTATTTTTAAATGACTCTGGTACTTCATTCGAATTTATAACGGGAATCTCAGCAGCGCTGTCAATTAATGTCTTTATTTTTTGCTTCCCCACCCAAATTTCATCGTATTGCAATGGTTGAGTACTTATTGCGTCATTTTCAAAGTATAAAGCTGTCACTTTCGCTATCAACCGTTCGTCTTTATTTTTTCCGGTAGAATCTTTTTTCATTTGATAATGAGAATTTCCCGACCTCTCTTTTTCTTTATTATTATTATTAGGACAAAACCGTAAATGAACGATTTGACGGCACAATTTACACACAGACTTTTTCCTATCATTACGCGAATTAAAATTATTTCTTAGATGCGGTGGAATATATTTGCCAGATCCGAAATCATCAGAACCGCGACAATTTGTCGATTTATCATATAACTCAGAAAAGGTTCTACCTTTTGAGGTAAACCAATTATCGCATAATTCCGCAATTTCCCGCGCTTTTAACCAATTATCTAATTGTTTTATTTTGACATAGCTTCGCGCCTCTGAGTCTAACGCATCCATTAATCTATCACTAACTATCAATTCATTAAGTGCATCAAAATCATTTACCTTTCTAAGTTCGCAATAAAAATCCCAATTCGCTCTCAACCTAGATGCGAATTGCATATGATTTTCATTTTTCGCCCTCTTTGCCGAAAGAAAATTTTGAAGACAAGCTTCAGGGGTGGGTTGAAATTCTTTTAAAATTAAAGCTTTAACCTTTTGATAATCCTTCATTTCATCTGAATTTGCATATACTAATAAATGCGCAGCTTTTTCCCCTACTAAATTAAACAGTATTTCAACTTTCAAATCTTCCGCGACATTCTTTAATTCAAACGCCCTTTCGAGCGAAGAAAAAAATAAATTCCACGATTCAGGTTTGGTAGGAATCGCAATAGTTAAAGTCTTAACGCTTTTAATTAGAGCTTCTAACGAATTAGTTTTGGGATTTTGTCCATCCCCCCCACTATCAGAATTTTTGTTTTCAGACTGCAGTTTAGCCATTTCTAATTGGTGTTTGATAACTTCTAATTTCGTTTTTTCTAATTCTAATGCTGTTTTCTGCTCAGAATTAACATATTCCTTTTCATTTTTGAGGGCCTCCGCCTCTTGTTTCTCTTTTGAAATGCGGTCTGATACCGTTGTAACAAGGAATTCTTTTACAAAATCGAAATCTTTCTCGTATTGTTCGCTTCCTTCGATTAATGCTTTTAAGTCCACTATTCTATGATCTGGCTCTACGTTTAAGCCTAATTCTGTGGCTACTATGACCAGGTCTTCTTTTCTTAACCCTTTAATTGTAAACATGTTCTTTTTTTTTAACTATTACTATCTTTATCAATAATTATAATCATTAAATAATATAATCATTCATTATAATCATACACTAGAACATACTGAGAACAATACTCGTTTTAAATTCTAATACGATTATCTCTTTAGAATCATTGTAACATTCATTAATCTAATATTCATGAATCTTCAGTTAATAAACAAAAGTTATAACTTTCAACTTTATTTCCAAAACTATAAAAAGTGGTTTCACTTACCACTGGTTCTTGCGAAGAGAGCGTGTGATATACGCTCTTCCTATTTACTTCATAAATTCTATGGAACACCTGTTTATGTTGAAATAATCCAAAAGAATCCAAGGAATCGAGCTTTGATGAGAACAACAGTTTAATTACACACACAGAACACAAATGACGGGACGAATACACAAACAATTGAATATATATAACTTCTAACTACGCTTTTTCTACAACAGATCCGCGTCGTGCCCGTAGCACATACTTATCCGATTTTCCCGGATAATGTTTTTAAAATCTTTTTAACCTGCATTCAACATTCGCAGGTCTCCCTCTTACCTCCGCACACACCTCTCTCTCTCTGCGTTCGTAACCCCTTCCTCTCCACACACACTCGTCCGCTGGTCACGTGATCCAAGAGCGGGCGCCGATGAATAAAACAAAAAAAAACACATCATCAGTCATCACATTCAGTACATACGAAGTTTTGCTATCACATAAAGTCCATATTTTTATCCCATGCTTGGAGGGTTTACTAGGTATATATTGTTTAAAAGGGCATCATCCACGAAATCCTACTAATTGTTCATCTACAGTAACATTTTCACTTGGATTATACAATTTAGGTTGAATTTCTATCCACTTTTCACAAATATCTCGAACAGCAGCTAATTTATCAACAGACTTTCTTTCTTGCCTGGTAGATTTATTGTCAAAACAAATAACTCTCGATATCATATGAAAGGTTTCGAGGGACATTGTAGCACGAAATATATTTTTGCCTGTTTCTTGATTCCACAAACTTTTTGTTAATTCTCCATCTGATTTGTACACACCAGCTAATAATATTAATCCGATGTATGCTTGAAAAGTTTCAGTACTAATATCTTTCCACTCTTTTTCATACACTTTTCTTCCTTCTATATTAGTCATTTTTATGATTTCGTTCTCGATTGTAGAATTGAATACCGTCGCAAATACGCTTTTTATGTCAGTTATCCTTGTCGTTGCATATCTTGTGACACTTGGAGTAGTTTTTATAATGTTAGCAGACATTAATCGACCAGAATGAAGAAGGGGATTCAATTTCCATACTATTTCACGATTCTTAGACTGAATACTCTGTATATTGTGCGTCTTTTGAATATCAATATCAAAATCGTTGTCAGAACTTTCACTTTCAATTTCCTCACTTGTATGATTTTCATACTCAGACGCATTTTCCTCTTCGCTGTGAGAGGCTTCCATTAATTTAGCAATATCAGCGTCGCTCAAATTTTTACGATTCGCCATTTTTTCACTAATACTCAGAGATACAACTGTTCTTCAGATTATTAGAAATGAAATACAGCAAGAAAAAAGAAACGCTACTAACAGGTGCATTTTTTCCCTTCCGCCAATGATATCAACACTTGACTTTGCTCTCCTGTCACGTGATCTAACACCTGTGCCAACGAAACAGATTTCGAAATAGATACGTTTCAGTAATTATTTTTATTAAATGATTCCAAACAAAATTAAAAGTGCATGATAAAATTAATTTTTAACTCGGGTCAATATGACCCGAACAGTACATTAGGACTAAGTTAAAAAATATCTCTTGGAAATATAAATAAACGTAAATACTTCTAGGAATATATAGTTATATTACTAATGAACAAAGTCAAAAAGTTTCATGGAAATATCTTTGCGCTAATTCTTTTTATAAGTGAACAAAAAAATTTTCGGGTCAAATAGACCCGAACAGAACAGCAGGGTTAATTGAGATTGAAATGTTTAACGCTAAAGATTAATTTGATATTTTTTTTTTTATTTAAACAATTTGAAACAAGAAAATAAAAGTTTATTTTGAAAGACAGTAAAACGATGCGAAAATCTGTTAAAGAAATCTGTAATTTTCGGTTTTCATTTTAAGGCATTTACACTTTTAAAAATTATCAAACATTAACAAGGAATGCAAATATGAATGGAATTTTGTTTTTCATTGGACGTTCTCCCCTTGTAGCATCAAAGACAATAATCATTTCTGTTGCTGGTTTTGTATTAAGCTTTCATTTTCATATTCACTGTCTCTTTCATCAGTATTGTTCACAATGTTGCTTCAAATTTTACTATCAGTGGAACGCTACGTGACAATAAGATTGGTATGCATCTCCAAAAAGTCAAAGACAACTAAATTTTCTACGATATTTCCACGCATCTTAATTTTTCTCCATTTCTCTTTTTAGTCTACTATCATCAATTTCAGAATTCTCTGTAAATCGTGACTTTTTAAGGCAACTGTCAATCTTTCTTTCAGTGACATTGAATTGAAAAAAATTTCTTATTCTCCTTTCAAAAATTAACGCAACCTTTTTTTTTTGCCTGTGTGTACCCCGTAAAGCATGGTAACGTCGTTGTGAAGTCCCATTGTGACTTTGTGACCATCGATTGTCGATGTGACGTCGATGTGAAGTCACAGTGACTAAAATGTGAAGTCGTTATGGCCGTTTTAGAGCTCTTTTGTGACGTTTCACAAAGTGGTCACAATGTGACAAATTTGTGAAAAATGTGTCATTTGTGACTAATTTGACATTTACATTGTGACGAAACTGTGACAAAAGCGACGATATTAAAATTGCCAGAAACATGTTTTTTAAAGTAAATAACATGTTTTGAAGGATATTTATAAATTTCTAAAGATTTTTAAGAAAGTCACGTCTCAATCACAATGTGACATCACTGAGTTGTGGCATTTTGGTCACAGATGTGATGTGACCAAAGTGACTCACAGTGACCATGCATGCTATTAGGGATGTATTTATGAGGTGATGAGGGTGGGGGCGTAAATACCTTCTTTTTTTAGAAAAAGCAATAAAGTAGAAATATGCAGCAAATATAAAATAGGAATTACCAAATGTAAATGGTACCAAACCAAACAATTTGAAGAGTTTTCTTAATAAATGAAGGAAAATTTCTGAAAAAATTCGTTATATGGAGATATATATTTCGCTGTATGGAGATTTTTTTAATGTAATAATAATAAAAATTGACCGTTCCTACAAACAATTCGTTATATAGAGAAATTCGTTGTGTGGAGTTTCGTTATAGAGAGACTTGACTGTATATTAATCCAATTTCTATCAGAAACACATATATATTTTATTTAATAGTTTACGAAGTTATTTAAATGGCCTTCAACTCTTTAATAATTTTCACAATATGCAGCAAAAGATCTATCTGTTGCATACGTTAGCAAAAATAATTTCCGAAATATTTGCGATAAAAAATAATAGAATATCTCAACTCAAAGTCTTTGAGAGCTCTGATATAACAATAAACATTCTAGCATCATCTCAGTAAATATGAGATTCTTATGCACAGACAAGCTGCTACGTAAGCAATTTCCGAATTCTTATAGCTTATTTGATGTTATCGCCAATGGATATTTCAATGAAGAACTTTTAAAAATGCCTCTGCTGCCTTTGATTCACGGCGCCGTTTCTCACATGCCCGCCGACCGACGCATTTAAATTTTATGTCTTCTTTCCGATGCAGATGGCTTAATTTTAGGGAATTCTGTGTATAGATATTTTCTACAATTTTGGTAAAAAGTATTTTCAAATGAATTTCTTTGGTTCCATTTCACACCGAAAGAAAGTTTGATAAGAAAATTTTGAATGTGAATAATATTTTTTAGATAAATATTATTAAAACATGTTAATAATAATATTAATAAATAATAAAATTAATAATAGTAAGATTAATAGATATTTTTCGCAATTTTCCTAAAGTGTATTATTCTAAATGGAATTTCATTCATTCCATGACATATATTGGTATTTTTTTTTCTATTTTTTCTTTTGTAATAAATAGTTGCTAGGCGCAGAGTTACAATTATAGACTATGTGATTTTTATTTGAAATCTTAGCATTAAATATTATTAAAGCATATTAATAAAAAAATTAATAAAAATATAATTATTAATAATAAGATTGATAGATATTTTCCGCAATTTTCCTAATGAGTATTCTAAATGGAATTTCATTCATTCCATGACATATATTGGTACTTTTTTTTCTATTTTTCCTTTTGTAATAACTAATTGCTAGGCGCAGAGTTACAATTATGGAATATGTATTTTTTATCCGTAGTTTTAGCATTATTTTTGTTTGTTAATCCTTCGGGGGGGGGGGGGGGCAAAGAAACTTTTTTGCTAAAGTGTTGAAATTAATGCTCGATGCTGGAATATGAAAAGAAATTTATTTGTAAATAAGGACAAATAAAAGTAATTTAACAAGATAATTTAACAAACGTAATAAACCGATTTTTTAAACCAAACTTTTGGTGCAATTGTAAAATTTGGATTCAGTTTAAGTGGTTTTCATAGAGAAAAATCAACGGAAAAAGATGCCGTGAAGAGCGTTATCTCTGTTTACTTATGAATAAAAATAACTTTGTGACTGTATCAGAAAGAAATCATTTTAGCAGAGTTTCCCCCAGGTTTAAAAAAGGGCAGGGCGCTACTGTTCTAAAAAGGGCACTTTTTACATTTTAAAGGCACTTTTTCATTTTTAAGAGCTCTTTTATAGAGTTGAATCTAGAATCTAGCGGTTCAAAAAGTCGTGAAAAAACAGAAATTTCAACAAAAAATTTAAAAAAAAAAGGTAAATTTTGCAAAAAATCACGAAAATACGTCAAATTTCGTAAAAAAATCGCGAAAAAACGGCAAATTTTATTATTAGATCGCATAAACAGCAGGCTATTTTTTTGTAGAAAGTTGACGTTTTTTGCGACTCATTTGACAAAATTTTCCGTTTTATTGCGATTTTTGGAAGAAATTTGTCGTTATTCCACAATCTTTTGAGGAAATCTGCCGTTTTGTGACGAAATTAGCCATTTTTTTGCGAATCTTGCCTGAAATTAGTCGTTATTTCGCGATTTGGATCGAAACTTGCCGTTTTTTTAGCGATTTTTTGACGAAATTACCGACGAAATTTTGACGAAACTTTACGACACATATGAGGCTATATTTTGTGTTCCGTTGCCGATTTTTTGCGTAATTTACGAGCTATAGCGCGTTCGTATCATCGCTGGAGGGCTGCGTTTTTTCAAATGTGGGCAAGAAGGGCGCTATTTTTTGAATGAATGACAAGAGGGGCGCTAGTTTTTGGATGAGGGGCAAGAAGAGCGCTATTTCTTAAACTAAAGGGCAGGAGGGGCGGAGCGCCCCCCTTAAACCCTGTGAGGGAGACTCTGATTTTAGACTTCAGAATAGAATTTAGTCACTTTATTAATTCAGTTAGTTTATACACACAAATTCCAGTTAGTTTGAATTGATTAAAATTTTTTATTGTTCTTTAATGTTTTTATACTTATAGAATATCTTTATGTTTAAAAGTTTTAAAAAAGAATTTCCTCCCTTAGGACTAATTTCTTTTTCTTTTTCTTCTTCTTATTATTATTCAAAAATAGTTTTAACAAGAAGTCAAGGAGTTTTGTTAAAAGGTACCTAGCTTTCATGCTTTCAAATATTAAGAAGAAAGAGATTAATACCACTTAGCTTAAGTGAGTGCGAGCTCGAGCATACTTTTATCATTTGTAAGAGAAAAATAGATGTAACTAAAAATTGACATATTTAAAATCAAGTTATTTAATTTATGTTAATGTCAAAATCGAAAATATTACAGTTGTCTAAATATTCTTTTCTACAAGTTTTCTAAAAGTGTGCCAATTTGCTGTAAGATAAAAATTTGCATTCAGAAATTTTTAGATTAGAAGGTATTTGAGCCCCTTAAATTTGTTCTATGCAAAAAAAAAATTAAACGAATAATAAACTGACAAATTGAATAATTTTAAACAAAAGTCTAAAACATTTATAAGGTTCCTGCACTTTCATCTGAAGTACCAGTATTTTTTCGAAAAAACTCAACTTATTTAAACACATTGTAGCAAAAGCAAATTTTTCCAAAGAAAATACTGGTGCTTATCTTGCAATAAGCGAGGGAAATTACCTGACCTTTAGGAATATTGTATAATTGAATAATTTCCTCCGAAGAACAATAATTCTTTCAACACCAGCAAAATTATATCACAACTTTTGAAAGGTATTGTAAACGCTTGCGTAACGATTTTATTTTGTTTATTTCTTCCTTTCATGAGAACCGCTTCCTACTCTAGGTGTGCGAGCGGGTGTCAGTGAGTAAAGATGTTGAAAGACCGCTATTGAATGTATGCACATTTTACTAAAGTAGCACGATATGAAGGGCTGCCACATTCGACTATTTTTATATTCTGTTAGGATCAGAACTTTTCTAGCAAAAATTTTGAAATTTGTTTATTTTGCAAATGTTGTCAAAGTATCTGTTAACCCTTTCCGGCACGGGCAAATTTTGTAGCAATATGAGAAATTATCGACTGACACCGGAATTCACCAACGAATTTTTTTCATACTTTGAATTCCTTAATTTAAGCCTTTATTGTAAAAGCAAAATTTTAGTAAAAGATTATTGGTGCCGTTTGCAAGTTTGGAATTAAAATTAGGTATCCCAGGCCGGGCAGAGCGTGCCAGAAAGGGTTAAAAGAACGCAAAAACAAATTTTACAATTTTAGTAAATATTACTAAACTTATTAGAGAACTTTTAACACTAGAACTACCGTCAGACGTCATTTTGGCGGCTATGATATGACTATGTTTTGGATCAAACCAGAAATTTGATTATGAAATAAGTTCAAAAGACACAAAGAAGACGAACGTTGAATAATAAAGTTAAACTATTTTAAATGAAAAGTCTGATATAAAATATTTTTATAAAACTTCACTAAAATTTCAGGTAGTTCTAGTTTTAACCCTTTGAGAGACAAGCTATTGCGTTTGTGTAATTCTAATCTCACCGAAAATTTGAAAATTTTTATTTCAAAATAAATTAAAGCGTTTTCGCGACACCTTTTTCCCTCCAAAGTTTGAAAAATAAAATTTGATAAAAATTTTCTAGTGCAAATCCTTATTAATCGTGGGTTGGATAAAATATTCCACAATTCCTCAAAGGGTTAAAAATGGGTTACCTCATAACGCTTTATTTTTTTTGTTCTAAAAAATATTTATTCAAATTTGTCTATCATTAAAATGAGATCCTAATATTTTAAAATTATACCTGTAAAAACAGTATTGTTTCTATATAATTGCTCAAATGAATGACGTTCAATGTCCCAAAACTTTACATTTCATATAAAGAGTTTAAATTATTGTACTTACAATGTAAGTGATATAAAATTATGAATATAAAATTAATTACTCTTGCATGCTACAAATTAAAATACGATGCAAATAATTAAAATATCAAAGAGTTTTATAGTAATCTTATTCAAATATCCAAAGTTTATTAACACAGTTCGTGAAAGGTGCCAAATTGCTTTTTGATCAAAGGAATTTCTCAAACTAATCAGCGACTTCTAACTGACAACTTTTAATTAATAAGTTGTAATGGAGCTTTTTTTTATTTGCGGTTATTGGCAAACTGAAATCGTATTAAACTAATTAAAAGAACCACTAGGACAAGATTAATTCGCTGGTTTTGAAATCAATATTTACCGGATATCCGAACACTTATCAGTGATTAAAAGAGCTATTTAATTACAGAAACAAAAATTAATTTTTTTTTTCTAAGAAAACACAACGATTTGGATTTTAATAAGGTTACGTTTCATAAGGTGAAGTTGTTAAAGGTTATAAATTGATTGCGGGTTATGAATAATATAACTTTAATTAAAAGAACATTTATTTGAGATTGTTAAACATTTATTAAGTAAAAATTCAAGAATTTGACATAAAGTTGACAAAATTAATATTTCACAAAGAACTCCCTAACTTAGCAACTTGAATAGTTTCCTCGTACGTCACACATTCTTACTCAGCTATAATGCGTATCAGCTTAAATTCATGCTGGAAAAAATAAAACATAAAAAAAATAATATTCTGAAATAATATTAGACGTTCTAATATCTCATTATGTTTTACGTAAGTCGAATAAAGTTAGATACAGTCGACTCTCGTTAATTCGAAATCGGATAATTCGAATCTTCGCTTAATTCGAACTAAACATGAAGTCCCGAAATTTTCAATGGCAGAATAACGTTAAACATTCATTAATTCGAACTCATTTTATCTTGACTTCGTTTAATTCGAACTAACTAGCATTCCAATTTTTCATTCTTTCTTTCTTTCGCACGGATTTCAGATCATTTGACTAATTTTTTGTTTTTTATTTTTGTGAAAATTGTTCTGAACGAGTATACATATAATCCAATGCATTTGGTATCCACTTTCTTATTGCCCCGTCTATTCATCAGTGACGCTTCAAATTTTTCTTCCATGGTACTTGTTTCTAATCTTTTAATTAGTTTACGTATTTATATATTCTTATTTAATATTAAGTCATATTCTGACGATAATAGACGAAAGAGATTTAAAAAAACACTTTAACATTAATTTCTTTGTAATAGTATCATATTAAGCATGTTTTCATTTCATACTTTCCATAATTCGAACATTTCTTGTGGTCCCGACGAGTTCGAATTAACAAGAGCCGACTCTAGTTTTAAAATTATTTTGCGGAAAAAAAAGAAAAAAAGAAAAACGTAATAAAATTCGATTTTAATCTTTAAAATACTAATCCTTTCAAAACTTTAACAAGCGTTAAAATTATTTTTCCATTTTCTTTGTCAGATTATTCAAGTTTCAGTGCTTGATTTTTTTAAAACTATCTCTTATCTTATTTAAATTGTGATTCTCTTAAATGTTCTTTATTTGATAAAATATTATTTGTTTATTTATAAGGAAATAATATCTATAAAATAACACTTATCTGTAAAAATTAAAGTATTCATTTATTTTGAAAAAAAAGTTTCACTTACCGGGCGATTTGATTTTACTTACCCATCATACGTAGTATAGGGTAAGTCTTGCAATCGTTTTGAAAATCGAAAATTTTTTTGACGGATCCACACGTTTTAGATAGTGGAGATTCCGAAAAACATATTTTTAGATAAAACAAATTTTGCCGTCCGCCCGTCTGTCTGTCTGTAAACGCTCTATCTCCCGAACAAATTGAGATGGAAACTTGAAATTTTGTAGGTAGTTAGTATGTAAGAATGGGACGAACCCTATTTAATATCAGCAACCTCGATTATCTGGAACTATATTTTTCGGACTCTCGAAAAATTCGTTCTGATGAAAGGTATATAAATATTTTCGAATTTTTTTGTTCTAAGGAATGGAAGTAAAAGGCAATAAAATAACACACATTTTGCATATAGAACAAAGTCTATCGGATTATGAGTTGCCGAGATATTTGTAATCTTGTTTTCCACATTCTTCGATTTTTCATGACCCTGTATTTCATTCAAATTTCAATTCAGAAGTATATTTTAATTGGAAATGAGACGCTTCATCCGACGCAGTTAATTGTTAGTTAATAGAATTATTATTTTTGGAATTATAAGGATGTTTCTTTTACGCAGTTCGGTACTACTTGAGTAGTTTGGCTTTTTATATTATTTGTTGAAATTGGTACATCAGCAGTTCTTTAATAAAGCATTACTATGTATATTAACAATACTTAAATTTTGTTTATGAATTTCAATGCATTGTATAAATAGTTTCACATGTTTTATTTTCATATGCATATCCATGATGGGTAAGTATTACGGTGGCCCCCAACGACTAATTATGATTTAATTTGATTTTACTATAAACTAGGAAATGAGATATAGCAGCAATGTTCATCACAAAATGTATAGAGCAGGACTAATATACTACAACATAATCACAGCCATGAATTGCGTAAAAATATTCAATTCCTGCAAAAATATTGTGTTATAAGAATGTCAAGACCGATAAGTGAAATACACTTGTCTGTTAAGCTTCGAATATGAACTAAAGCAAATTTTAAAATTCTGTTTCTTGAATCTCTTAGACTATTAGGATGGTTATTGATAAATGAAAATTAACATTTTTCAGTGGATTGTAATATGAGTTATCCAGAAAATTCTGCAGTATTTTTCTGTTGAGATAATGTAAAATAATTGAATGACACCGGAATTTATAATAAAAATTATTGTAAACTAAGTAAAAGGGTTTTCTACAGCTGCACCATAAAAAGAAGCTTTTATCCCGAAAATTTCGGCGAAAATGTGGAATTAGTTGATTCAATTATTATTGAAAAAAATTCCGGATTCCTTGACGCTCTTTATGGATTATAATAGCAGATTAAAAAATATTTTATTGTTTTTTCTATCGAAATGGAAGGGTCTTTATTAATTAAAGGTTACGTTAAGTGGTGATTTTCTACAAACTAAAATGAATTCATTATTTATTTGTGTTCTATTACTTACCCATCATACGTAGTATAGGGTAAGTCTTGCAATCGTTTTGAAAATCGAAAAAAAATTTTTGACGGATTTACACGTTTTAGATAGTGGAGATTCCGAAAAACATATTTTTAGAAAAAAAATTTTGCCGTCCGTCTGTCTGTCTGTCTGTCTGTCTGTCTGTAAACGCTCTATCTCCCGAACGAATTGAGATAGAGACTTGAAATTTTGTATGTAGTTAGTATGTAAGAATGGGACGAACCCTATTTAATATCAGCAACCTCGGTTATCCGGAACTATTTTTTTCGGACTCCCGAAAAATTCGTTCTGATGAAAGGTATATAAAAATTTTCGAATTTTTTTGTTCTAAGGAATGGACGTAAAAGGCAATAAAATAACACACATTTTGCATATAGAACGAAGTTAATCGGATTATTAGTTGCCGAGATATTTGTAATCCTGTTTTCCACATTCTTCGATTTTTCATGACCGTGTATTTCATTCAAATTTCAATTCGGAGGTATATTTTAATTGGAAATGAGACGCTTAATCCGATGCAGTTAATTGTTAGTTAATAGAGTTATTATTTTTGGAGTTATAAGGATATTTCTTTTACGCAGTTCGGTACTACTTGAGTAGTTTGGCGTTTTATATAATTTGTCGATATCGGTAATCAGCAGTTCTTTAATAGAGCATTACTATGTATATTAACAATATTTAAATTTTGTTTATGAATTGCAATGCATTGTATAAATAGTTTTCACATGTTTTATTTTCATATACATATCCATGATGGGTAAGTATTACGGTGGCCCCCAACGACTAGTTTTAGGTTAACGTAACCTTTTATTCCAAGAAGAACAGATCTGTTTTCTAAAACGTATAATATGCAATTTTTTCTATCTCTTTTTAGGTGCGTTCGTAATTATGTAAATACGTAGCACCTATAGTGGTCGTTCAGTCCGTCCGTCTGTCTGTCCTTCCGTCTGTCTGTCCGCATATAACGACGCAAAAACTACCGAACCGAATCCTTTGAAATTTAAAATACATAATTAT
Organism: Maratus speculifer; assembly: GCA_964019185.1. NCBI lineage: Eukaryota > Metazoa > Arthropoda > Arachnida > Araneae > Salticidae > Maratus > Maratus speculifer. The sequence continues at coordinate 1,586,804 of CAXHSM010000003.1, forward strand.
TACATTATTTTGTCGAGTCATTTCAAATTTTACGAAAATCGGATGCATAGATCAATTACAGGGGCAATCAAAAGTATTCCATTACATTACGGTCAATGGGGAAAAAAGTTTTAAATGCATTTTAATCGTTTGAAATTTAAAATACATAATTATTACATAATTTTGTCGCGTTATTTCAAATTTTATGAAAATCGGGTGCATAGATCAATTACAGGGACAATCAAAAGTATTCCGTTACATTACGGTCAATGGGGAAAAATGTTTCAAATGCATTTTAATGGTGTTACACTCATTCGAACTTAATAAAATTTATATGCAACTATAAAGTACATATTATAATATACATTTTACGTAATTTGTGGTGCAAAGAACATTTGTTATTGATTTACAAGGCCACACAAAAGTATTCCATTACATAACGTTGTTTGATGAGCGTTTTAATTGTAATTCACTATTTACAATTTTATGAGATTGATATATGAGAATAATATTTTTGAAACTTCGTTATCGTACGAACGCACCTCATTTGCTACGCTTCACGTGCAATTTCCAACTTGTTTATAAGTATTTTGTCCCTCTGATGAATTTTTTTTTTGTTGATATATTTATTTATTTACTACATTACTTACAATATTGTTGAAAAAGTAATATTCAGAGATAAAAAAGCCTCAATCGATAATAATATCTTCAAATAATTTCATTTAAACATATTTCAACTAAAAAAAAAAAAAAAACCCTGCAACTGGAAAACAATTTTAACCGCAATACTTTATTTTAGGTTAACTTACAATTTTATTCCAAGAACTACTCCGTGTCTCTGAAAGATACGTGGGTGCATAAAGTTTCAACTGCAGGCGAATTTTTTTTTAATGCTACCCCAGACCACTTTTTCAAATCGAAAATCTTTTAGATGCGTTTTGAGAACATTTGCAAGAGAAATATATTACGGAAAGAAAATATACCGCAATTTCTCACGTAAACACCGCACCTTGGATAACTAAATTTCCCACCAGAATTATTTTTTTTTAATGTTACTTGCTTGTGCTTAGCACGCACCTGACATTTTTTTTCTCAATAAATTTTCTGGTTTGAAAAAGACTTTTCTAAGCCGCGGCGTTTACATGAGAAATTACGGTATATTAAATAGCAATACGGACAGAATATAAAATAAAATCTCCTGTAATAGAAACTTCACGACATCCCCACGTAGAATTTGTATTTTTGCTTTCTTCTATCTTCAATAGAAGAAAGTATTGTAATCGAAATTTTTTCCGATTTCCGGTTTTCGACGGATTTACACATTTTAGGGGTCAGAGATTCCAAAAAACATGTTTTTACAAAATGGCTATCTGTGTGTCTGTGTGTCTGTGTGTATGTCGCCATTCTACCATCAAAACGTGTATGAAGTTATGCATAGAATTGAACCAAATTTTTTGTGAATGTTTTTGACTGTGGCAAGCAGGTCCTTCTTCAGTTGTGATATATTCCGCCGGATCGGGGCGCTGCAATCGCGATTTTTGTGCCTTTGTGCCATTTTCAATATTTTACCGACCAAAAGTATATGAAGTTATGCATCGAACTGAACCAATCTTTTTGTGTATGTGTATGACCAACTATGGCTAGTTGGTCCTCCCTGAAACTGAAAAAAATCCGTCGGAAGGGGGCGCTGCAATCGCGATTTTTGTACCATTTTCAATATTGTACCGACCAAAAGTACATGAAGTTATGCATCGAATTAAACCAAATTTTTTGTGTATGTGTATGACCAACTATGGCTAGTTGGTCCTCCCTGAAATTGAAAAAAATCCGTCGGAAGGGGGCGCTGCAATCGCGATTTTTGTGCCATTTTCAATATTGTACCGACCAAAAGTACATGAAGTTATGCATCGAATTGAACGAAATTTTTTATGTAAGTGTATGGCTATGGTTAGTTGCATCGCCCTGAATCTGAAAAAAATCCGCCGGAAGGGGGCGCTGCAATAGCGAATTTTATGCCATTTTCAATATTGCACCACCTAAAAGTGTATGAAGTTAGTTCTAGAACTGAACTAAATTTTTTGTATATGATTATTTTTTGGTAAGGTAAGTAGGTCCTCCCTGATTTTGAAAAAAAAAATCTGCCTATCATTCTATTGTCCATCGGCTCGTGCAGAGACGGAAATTCGTTTTTACTCCGGTTAATTGATTGAAGCAGAAATTTAAGATGAAAATCAAAGTTGGTAGGATATTGAATTAAAATTATTAAAGCATTAAAATGAGTAACTATTTTTTTAAATATTAAAATGTACGTATGAGATAGAAGAAAGTTTTGGGATTGGCACATCCAACTAGTTTTTTATAGTCTTAAACCATTTACCTAATTTGCTCGTACGTCGTACAACCAAAAAGAATTTGTTTAGAACACCACTTAACCCCTTCGCGACGGGAGCCTTTAATGAGATTTTTAATTTTTTGTCACCGAATTTTAAAAACAGAAATTTGTGCCATAATAAATCCCCAAGGGGTCCCCAAGCTGTCTCAAGTTTCGCACACTCCTTGGAATTTCCAAGGACTCTGGCACCACTATTAATAATAAGAAAATTTACATTTAATTTTTAAACCACAACATTCGCAATCCCCACCTTCATTCACCGATTTTACGCTAGTTTTCTGCAGTGAAACATTTCGAAAATATTCTTAAAATTTTGTGGTAGAACTGTGCGAACCCTGTGTTTGACACCATTTAATTTCTTAAATAAAATTTCTTACTATTTCATGGCAGAAATATATAGATTAAATATTATGAATATTCTAGCTTAAAAGGATGTGTTTATCCCATATTTTCTTTTTATTATAGTAAAAAAACAAGTTGGAAATTGCACGTGAAGCGTAGCAAATGAGGTGCGTTCGCACGATAATGAAGTTTTAAAAATATCACTCTCATATATCAATCTTACAAAATTCTAAATAGTTAATTACAATTAAAAGACGCACCAAACAATGTTCTCTCTATACTAATTGTGTAATGGAATACTTTTGTGTGGCCTTGTAAATCAATAACAAATGTTCTTTGCACAACAGATTATGCAAAATCTATATTATAATATGTACTTTATGATGCATATCAATATTATTATGTTCGAATGAGTGTAATATCATTAAAATGCATTTGAAACATTTTTTTCCATTGACTGTCATGTAACGGAGTACTTTTGATTGTCCCTGTATTTGAGCTATGCATCCTATTTTCAAAAAATTTTAAATGACTTGACAAAATTATGTAATAAGTATGTATTTTTAATTTCAAACGATTAAAATACATTTAAAACATTTTTCCCCCATTGACCGTAATGTAACGGAATACTTTTGATCGTCCCTGTAATTGATCTATCCATCCGATTCTCATAAAATTTTAAATGACTCGACAAAATTATGTAATAATTATATATTTTAAATTTCAAAAGATTCGGTTGGGTAGTTTCTGCGTTGTTATATGCGGACAGACAGACGGACGGACTGAACGACAACTATAGGTACTACGTATTTACATAATTACGAACGCACCTAATAATAAGTTAAGTGGTTAAGTAGCTCATCCTGTACTGAAATTTGTTGTTTCTTGAAATCTTTTTCTTTTTTTTTATCCTATTTACAATGATAAAAATGTAACACTCAAAAACAAAGAAATCTGAACTCGATATCTCTTAAAAAAGGCTAGATTTAAGAATATGTCAACAAAAAAAAATAAATAAACAAACAAATTCTTTTTTTGTTAAATCATAGAATGGTTTTAACAAAATTTTATGTTTGTACAAAGCAATATTTGTGCGAAATTGAAACCATAAATAAATAAATACAATTCTGAGATTGCTAAATCAAGCATCGTTAATAAATCATATCGAACAGAAAACTAAATGTTACGTTTTCCTTTTCTTTTTTGTTCAGTGAAATGTGAAAAATTTCGTGACTGATACAACTGAAAGAAAAGGAATTACCCACATAAAATAGCGATAAATTGACTGAGAAATAAAGTTGCATACCAGATTGGATGTTTGTTTTTATTTTTTATTCTTTATTTCTTTTACTGTTACTCGGAAAAAAGGCGATTCAAATATTTTTCTAAACAGTATTTGAAGAATTAAATAAAATAGCATTTCTAAATATTTAGTTGCTTTTCAACAATGCATTTTTAAAATGTCGCACAAAAACATTTTTGTTTTCTCTAAAGGGGCACGATATTCTTTTAAATTGTTAGGAGCGTTCGCAATTTTGTAAATTCGAAGCACCTAATGACGTCGTCCCCATATAAAAGAGCAAAAACTACCCAACCAAATTATTCTAAATATAAATATAGAATTGTTGCATACTTTTGTCAAATAATTTCAAATTTCATGAAAATCGGATATATAGTTTAATTAGAGGAAAATCAAAAGTATTCCAAAGTATTCCCAGCCAATGGGAAAAAAGAGTTTCAAGTGCATTTTAATGGTGTCTTTCAAACATAATAAAGGTGTTATGCATCTACGAAGTATGTACTAAAATATACTTTTTGTACAGGCGCAAAGAATATTCGTTATTAATTTACAGGGTTACACAGAAGTATTCCATTACATACTGGCATAGGGGGAAACATTTTTTGGGGCGCGTTTTAATCATATTAAACTATTTCACATTTTATGAAATTTATATACGTTACTGAGGTTCACTGCAAGTTACTTCCTGTATAATAGAAAGCAGATAGTATTTACAGGAACATACAAAAGATTACTGCATCCAAAATACTGTTTACTATTACACAAATATCTGAATATTTTTAAATCATTGTTACAATTTATTGTTACGAATTTTGTAAATAGTGTTTGTACTGTAAAACAATGTAAATAATTTTATTAAGCTCCTTTCCTTTACTAATATTAATTTTTGTAACATTGTCTCTGTTATCAAGCAAACTTGTCTATTATTTTTTCAGTGAATGTGTATGGCAGCTTGGCGAAATAATAGAGATACCGCCAAGTTGGCGTCACTTTTGACAACAAATTTTGGTCGCCAAATTTGGCGATTGTTGGCGATGGTAATCCTTCCCTCTTTATGGTAACCCCCTTTTACATATACTGATACATTGAATGTTATTCCGTGGTTTTCTGGAATATTCGAGAAGCCTGTGGAAATTTCCAACGTTGGCTGAGAGCCTATATAAGGAGAGCAATACGAGCTGTTGTTATTATTTATCAGTCAGTCATTGAGTGAACAACTAGGTGATTGTTAAGCAAGTTTGCTTGAGTTTTATCTACGTTATTTTGAATGTTATTTTAGTGTTGAGACGTTGTATAAAGAGTCTCTGGGACCTATATCTGTACTTGTACGATAGATTTGAGCAGTTATTTTTGAATATCTAGTAATATTTGTGAGTTTCGAAGACTCTGTTGTTCTGAAGAGCAGTAAATAAATTATTTTCTACTTTTCTAAGAGACAAGAGTTTGAAGTTGTCTAACCATAAGATCAAAAGAACCCAATATACGCAAATTTATATTACAAACGCACTTCATTTGCTATGCTTGACGTGCAATTTCCAACTTATTATTATTAAGTAGGCTATCCTGTGAGATCATTTGTTGTTTGAAATTATTTCTTTTTTACTTTACTACTCACCATGCTGATGAAAATAAAACACTCAAAGACAAAGAAATCTCAAATTGATATCTTTTAAAATAAGTTATATTTCCGCATAGCTGCCAACTTTTACGCTTTTCTAAAACCACAAAAATTTTATAGTACATATTGTCTTATTTAATCGTCAAAATTTTATGATTAGACAAATAGAAAATCTCTGTACAATTTTTGTGGTAGCACAAATGCGTAAAAGTTGGCAGCTATGTATTTCGGTATATTTTAACAAATGAAAGTAAGCATGGTAAGCATATTCTTGTATTTCTTTTAAATCGTAAAATAGCTTTAAGGAAATATTATTTTAGTACAAAACAATATCTGTACGAAATTGAAACCATAAATAAATAAATACAATGCTGAAATTGCTAGATCAAGCGAAGCTAACAAAATGTAGCAAACACAAAACTAAATGTTACTTTTGCCTTTTCTTTTTTGTTCTGTGAAATGGGAAAAATTTCGTAACAGATACAACTGAAAGAAAAGGTCCACGTAAGATAGTGATGTCCTGAAAAATAAAGTTACATACCAAATTTGATTACATGTTTTCCTTTTTTATTCTTTATTTTTTTTACTGTTACTCGGAAATTGTGTGGATCCGAATATTTCTCTGAACAGTATTTGAAGAATTTAATAAAATAGCATTTCAAAATGTTTAGTTCCTTTTATAAAATGCATTTTTAAAATGCCGCATTAAAAATTATTTGTTTTCCTTTAACCTTCCTACCCTGTTCAAATTTTACTCAATCTTTATAAAAACATTTCATACCAGAATTGTAACTTAAAACATTTTAATATATTTAACTGACCTATTTCATTGAATCTGTAATTTAACTTTTTTTAAGAAAAAAGTTCTGGTTCGAATTGTGTATAACAAATTACAGATATGGGTCGATTAGACGCATTTAGGGTAAGAAGGTTAAGAGAACACAGCACTCTTTTAACTTGTTAGGTGAGATCGTAATTATGTAAATGCTTGGCCCCTACACTCCGTCCGTCTGTCCACATATACCAGAGACAAACTACCCAACAGAATTATTTGAAATTTAAGTGTATAATTTCTTCATAATTTTGTCTAATCATTTCACATTTTATAAAAATTGGATCTATAGTTTAATTACTGACTAATTTTTTAAAAATTTAATTAATTTATTCATTTTTGGTGGTTTTTAATTAAAATTCCTAAATGCCACATTGGTACCAGATGCAATGAAATGAAATTTTTCCGTTTATTAATCCTTCAACTAGTTAATTATTTTCCGTTCAATAAATTGAAAATAGCGAATTCACAACACTATTATTTAAATAAAATATTCGAAAACTTTAGTCTAAACATTTCCGCCTTTCAATAGTATGAAAATTTTCTTTAAAATAATAGTGGGGTCAAAAAGCTTTAAATGATGAAATAAGCAAATTCATCTTGCCCGATCGGCGTTCCGGCAAAACAGTTAACCCCTTGGGGGCGAGCGACACGTACAGGTGCCGCAAAAAGGCTTAAGAATCCTTGTTTATTTCCACCGTTAAAATTATACTGTAAAATTAGCTTATTCAATCGGAGCATTTTCTCGGTTTAAGAAAGAATAAATTTGTCTTTTTAACCTTCCTACCCTGTTCAGATTTTACTCAAACTTGGTAAAACATTTCACACCAGAATTCTTATTCAGAACATATTTAATTGACTTATATGTTTGAATCTGCTATTTAACTTTCTTTATGAAAAAAGTTCTGGAACGAATCGTGTAAAACAAACTATAGGTATGGGTCGATTAGACCCATTCAGGGTAGGAAGGTTAAAACCGGTGGCAAAACATTAAAAATTTCGTAAATGTCTCCCGTCGCGAAGGGATTAAGGGGTTAAAATGCGTGAGAAAAGTGCTTATCTTGAAAAAAAATTCTTTTTAATTCTGGTGCCATTCACACATTTCAGCTTTTTACGAATAAAAGTACCTTGTCACTGAAATGATTAACCCGTTGGGGTCGAACGACACGTATACGTGTCGTAAAAGCTTAAGAATCCTTCTTCATCCCCACCAGAAAATTTTACTATGAAAATTGCCTTATTTAATCGGAGCATTTTCTCGATTTAATAAGGCAGATTTTTTTGTTTTTAAAAACCGGTGACAACAAAAATTTGAGGCTTATTAAACCGATAAAATGTTCGGTTTAAATAAGGCAAATTTTACATTATATTACTTACCCATCATACGTAGTATAGGGTAAGTCTTGCAATCGTTTTGAAAATCGAAAAAAAAATTTTGACGGATTTACACGTTTTAGATAGTGGAGATTCCGAAAAACATATTTTTAGAAAAAAAAATTGCCGTCCGTCTGTCTGTCTGCCTGTCTGTCTGTAAACGCTCTATCTCCCGAACAAATTGAGATAGAGACTTGAAATTTTGTATCTAGTTAGTATGTCAGAATGGGACGAAGCCTATTGAATATCAGCAATCTCGATTATCCGGAACTATTTTTTTCGGACCCTCGAAAAATTCGTTCTGATGAAAGGTCTATAAAAATTTTCGAATTGTTTTGTTTTAAGGAATGGACATAAAAGGGAATAAAATAACACACATTTTGCATATAGAACGAAGCCGATCGGACTATTAGTTGCCGAGATATTTGTAATCCTGTTTTCCCCATTCTTCGATTTTTCACGACCCTGTATTTCATTCAAATTTCAATTCAGAGGTTTATTTTAATTGGAAATGAGATGCTTAATCCGACACAGTTAATTGTTAGTTAATAGAATTATTATTTTTGGAGTTATAAGGATGTTTCTTTTACGCAGTTCGGTACTACTTGAGTAGTTTGGCGTTTTATATAATTTGTTTAAATTGGTACATCAGCAGTTCTTTAATATAGCATTACTATGTATATTAACAATGTTTAAATTTTGTTTATGAATTGCAGTGCATTTCATAAATAGTTTTCACATGTTTTATTTTCATATGTCTATCCATGATGGGTAAGTATTACGGTGGCCCCCAACGACTAGTTTTTACTAGTGGGGATAAACAAGGATTATTAAGCGTATTCGAGGCACGTATACGCGTTGGTCGTCCCCAAAGGGTTAATAAGGCACAAATTTCGGTTTTTAAAAACCGGTGACAAAACAGTAAAAATTTCGTAAAAATCTCCCTTCGCGAAGGGGTAAACCGATATTTCCGTTTACCGTTCTGCTACAAACAGCTTTGATTTCAAAAACTAAAAAAGTTCTTCAGCGTGTGAAAATGACATCATATTTAACAAGAAATAAGTATTTTCATTGAAAAAATTTAAATATTTTATTACGTATGCGTCTAAATGTAAGGAATTTCTGTAAATCAATACTAAGATTAGCTATAAAATGCCAATGTGACCATGTAGAAGAAAAGTGACTTCATATGTGCAGTTCTAACTATCAAACATGACGTCAAGATAGGAATGTATTTATTGATGAACTATTGCCCGTTAATCCCTTGGGGATGAGCGACTCCGTATACGTGCTTAAAAAGGCTTAACCCCTTAGCTACGAGAGCCTTTTACGAAATTTTTTATGTTTTGTCACCGGTTTTAAAATACAGAAATTTGTTCCTTCTTAAATCGAGAAAATGCTCCGATTGAGGAAGGTAAATTTTAAAGTATAATTTTACCGGTGGGAAGAAACAAGGATTCTTAAGCTTTTTTACGGCACGTATACTTGTCGCTAGTCTCCAAGGGGTTAAGAATCCTTTTTTATTCCCACCAGTAAAATTATACTGAAAATTTTGACTTATTTAATCGGAGCATTTAATCCGTTTAATAAGGCACAAATTTCTAATTTTAAGAATCGGTGGAAAAACATTAAGAAATTCGTAAAAAGCTCACATCGCAAAGGGGTTACATGGATAAACTATAACTAATACAGCTCATATTCAAAATATTAGAATAATTACCTTTTTTTTAGAAATTGAAAATATCGTTTGGTAATTTAATGTCTTTTAATGAAAATATGCAAACGATATTTTTATTAAGAACTTATTGTTGATTAAACTTACTTGTTATCTTAAATTTAATATCATTTTTGAAAAGATTAATTGCAAAAAAAATTATTTTGAAAAGTCAAAATATTAGAATATTTATTCAGGTGGTTCAAAATATTAGAATATTTCACATTAATTCTCCTTTAATTATTACCAATTCTTAACTGGTGGCATCATTGATTAAATTCAGACTATTTTATTTAAAATCAGTATTCTTTTTTGCAGTTTGTTTCTTTTTCGTCTTAAAATGGGCCGTATGAGTGATATTCCTGAATCTACTAAACTTCGTATGGTTGATTTGTATCGGCACGGTAAAAATCAATGTTTTATAGCAAATTATTTACATTGTTCGCAATCGAGCGTTAGTAAAATACTAACACAATATTCAAAAATTGGAAAATTTCAAAATAATCGCCGAAATGGTGGCCGAAAACCAAAAACATCTGCTAGAGATGACAGGAAACTGAAGCGTATAGTTAAGAAAAACCGTTTTAAAAGTGTGCGATTCTTGCACCGAAAATGGAAAGAAGAAGGAGTTGAAGTTTCTACATCGACAACATTAAGACGTCTCCATAAATTTAAATTTGAATCTCGTGTACCGAAAACAAAACCTCTCATGACTGCAAGACAAAAGCGTATAAGATTGAATTGGTGTAAATCAAGACATTTATGGATCAATGAAGATTGGACAAATATATTATTTAGTGATGAAAGTATGTTTTGTGTTTCATATGGTAATCAAGGTATTCGAGTTTGGAGAATGAAGCAAGAAGCATTTGATAAAGAATGCCTTAAACGTTCCGTAAAATTTGCTGCTAGTGTCATGGTTTGGGGTTGTATGAGTGCAGAAGGACCTGGAAAGTTATGCATCGTCTACGAAAAGGTTAACTCTCTGATATATCAAGAAATTTTAGAATATTACATGATTCCATCATCAGAAGATTTATTTGAAGATGATTTCATCTTTCAACAAGATTTAGCGTCCCCGCATACCTCGGTGTCAACTAAGAATTGGTTCCGCCAACGCAACATTAAGGTACTTCCTTGGCCACCAAATTCACCAGGTCTTAATCCCATCGAAAACTTATGGTGTATAATGAAGAAAAAACTTCAAGAAAATCCTCCTTCAAGTAAAACTGAGTTAGTGGCACGTATAAAGTCTATTTGGGCTAATATTGATAGAAATGTTTGTAAACACCTTGTATATAGTATGCAAGATCGATTGTACGCTGTTATGAAAGCTAAAGGGGATGCTACAAAATATTAACTACCATTTACTTCATATTCATAAGGTAATATTGTTGCGTAAAACAAAATATTCTAATATTTTGAACCAATCTAAATTTTATTCTAATATTCTGGTGTGTTTAAGGAAGCTGTATACCTAATTTATTGTACTGCATTTTATATTTTATAAATGTTAAAACGTTATCTAAACATTCCAGATTTAATGTATAAGAAATTTAATTGCATTTACTTAGTATAAAAAATAAATAAATGACAAATAATTTTTTCTTATTACTTTTTCTCAATTATTCTAATATTTTGAATATGAGCTGTATATACATGGATAAAAAAAAATGAATCAATGAACATTTTTTGCTGGTAAAAATGACGTTAGGTTATTGTTGAAATAAATTTTTCATTTATAACATAAATAATAATAATAATAAAAAGTGTCAGTCGTGATTTCACTGGTTTTTCATTACTTAATGAAAATAATTCGAACGAATTACTTTTATTTCAAATAAACTGTAGAATTCAAATAAAAGTTTTAGGATTTTATACTGTGAAAAGTTACAATCAATATAAATAATATAATACTAAATACAGTTTAAAACAAAAAGTTTTATTTGAAGTTGCATTCGTTACTATAAGACTCATTTTTTGTTACAAAATTTTTTTGTTCTTTTAAATATAATAATTTAATAATTCTTTTTTATTGGATGCCTTCGTAATTGTATGAATATGTCGCACTGTCCCTTCCCTCCATCTGTTCGTGTATAGCAGTGCAAAAACTACCCAAACAAATGATTTGAAATTTATTGCATTTTATCTCTGAAAATTTTGGTTCCAGTGTTGCATTTGTGAATTAAAATTAAGTTAATAATAACACATTGCTCAGTGGTGTCCAAAACAGGAATTTTAATATACATTTGTACAATTAAAATAAACTAAAACTTTCAACGTTTCGCGCCGTCTTCTGCGGGCGTCTTCAGGAAAATATGATAATGGAAGGACTACGTTTGCATCTTGATCGAGAGATAATATTTCTACTAAATTAAAATCTAAATGAATTAAAATTTTTAAAAATGTTGCCATTTACACGTGAGTAAAAATTAAAATATTGCAAGGAAATAAAAAAAAAATAATTTTTAACGAACGCGCCTAATAAGAGAATCTATCGAAATCATTGCACGAGAAAATAAACCAAGTAATGATAATTTATCCTACAATATACCAAAAATATGGCATAACATCATAAAATCTTAAAATTTTTTATTTCCTTCAATATTTTAATTTTTACTCACGTGTAAATGGCAACTTTTAATTCATTTATTTTTTAATTTAGTATAAATATTATCTCTCGATCAAGATGCAAACGTAGTCCTTCCATTATCATATTTTCCTGAAGACGCCCGCAGAAGACGGCGCGAAACGATGAAAGTTTTAGTTTATTTTAATATGTACTAATGTATATTAAAATTCCTGTTTTGTGCACCACTGAACAATGTGTTATTATTAGTTAAATTTTATGGTGCAACTGTCCTATATATATTTATAAAATTAAGTTGTTTTATAAACCTCCCACCACCTCTTAAGTGGTTAATTACTAATAAAAAATATCATAATTTCAACCGCTTCCCTGATTTATAAGAAATTCATACGGAGAATGCGTTTATGCCAATCATAATTTGCCTGTACTACATATTGCAATCATGATTTATTATTCTCACCAGTAAGTTTTTATTGCAAATTTTGTGCCATTTAATCCAAGCATTTTTCTGATTCAATTAGGCAAAAATTTCTATTTTGAATAACCGATGATTAAAGATTTAAAATTGTGTAACAGATATGAAAAGAAGAGGCATTATTCGAAAGCAATTTTCAAAAATGTTGATTAGTTAAATAGTTAATACCGAACATTTAAAAAATATAAGCAATGTTAAAAAAGCTTTAGAACAGGGCTGTCCAACGCGGCGCCCGCGGGCGCCATGGCGCCCTTTGCAGGTTTTGTTGGCGCCCTTTTGAAGATTTCCTATTATTAAACATTTTAGAAGTAAAATTCCATAATAAAGAATGCTTTCTTTAAAATCATTAACATTTTGTCAGAGATATTTTAAAACCTGTGTTTGGTATGCTGTTGCACCTCATTTGCCGTTGTACATTAAAAACAAGAAACATACTTTGAAAATTTAATCATGCATATTTTTTCGATTTTTAGTTATTTTTTATATAGTGTAATTATGATTATTAAATTTCTTAATAGTTGGAAATATTTCTTTTTAATACTTAAGAAGTAAGAGAAAAATAAACGTTTTCACCTCCCTCCTCTCCTATGAAGATAGATGTCATGAAAGCTCGGCTTTTTTTTCTTTTTACTGTAGTCACATTGGTCCATTAGCTGTTTTATATGAAGGATAAAATGACATAATTTTTCTTAACTAATTAACTAAATTTTAATTCATTTAATTTTAAATTTAGTAGAAATATCTCTCGAACAAGATGCAAACGTAGGCCTTCCATTTCATATTTTCCTGAAGACGCCCGCATGAGACGGCGCGAAACGTTGAAAATTTTATTTTATTTTAATATGTACTAATGTATATTAAAATTCCTGTTTTGTGCACCACTGAGCAATGTGTTATTATTAGTTAAAGTTTATGGTGCAACTGTCCTATATATATTTATATTTATAATTTTTCTTTCTGGACTTTTAAAATTTTCATCTATAAAAACACTTCCATACTATTCCTCTGAAATCACCCGCATGGTTTGGTCACTATCATGATTGACTTTTTTTTTACTTTTCATAAAACTAATCCACGCTTACGAAATAAATGAAATCAAAATTTTATATCCTAAAGGAAACTTAGCAATATCTCTGATTTTCATATTTCTTTATTTGTTATTCTTATTATAAACTCGATTAAAATTTCTGGCGCTTTCCCCTAAAAACATTTTTGATACAAACTTAAAAATAAAATAAAATAAAATAAAATAAAATAAAAAATGCATACTTTGAAATTTAATACGTGCAATTCCATAACCGTAGGGGTCTTTTATTTACTGTTGTACGATTCATTTGCATTATGTTTAGACGTATGCTTATAATAATACTATGTGGTATTATTGCCACCTGTTTTCAATCGCGTAAATAATAGCGCCCTTCATTGAATGTCAAGAGCCAAGATGCGCCCGTGGTTATTGAAAGGTTGGACAGCACTGCTTTAGAATGATTCCCGTTTTGTTTCTAGACCGTAGCATTCGAAACCAGCTTTTCAAGAAGAAAACATTAAATATTAAAGGCAGTAAATCAATTCGTTACCTGAATCTTCCCTGCTTTTATTTAATTCATTACTTATTCACATATATTCAGCTTATTTGAAATCGTCATTTAATTCCATTCGTTATTTATGCAGATGTAAATAACGTAAAAATTTAAACAGCTTAAGGAGGCAGTTTGCCTTTTCAACATTGTCTTTTAATTTTTAAAAATATGGTTCAAATTGTGAACTGAATGCATTTCAATTTTCAACAAAAATGACATTTTGCAAATAAATAAATTAACCCTTTCCGGCACGGGCAAAATCTGTACTAAAATGAGAATTTGTCGACTAAGACCGGAATCCACAAACGAATTTTTTAAATATTTTGAATCCCTTAATTTAAGGTTATACTATAAAAACAAAATTTTACTAAAATATTACTGGTGCCGTTTGCAAGTTTAGAATTAAAATTAAGTATCCCAGACCAGGCACAGTGTGCCGGAAAGGGCTAAAAATTAATTAATTTATAAATTATTATGATATTTATTATTGAAATATTTATTTAAAATTTATTATATTTAAAGAAAAATGGAATTTCTTTAATCGTCTCACCTGCTTCTTTTAATATAATTTTTTTTAACCTATAGAGTTGTTATAGTAGTTTTTTAAACTTCCAAACATTCAATACACAAGGCAGCGAATAGATTTTTAGATACCTCTGATATTACATTTAATATATACTTTTTATGAAAAATCTAGTGTAAAATCAGGGATTGCACAAATCCTGAAATTTAAATTAAGTGGTTTTATAAACATGCCATCATACTTTAAGGGGTTAATTAGTAATGAAAAATTTCACAAGTTTAATCAAAAATATGCGGAACATTTGAAAATACAAGCAATGGTAAATAAGCTTCAGATTATTTCTCATTCTCAGCATACATTCGAAATCAAATCGCAAAACAAGATGAAAATATCAAAGCAGCAAATAAATTCGTTACCTGAATCTTTCCTGCTTTTATTCAATTCATAACAATTCACATGGATTCAGCTTGTTTGAAATCATTATTTATTTAGGTGTAAAAATAAGACAAGTTTAATTAACAGTATCCAGAACATTTCAAAATACAATCAACGGTTAATAAGCTTCAGGAATATTTTCCAGTTTCTTTCTACACCGTGGGCATTCGAAATGGAAGATGAAAACATTAAATATTCAAGGCAGCAAATAAATTTGTTACCTGAATCTTTCCTGCTTTTATTTCATTCATTACTTATTCACGTGCATTCAGTTTGTTTTAAAGCGTGATTACTTATTTATTCAGATGTAAAAATAACATAAAATATTAAACAGCTTAAGGAGGCATTTTACATTTTTAACATTGTTTTTTAATAAAAAAAAATATATAGTTCAAATGGTGAATTTAATGCATTTCAGTATTCAAGTAAGACGACATTTTGCAAATAAACAAATAAATAAATAATAATAGGTGATTTTTTTTTACTTTAAGAAAATTTGAATTTATTTTATCGTCTACTGCTTCTTTTAACATTAATATTTTTGACCTATTATTATTATTTTCTTTTTTATTTCCAAATGTACATTACACAGGACATTATGCAGGTTTTTAGATACTTTTAATATTACATTTAATCCTTTCCGGCGCACTACTCTTTAAAGTTGGAATTTAAAGAGAAAAAAAATTAGGCAATCTATGTAGGCCTAGAGGAGTACACAGGTATTGTCTTGTAAAGATTGCACTAACCATTTTAGTTATACAGCTGTTGCCGAAGTGGTAACCTCCCAAAAGTAAAAGAATTGATAAGCGCAGTGAGAAGAGCATTACTGTGAGGCGCGTATTACAGTAAAACATTTTACCTATTATTTAAAAACAGTAGAGTTTGATCTCTGTGGTGCTGCCATCTAGAACTCATAAGAAAGATTTAAAGTAGCCATTAGAGTAGTTTTTAAAATATTCACGGAGTTTTTGTGTCTCTAAACAGGGAGAACTTTAGGTGTTGCCGACCCGGCAACACTGCGCGTTAATAAATTCTTTTTTACTGATAAATCTAGTGTAAAATGAGGTTACGCATGGATCCTGGAATTTAAATTAAGTAATTTTATAAACGTACCACCATCCCTCAAGGGGATAATTAGCAATTAAAAATATCATAAGTTTAATCAAAAGTATACAGAGCATTTCAAAATACAAGCAATGTTACATAAGCTTCAGAACATTTCCCAGTCTATTTGAACAGTGTGGAATTCGAAATGGCAAAGCAAGATGAAAACATTAAATATTCAAGGCAAAAAATAAATTCGTTAACAGAATCTTTCCTGGTTTTATTTGATTCATTTTATTCACATGTATTCAGCTTGTTTGAAATCTTCCTTTATTTTTATTCGTTATTTATTGAGATGTTAAAATAACATAAACTTTTAAATAGCTTAAGAAATAAGTTTGCCTTTTGAACATTGTCTTTTAATTGTAAAAAATATGGTTCAAATGGTAAACTCAACATATTTTAATTTTTATTAAATTGCAAAATTTGCATTTTAAATTCCGCATTATTTAATCGGAGCATTTTTTCTGTTTCAATTAGACACAAAATTCTGTTTTGAAAATCCAGTGATAAAAGATTACAATTTCTGTAAAAAACATGAAAAAAGGAAAAAAAGACATTATTTGAAAGTATTTCTCAAAAATATTGATCAGTTAATCAAGAGTATATCAATGTTTAAAAATACAAAGAGTGGTAAATAAGCTTCAAAATATTTCTCTTCACCATTGCATTCGAAATGGCAAAGCAAGATGAAAACATTAAATATTCAAGGCACACCTGAATCTTTACTGCTTTATTTGATTCATTACTTATTCACATGTACTCAGCATGTTTGAAATCTTCATTTACTTTCATTCGTTATTTATTCAGATGTAAACATAACACAAAATTTAAACAGCTTAAGGAGGAAGTTTACCTTTCCAATATTGTCTGAAACTTTAAAAAATGTGTTCAAATATTGAACTCAGTGCGTTTCAATGTTCAACTAAATTAGATCTTGGAAAAAAAAAAAAAAAAAAAAAAAAAAAAAAAAAAAACATTTTTTAAATGGTTAAAAAATTCTAATTTAACAAATCCCAACGACCACTTGAAAAATGAAATTTTCAAAGGCTAAAATTTTAAACTTATAAATAAATTCTATATTTAAAATAATAATAATAATAATAAACATCATTTTTATGATGCTATCATTTATGATGTTAATCATTTTTATGAAACGTGGCTTACTTCACATATTACGTACGCAATGGATTAAACATTAATATTCCTAGACCTGTCAAATTTTAAATGAAATTTCAGTGTTACAGCTTTCAATACTGCAAATTTTGAAACTCCTAAACATCGCACATTTTCAATTTTTACACCATCATATAGGGAAAAAATGTACTTTTAAATACAATTTATTTAAACGTTGTATGTCAGTTTGTTTTTCAGTTACTGTTTTTTTTTTTCTTTTTGTAGTTTTTAATACTTTTTCGTCATCGTTGCAACAAAAGTATTTCATTTCTGTACATTAAATATGGACCAATAAGAAAACGAATAAAATTTGGACATCACAAGCATTCCGACATGCCTCAGACATCTCTATTCGCGACCGACAGAAACAGCCGTTTTCCAAATGGTTGGGAAAAAAAAGTATGTATTTAATTTCCTCTTTTTTTTTAAAGTTTACCAACAATTTTATTTCGTTAAACGTCTACTGCTTTTTTATATTAATATGTTAGACTTTATTTCCAAATTCTGTATTACACAAGACAGCGTATAGATTTTTAGATACCTCTAATATTACATTTAATATACCGTAATTTCCCGCGTATACGCCACGGTTTAGTAAAGTCTTTTTCAAATCAGAAAATTTATTGAAAAAAAAGAAGTCAAATGCATGCTAAGTAAAAGCAAATAACACTTAGGTGCGTTCGTAATTATGTAAATACGTAGCACCTATTGTTGTCGCTCAGTCCGTCCGTCTGTCCGTCTGTATATAACAACGCAAAAACTACCCAACCGAATCGTTTGAAATTTAAAATACATAATTATAACATAATTTTGTCGAGTCATTTCAAATTTTATGAAAATAGGGTGGATAGATCAATTACAGGGACAATCAAAAGGATTCCGTTACATTACGGTCAATGGGGAAAAAAGTTTCAAACGCATTTTAATCGTTTGAAATTTAAAACGTATATTTATTACATAATTTTGGCGAGTCATTTCAAATTTTATGAAAATCGGATGGATAGATCACTTACAGGGACAATCAAAAATATTCCATTACATTACGGTGAATGGCGAAAAAAGTTTCAAATGCATTTTAATCGTTTGAAATTTAAAACGTATATTTATTACATAATTTTGTCGAGTCATTTCAAATGTTATGAAAATCGGATGGATAGATCAATTACAGGGACAGTCAAAAGTATTCCGTTACATTGCGATCAATGGGGAAAAAAGTTCCAAATGCATTTTAATGATGTTACACTCATTTGAACATAACAGAATTGACATGAATCTATGAAATATGTACTAAAAATACATTTTGTACAATCTGTGATGCAAAGAATATTTATTATTAAATTACAGGGCCACACAAATGTATTCCACTAAACAATGTTATACGGAGGAAACTTTGTTTGAGGGGTGTTTTAATTATATTAAACTACTTCACATTTTATGAATAAGATATACGTTAATGAAGTATAATAAAAATTACTCCCTGCATATTTACAGGAACACAAAGATTTCGACCACTATACTGTATCCAAAGTACGCTCTACTATATCAGCAAGATCTGAATATTTTAAAACTTCGTTATCGTACGAACGCACCTCATTTGCTACGCTTCACGTGCAATTTCCAACTTGTTTTAAATTAATTTCGGTGGGAAATCGAGTTATCCAAGGTGAGGCGTTCACGCGCGAAATTACAGTAAATTTCTATTGAAAAATCTTGTGTAAAACCAGGGTTTGTACGAATCCTGGAATTTACAGAACAGGAAATTATTCAGTATCAGTATTGTCTTACAGAAAATGTCTCATCAAATAATTTGAACTACGCTTATGTTCCCCAAAAATAAGTATCAATGTTGATACTTGGAAAATAACGGGATCCGTACGAACTCTGAAAATGATGAAACCTAACACCAGAGGTGTAGTCGTTAAAATAGCAAAGGATATACGCTCTAAGCAGTGGGTATACGCTCATGGCAGAGGGCGTACCTTAGAGTGCATAAGGGACCTTGGACCTATGCTAATTCCAGCTTTATTTGTTTAGATCATTAAACAAGGACGTTTGTAGATTAACTAATTTCCATCAGAGGTCTCATTTAAGTTCTTGGCATTTGTTTAGAAGCTCAACTAATTATATAGTTTTTAAAAAAGTGAATACACTTTTCAAAAGTAAATTTTTTTTAGATATTTCCATGTTCTTTTTATATTTAAAATTATCTTTTTTTTATATATAATTAAGACTGTGCATTATAAATCTATGTTCTAAGCTACTACACCATGTGCTTTAACACTAGAACCGCCGGGTATTTTACTCAAGTTTTATAAAAAGTTACTCTCACCAGAATTTTAAAGTTAAACTATTTAACTTATTTAATCAGTCTATTCTTCTGTTGATTGCATTTAGCATGTCTTATGATGAAAATTCTGTTTCGAATCGACTATTATCAATCTGACAGGAGTCATTTTGACCCCTAATGGCGGTTCTAGTGTTAAATAACATTAGGCCTAACCTTAACATCATGATTGGCAGTTTTGTTTTCATGTGTCAAGTGGTGTACCTTAAATCTAATAAAAGGGGTGTACCTTAATCCTAGTCCAAGGTACACCACCTAAATATCATTTCAGCTAATAAAATGCATATATTAAAAAATCTTTTTTAGATACAATTAAAATGTTTTCTTTCAAATTCATATTTTATCGGAAGCCTAAGATTATGTTAGGACTACTTTATGATAAATATTATATTTGTATGTGATTTCTGTTAATCCTATAATTACCCCAATATTAACTATACTGATACAAAATCAATTTCACAGATGCATGTAAAAATTTAATATTTATATTTTAATAACAATATGGTTGGTTTAATATACTTATCTACATACAATATTGGCTAAAAATAAGTAAACTTACAAATATAAATAAGTTTTATTGTCGTTTGTGATTATAGTAAGCGTAATTGTTCTATGTGTACTTAGACTTTCTATTTTTAAAATCTAATAAACAATGAAATGTATAAAAAATATATATATGTTGCTTCTTGATTAATAAATGTTGATTTTTTTTTCACAAAAAACAAGTTATTTTTCTTCATTTTTTAGTTATGGGACCAAAGTATCGGTCCTATTTTCATTTTATTTTTAATTCAAAAACTTTCATGGAAATTATTTTTATAAAAATTTAAGAAAAAAATATGTTGTTTATAACAACATAGAATTTTATATAACATTATTTTCTTTTTTAAATTTTTGCGATTATTATTTAAGCTAAAACTTAAAAAGTCAAAATAGGTCTGAGGAACACCGTCTTCCTCTATACTATAGATTTCTTCAGAAGCAGAGGGTATACGGTATTTCTTTAAAAATTCCAAAAGGTATACGGCGTATACCCCCATATACCCTCCACTACATCACTGCCTGAAAATATTCATAAAAACTTATTTTAACCGCTTCCTTACATTTGCCCGTACATTATACGAATAATGTGTTTTTGCCAATCACGATTTGACCGTACCATGTACGGGTAAAAAATTAAAAATTCTGTTTAAAAAAATGAAAAAAAAAGAGGCAATTTTTGAAAATAAAATTTCATTCATATTTTTTTAACTGACAAAGAAAAAAAAATAAAAAATACGTGTATAGATTAAAAAAAAAAAAAAAAATTCTTTTTAAAACTAGATTTATATACAGCTAAAAAGAGAAGAAAAGAAAAATATTTATAAAAAAAGTTAATGAAATTAGAAAAAGAATTTTCATTTTTAACGTCACATGTAGAAAACAAATGGCGCTTTGGTAAGTGTAAGCATTGTGGAACTTTTTTTTATATCCATGTTCGTAACAAGTTCTTTTTCAACCTGAAGTATTCTAATACAATATTATGTCTGTCACATACAAGAATTGATCTTTAATATATTCATTTTCCTTTATTATCAGTTTTTACTTTGATCTGTGGTTTATCCACAACAAAAGAGAATTACATAGACAGCCAGCCGGTGGCCGGTAGAGGGCGCTATCTGCTGCGGGCTCTTTTACTCTTATTGTTTTTACAGCTTGTAGCGTAGTCACAGCCCTATGGCTAAGCGAAGTTTCTTGGTTATAAAAATATGTGTTATGTAAATAACAGATTTTTTATTATACTGCTGAATATTATTACTACATCCATGTTCTTAAAAAAGCTCGACAAGAAACTTTTAATTTGGGACGCAATAAGCCAAAAAGAAAAAGAATTTTTTTTTTAAAGAAAGTACTATTATTCTATATGCATTCAATGATCATCTCGAAAAATTACCCCTCATTATTTATTGCATGTCATGATTTTTTCACAAAAATTTCCAGTATATAAGTTAATTTGACAATAACATTAAGCTCAATAAAGCAAAACTCACTGGGTTCGCGCCAAGAGCCTTTTGCTTAATTTTTAATCTTTAATCACCGGTTTTTAGAAGCGGAAAACTTTGTGTAATTGAATAGAGAAAATGTTTTAATTAAATAATAAATAGGGTAAACTTTACAAATGAAAATAACTGATCAGAATAATGAAGGATTTTCATCACCATACGTGGTACGCATACCGGTCGTTCTTCCTCGAGGGGTTAATACTTTGTGCCCAAATGTCTGCAAATAGCCGCACAACCTTTATATACTACATAATTTTATTTTTATATTCTATTCGTACCACTATATTTTAAAAGGCATTTTTTAGTAAATTTTTCTTGAATTCAATGTATACTAATTACACAGTTATACTTGTGTGATAATTATTCTATAGGCATTTCAAAATTCGAGTATACTAACTATACAGTTATACGTGTAGCTATACTTATGTGGTATCGCTTTCTTAGAGGCTAGAAAATTAAAGTACAGTGGACTCTCTCTATCTGAACACTCTCTAATCTGAACACCCCGGTATTATGAAAGCATTTCGATGGTCCCGGCGGAACTCCATAGACTTAACATAAGATGAACTCGGTATTATGAACACCCTCTAATCTGAACACCCCGCTATTATAAACGCTACTTTCTGTCCACAATTTCATCTCACCTCTCTGTAAACTGAACATGTGTTTGGAATTGGAATTGAAGAAATTCCTGCATCATGGAAATTCAGCGAAACTTGTTGCAGAAGAATAAAAATGTTTAACGAACTCAAATAAGTATAGAATTTTGGAACGAAAAACGGGAAACAAGGACATAAATATTATTGTTCAGAAGATTTTTTTGTCAAATGAGAACAAAGAATCATACTGTCACTGGGCTCCCATTTCGGATTTTTCAGAAAAGCGGAAAACTGTAGAATTAAAGGCATTGGAAGAATTGTTGACTTATTTCAAAATTTAGCATGACATCGAATTAAAAATAATCAATGGTGAAGCTGCAGATGTAAATATAGACACTGTGGAAGAATAGAAAATAAAACTTCTGAACATGACGAAGGATTTCGATACAGCAAACATTTACAATGCTGACGAAACCGACCTGTTTTTCACAGCTCTTCCAAACGAAACACAAGCAAAAAGAAGAGAAAATTGCATAGTTGGAAAAATGTCAAAAGAAAGATTTGCCATTATGCTCTGCACCAGTTTTATGGATGAGAAGCTCAAATCACTTGTGATTGGAAAATGTTTAAAAAATGTGAAGATCGCATCATTGCCTACCCACTATAACCAAAACGGGAAGTGTAGATGATATTCACAATTTTCTCATAGTGGTTCAAGAGAATTAACAAGATAATGAAGAGAGAAAGGAAGAAAAAAAATTGTCGTTGTTAATACCAGATCACTTACAAATATGCAGTTGAGCAACATAACCTTGAAGTTCCTGTTACCAAACTTACTTCTATAATCCAACCACTGGATCAAAGAGTAAAGTAAAGTACTACCAAATCCATTTTTTGAAGAAATTGTCCCTGCTGATGGAAGCGACAAATTCGACAAAAGAACATCAACGTCATGGATGCTGTCTATTGGATATCCACAGCATAAAATGAAACAACCTTCTACACCACCCAAAGATACTTCTATGAAGTTGGATTTCTATGTGAGAATGAGAAAACAAGAATAGAGAACCAAGAAGCAACAGCTGTGAGTGACTTGCCATCAATTCTTCAGAAGTTTCATACTGAAACGGAACTTGGAGCTTATCTCGAAACCGATGAAATCCTCATTCATGATTTGCAAGAACAACATTGTTGAACAAGAAGAGGAAAGTGAAGGAGAAGCAGAACCAGAAGACTGACGAAATAAGATGAACATTGATTACATTCAAGCAATATGACTAAGAAACTCATTCAAGACTTGTTGAACTATGTGGTCTGAACATCACCTCAAGCCTTTTTCTTTACTTAAATAGCCAGATAACATGTACATTGCATGAACACATAAAATGCAAAAACAGACTAAAATCATTTGTTTAAATAATATACTGGTTATGTTTTCAAGAGATGTATTGTAATATGAATGTTTGTTTTGTAAAAAATAATTTAATTTAAAAAAATGAGATGGTACAGTACAAAACTGACTAAATTTAGTATGGCATTGCACAATGGTATGACTAACCATGCTAAATATTTTATACCCGACTGTAGATTCAATACATAGTAGTAGTAGTAATGCATTTCCGATTCTCCCTCTATACTGAACACCCCCATAATTTGAACATTTTTGGTCGGTCCCATGAGTGTTCGGAATAGAGAGAGTCCACTGTATAATGATCAAACAGTTATTCTTGTGTGATAATCTTTCTTCAGAGATTATGAAGTCGAAGTATCATGTTCATACAGTTGTAGCTGTGTAGTATTCCTTTTTTAGTCTATGAATTTGAAGTAAACCGATTATGGTTGACTTCACCGACAATACCGACTTGTGTGGTATTCCTTCTTTACAGATTGTAGAAATATACTGATTATGCAGTTAGACTTTCTTAAACACAATGAAATTGGAGTATAATGATTATACAGTTATACTTCATTACTAGTACTTCTTCATTAGAGACTATGAAATCTGAGTGTATTGATCATACTTCTGTGGTATTCTTTTATTAAACACTATAAAATTGTAATATACCGATTTTAAACTGATACTTTCGTGGTATTCTTTCCTTATAGACTACGAAACCGAAATATACTGTTTATACGGTTAAACTTCTGTGGTATTTTCTGGTGGGGGTACGGGACACAAACATCTGCAAATTTTCTAATATATATATATATGTTACAGGTCAAACCCGATTTTAGGCCAAACTAGATTGGCCTAGGCCAAACTGGTCTATCCTAACGCCCATCGGATAAACTAGTTTTTCCTAGGCCAAACCGGTCTATCCTAACGCCCATCGGATAAACTAGTTTTTCCTAGGCCAAACCGGTTTATCCTAATGTTCATCGGATAGACTAGTTTTTCCTAGGCCAAACTAGTCTATCCTAAGGCCCATAGGACAAACTAGTTTTTCCTAGGCCAAACTAGTTTGGCCTAACTCTTATAGGATAAACTAGTTCAGCCTGCTGTTTATTGGTCTGAACTAGTTTATCCTAGGCCAATTCAATTTGGCGTGATTTTATTGAATTCAATGACTGCCTCAGCGCCAACATTCTAGTTTCTCTTACGCTGATCTAGTTTGTCCTAGGCCAATGTAATTATCCGTGTTTTTATCTCACGGGCGTCAAAGTCAGCGAAATAAAGGACCCACAGGTTCTGTATGTATGTACGTACGCATGTATGTACGTACGCATGTATGTACGTATGTACGTACGAATGTACGTAACGCTATAATTCTTGATATAAATATCCGATTAGCTTCAAATTTTGGTTGTAGGTTCCTTCTGATAAGATACTTTTCTGATTAGTTTTGGAAAATCACTGAATAAGAATAAAGGGAGCGAACGGAAGTCTAATCTTTCACCGTTAATTTAGAGAAATGCATTTATCATGCAGAATTATCAGTTTTCATTTAAAATGTTAGATATAGAATTATTCTGACAAGGCGCCTCCAGGATTAGTTGTGGATGTTTATTGTTTAAGTGTTAAAGAAAAGGCAATGTAGGTACACCCCCCCCCATAATTTAGATAAATGGTTTTTAACGCAGAAATTACGGATTTGCTTCAAATTTTGCTTATAGGTTCTTTCTGATAAGGCAATTCCCTGAATAGTTTTGAGGGTTTAATGGTAAAGTACGAAGGGAAAATGACGGATTTCCCTCTTACCTATTAAAAATTAGTTTTTCCTACAGGCATATAGGTAAACAAGTTTGGCGTAGGAAATCTAGTTTATATAATTGGCGTTAGGATAAAATAGTTTGGCCTAGGCTAATCTAATTTGGCTCGAAATCGGGTTTGGCCGGTAAAAAACATGTGTTTCACTTGAATAAGTATAAATGTGTGTCAAGAGTAATTGCTTATAACATCAATACAGGAATTTCACATGTCCTCCCTAAAGACATAATGCATTTTACATGGGTTTTTTTTCCTGCGGACTCGTGCCAACTGAGATCAGGCTTGCATTTATTATTATTATTATTATTGCATATTCGAGCCAGATTGGAGGTGAACATAATTTGGAATCGAACAGCGTTTTCCACTTTTTAGAAATTAATTTCTTGTCGACATATAAGCTATTCTTGTCACGGCGTCAACTTTTTCTTTTCCGTGAAGTCGTAACAGAAAATTCGATTCAAAACATAGCTTTAATAGTATTTTCTCAAAGGTACATAACTTTTATGGAAAAAATGGTTAACACCATTCGATTACATATTTTCTGAGTGAGAATGCCTGTTAATCTTATGCCTTTCCGAAAATGAATTAATTCTTAAATGTGTTAGGATGTAGCTCTTTTGGATTTGAGAAAAGTCTTAAGGAATGACAGAGAAACATATTCACAAATTTACTTTTTACTGAACAGTTTAGTTATGATGTTTATAACTCTCCTTTTTTTCTTTTGTTCTAAACTACATTAATTATTTAATGAATCCCCATTTCAATATTGAAAGGTCTATGAAATTAAATAATAATATATTGTGTATTTTTCATTCTGTGAACACCTCGTAATTTAAAAATACATTGTAAATTTATCCAATATGTATGTATGCAGTATTTTTTAAAGGAATCCTAATTGTACGTTAAGTAAAATCTGAATTTTTGGCAGAAATTGAGTAGGGCCAGATTGAGTGGGACTGAGTCTTTTTTCACATATTTTCGTAAAGGCAGGGCTCGGGCTGAACTTTTAATTTTTACACAGGGTTACGGCAAAATAACTTTCCTTCGGGAATGGCGGGGCCCGGAACTCGAAATTCTGGCCCGTGCAAACCTCTAACAGTATTCTACAACGCATCGAATAAAATACATTATAATGGTGATGACAAAACGACTTTGCACAAGGTTAGCAATGGAACAGTAGTCGGGATCAATATTAAAAAGAATATTGCCCAATTAAACTGATGGCTTTGCATTCACAGGCTGTTTACAGTCATTGTGTATTTCAGCCTTATTTTTTTTGTAGAATAACACCCTCGAAAAATAAAGTAAGTTGGATTATTTTTTCCCATTTCCCCCACTTATATTTAACCATTGAACCCCCAAAACTAATCACAGATACGCTTTATAAAATTAAACAATTATCCAAAATTTGAAACAAATCAGATAATTCTGCTCAAAAAACGATTCATCTGATTTAGAGAGGGTAATCCCACATTCCTCCCTTTATACTTAATCATTAAACCCTCAAAACAATTCAGAGATTCGTCTTTTAAAGAAAAAACTATAAGCTATATTCAAAACTTACGGCAAATCGGATAAAACGGCATAAAAACCCATTTATCTAATTTAAGGAAGGTGATAAATCGTCCACTAACCCATTATACATAACCATAAGAAAAGACCCAAATTAATTAAAGAAGCACCTGATCAAATGAATTCATGTCCAAAATTTTAAGCAAACTTGATAATTCTGTATTATAACAAATTTATATATTTTAAGGAAGGAAATAAATTGCTGGTTCAGACCAAAAACCAAAGAACCACCAAAATTAATCAGTGAAACATTTTATCAGATTGAACAAATCTAAGATTTGCATGAAATCGGTTAATTCTGCATGAAAAACCCATTTAACAAAATTAGGCGGGATTCCCCCGTTCTTCCCTTTGTTCTTATTCAATTAATCCCCAAAACCAATTAGGGAAACGCCTTACCAGAATGAATCTATTTCTAAAATTTGAAGTAAATCAGTAAATTCTGCGTGAAAAAAGCATTTACATAAATTGAATAAACCTATATTGAAAGTTTGATGCAAATCGAGTCTTTCTATCAAAAATTATTGCGTTACGTACTTACAAACATACATAGATACAGAACCCACGTTCACATTAGTTCTCAGTCTTGGGTAGCTGACGAGATAAAAACATGTCAAATTACATTATTTCTATCAAGAGTTATCGCGTTACGTATATACGTACGTACATACATACGTACATACATACATACAGAATCTGCGAGTCCATTTTTCTTTGGCTTTGACGTCCATGAGCTAAAAACACGTAAAATTACACTGGCCTAGGATATACTAGATCAGCCTAGGACAAACTAGAATTTTGGCCCTGAGGCGGTCATTGAATCAAATAAAATCACGCCAAATTGAATTCGCCTAGGATAAATTAGATTGGCCTAGGATAAACTAGTTCAGACCAATAAACAGCAGGCTAAACTAGTTTATCCTATAAGAGTTAGGCCAAACTAGTTTGTCCTATGGGCCTTAGGATAGACTAGTTTGGCCTAGGAAAAACTAGTTTATCCGATGGACGTTAGGATAAACCGGTTTGTCCTAGGAAAAATTAGTTTATCCGATGGGCGTTAGGATAGACCGGTTTGGCCTAGGAAAAACTAGTTTATCCGATGGGCGTTAGGATAGACTAGTTTGGCCTAAAATCGGGTTTGGCCTGTAACATATATATATATATATATATATATATATATATATATATATATAGCATTAAAAATTTCTCTGGTTTTATTCTGCTTAAAATGACGTTTAAATCATATATCGATCTTAAATGGAACATAAAATATTAACTTTTTTCATATTGTTTTGTTTTTAAACAATAACTGTCTTGGAAACGACTTGTTGTGAAAATGCATATTTCTCCATAATGTGTTTGTTCACTATTTTTTGAATTTAAAGTGTTATAAATTGAGAACGTAGAACATAAATTGTTCAAACTTGAAACATGTCTATTTTGATTGTTTTACTGAAAATATGATTTTTTAAGTTACATTATTTTTATTTTTATTTATTTTTTTTTACTTTAAATATTTTTTATTTTTATTTAAATTAATATATTTTTAATGCTAAATCAAAATTAAAACATATATGTTAAGGGTTATTTACATGGTAAAAAAAATTGAAATTCAACAGATAATATTTTAAGTTATAACGATTTAAAATTCCACATTTTTTTCGCAGATTTTAAATTCTACATTTTTTTTTTTTTAATTCTGTGAAATTTTATCATGTGATTTTGTTTACAAATCATATGATTAACAATCACCAAAAACTTCAGAATATTAACTCAATAAATAAAAATTGTTTTAAAATGTGTCTTAAATGTCTCTTAAGGGAGACCCGTAAGGAAAAACCCAAAATTGTTATTATTGATTTTAAAGTAATGAATTTTGGTGTACTATTTAAGAATCTTTTTGTAAGGAATAATTAGCAAAAAAATTCACTTTTTATTAAAAAGTATATTTTTTATGTCGATTTTTATGATTTTTTTTGTGGAAAAATACACTTTTTAAAATTACTACTCCTCATAAAATTTTTAATATTTTGGCATTACTAAAATTTCTTAAATAGTGTTATAGTATATGGAAACGACCTAAGGAGAGATATTTTTAATTTTCTATTTTAATCAGCTAAAAAAAAAAGAGAGAAAGAAATTACGCATGGTAAATTTTCTTAAATTCGTTATAATTTTCATGTTTACCAATTTATGTAAAATTTTCAGAAATAATTAAAAATATATATATATCTCCTTACTTTTGTTGCAAATTTTTTAAAGATTCTAAAAACATAAACACTTTGTTTCTAAACCATTTTACCACTGAGCCTTAGTACTTTGAACTTAGGCAAAATATGGAAAAAGTCATTTTCAGGAAAACACGTTTTAAATGGCCGCTAGTCCTTTAAACTCTAGTGACTACAATTAAAATAAAAAGAATACTGCCCAGTTAAACTGATGGCATTGAGCTCACAGGCTACAAATACTAATTGTACATTAAAGCCTTATATTTTCAAGGGTTAATTCCGTTCGAAAAAAAAATTAAGAAGGGGAAACAGCTCTCCCCTTTCCTCTTTTTTTTATACTTAATCATTGAATCTCCTATACTATCAAAGACATGCTTTATCATATAAAAAATCTATATCCAAAATTCAGAGCAAATTAGATAATTCTTAATAAAAACCCATTTAGCATTTATATAATTTAAAAGGAGTTATCCCCTTCTTTTATACTTAACCATTAAACTTCCAAAACTATTCAGAGATTTGAACGAAATCTGAAAATTCTGCTTGAAAAACCTATTTATATAAATTAAGAGGGCATTAAGAGGGGGGGGGGGCATTAGAACCCCTGTTGCCCCTATTTATACTTATTCAATGAACACTTAATAGCAGTCACGGAATCGCCTCATCAGAATGATCCTAATCTAAATTTTGAACGAAAACTTAATTCTGCATGAAAATCCCATTTATATCAACTAACGGGGGGGGGGGCATTAGAACCCCTGTTCCCCCTATTTATACTTATTCAATGAACACCTAATAACAGTCACGGAATCACCTCATCAGAATGATCCTAATCTAAATTTTGAAAACTTAATTCTGCATGAAAATCCCATTTATATCAACTAACGGGGGGCATGAGCCCCCCGTTCCCCCTCTTATACATATCGAATGAACTCCAAAAACTAATCAAGGAAGCGCCTTGTCAGGATATACCTATATACAAAATTTCAAGTGGATCCGATATTTTTATCATGAGTTATCGCGTTACGCACATACGCACATACATACAGAACGGGCGGGCACATAAGCTCTCAGGCTATGATAGCCTGTGAGCTAAAAAGCTCATTTGCTACCTGTTCCAAGTGTCTCCGAGAACTGGAATTTTGCATGGATATTCGCAAATATGTATTTTATCGTTTTCTGAGATAAAATAAAATTTTTTTTGAACTTTTGATGATTTTTGGTCGAAAATGGGATTCGGGTCTCCCTAAAATACTTTAAATTTGGAGCGTGGTATTCCTTCCTTAGAGCTATGAAATCGGAGTATACTGATTATACAGTTATACATGTGTGCTATTCTTTCCTGGCAGACTATGAAGTCTATATGTTTAACCTTTTGATTACGAGGCAGAACAGGCGATTATTTATATTATCTGTCGTACCACAAATTACAGAAATTGTGTTTTGTTGCATATACCTTTTTAAAATACTCTATTATAAGTGTACAACAGAGATTATTTAGAAAAAAATGTATGAATAGAATTAAAAACATTTACGGAGACTTGCAGTGTCTAAAACCAGGATGCCACGGGGGACTATTTTCATATTCCATTCGCACCACTATTTCAAATAATAATAATAATAATATAATAATTTTAAAGTATATTTCTCTTGCACATGTTATCAAGTTGTACGGGATATTTTTTTATATTATTTTTATTTTATTTGTGGTGCGAGATAAATTAAAAAACAGCCGCCTGTGCCAGTCCTTAAATACCATAGTTAAAATGTTAAGAGACTACTTCACTCATCCAAAACTACACGAACGAGTATTACACACTAAAAGTCATTTAAATAAAGACATACATCAAAGAAATGGTGATTGATTGTTTCAGAAAGATTTAAAAATAAATAAATAAAGATTATAACATACTTCTTTAACCCATTACCCGCTGGTTTTGCATTCATGAGGCGGTAAAAATGAATGTGCTTGCTTTAATTAACTATCAAACTACCACAATTTTTTTACTTAAAAAAATCCCTTTTATAATAACAGAAACTTTCACCATTAAAGAAAGTGAGGATTATCTCTCAAAATCTGTGGTGACAAACATTTTTCATCAAAAAAGTTGATTACCCCTATTTTGCAGCTTCGACGATTAATGGGTAATATTGTAATGAGAGACTTGGAAAAAATTGCCTGAGATTATTACTAATGGAATTTAAATTCTATTACGAATGTAACATACCTTAACCCTAATAATCATTTACATTTAAAATATATATAGCGGAATAAAAAAATTTTACATTAAAATTAATAGTTAAATTAATTATAATAAAATTATAGCATCTATAATTTTACAGACAGGAAAATGCTATGTTAAAATTGGGGTGTCGCTTTTGCATTTTGCAATTAAAATTTTGTGGTTTCATAGACGAATCACTATACGTGAAAGAATAAAGGGTTGATAATTTCGTTATTTATTACGTTATTTATTTATGTTATTTTTTAAAATTTAGTTGTTTATTGTTCTTCATGATTGTTTAAGCTAAAATTCTAGAAGTCCTACATTGTAGTAGTTGGCTTAGCGTTTAACCACTTAACTAATCAATATTTTTCAAAAAAATATAATAATAAATAAATAAATAAAGTACAGTAAAACCCCGCTAATTCGGACCCCGTTAATCCGGATCTCCGGATAATCCGATGGATTTGGTCATTTTTTCGTTTCAAGTTTGAGAAACGATTAGCTAATTTCCATAACATTAACTTGTTTCATCGTCGTATTCTGAATAAAAAAAAACTTTTTAAGACAACTTTTCGGAAAAATACATTAATTTTTTTTATTTAAACTCTTCGATGTTATTTTTCAACAATGTATCACTAAGTTTGGCAATTCCAATTTTCTGAATTTTCTATTTAAACCACTTAGAAATGTCATAAAAAATCACTAGACAATAAATGAAGCAACATCTCATTTAGACAATTAATGGTTTATTTTGAATGTCAGGGGGAGACTACACACAACGAATTACATATGCTCAAGCGGATGCTTGACCGTACGGCTCGCAAAAGGTATAGAAGACTGGCACAGCAGAAAATATGTTAACTTTATTATTACAAAGTAAACATTTTTTCTGTCTCTAAATATTCAATAAGTTTAACTTAAACGTGTTTTTCTGTAAATATGTTTTATTTTATTTAATTTTTTTCTATTTATCCGGATAATCCGGATTTTCGATAATCTGGAATGGGTCTGGTCCCAATTAATCCGAATTATCGGGGTTTTACTGTACCTTCAAATAATGCTTTTTTTTCCTTGTCTTTTACACAATGTTTAATCTTTTATCGCCGTTTTTTCAAAGCAGGCATTTTTGTTTAATTGAATCAGGAAAATGCTCGGATTAAATAGCACAAAATTTTACTCAGAGAATAATAAATCATGATTGGACGTCGTGCGAAAAAATTATGACTGGCAAAAATACATTGATTGTATGAAGTATGGACATATCAGGGAAGCTGTTAACCTTTTCCGTTACGGAGTAAATCTGTTTTAAATAATTAACTTACACTAGAATTTAGCCTTTTAAGAAATTTTTAATGTTTTGTCACCGGTTTTTAAAAACAGAAATTTCAGTCTTCGCAAATCGAGAAAATGCTCTATAAATAAGGCGGATTTTACAGTAAAATTTCACTGGTGGATATTAAGAGAGATTCTTAAGCTTGTTCTCGGCCTAAAACATACATAACATGAATAAAACACGCAGTTGTTAAATATAAGGTATATTATAAAAAGAAAATTACAATTAAACATTTTTGGTGCCAGTAAAATAAAAATTAGGGTCTCTTTTTAAGGACAGCACTTCGGAAAGGGCCCAATTATAGAATTTTATAAGATAAAAACGTGACCGTATCTGTACCTTTATACCGATTTAAACTTGACGGACTAAATCCGAACAATGAAAACAGAATTAAAAAAATCGCTCCACACAAAACATGACGAGGGTTTTTCTTCTTCAAATAATTTCAAAAGTTATTAAAAAAAATTGGTGGAAAAAAATGGTTGCAGAAAAAGAAATTGTGAACGGCTGAATGGAGCAAAGAATCTTGCAAGTTGAAAAGGACAGAATAAGCGTGAAAAGTAGGTTTTTCAAAACTGGGTTTCGGCAAAAGATAGAAAAGAAGTTTTTAAACAAATACCTAGAATGCCTACAGCTAAAAATTCAATTTCAATGTTACCCAGGTAAAAAATGTCGAAAGCGATACTGGATATGAAAGTTCCGTGAAAGTGTAGAAGAAATGTTAATTCTGTATTTTTTTTTTTTTTCAAGTTAAAGCTCAAAGAAAAGGGCACATACCTTTTTTTTTCAGGTATTTTAGTTCAAACGTTTCACGTTTGAAGTTTCAGTATATTTTTTGTGGAAAAAACTTTGATTTACCCTTAAAAGCAAAGTTATGCTCATTCTATATTTATTTTACTTTTAACAAATAAATTAAGATCTCCGCTACCACTATATTTATACAGAAATTTTTATCTTGTAAAATTTAAAATAAAAAATATACATTGAAATTTTGGATGTATAATCAATAATATAAGAATGAAAAACATAATTCTAAAAGAATAATTCCTGTATCAGCATTTTTGAGTAAAAATCTTTCAAATAATGTCTTTTTTTTCATGTCTTTTACAGAATTTTTAATCTTTTATCGCCTGTAAAACATAAATTTTTGTCTAATTGAGCTAGAAAAATACTTTAATTAAATAATGGAATATTTACAATAAAAAATTACTGGTGAGAATAATAAATCATGAGTGGCATATGGATGCCAGTACGTCCCACGGGCAAATCAAGCTTAGCAAAAACACGTTTCCCGTATGACATACCGGTAAATTAGGAAAGCAGTTCACCCTTTCCAGCTCGGAATAAATCTGTTTGAAATAAATATCTACACCAGAATTTAAAGACAAATTTATCACAAAATATCAACTCTCTTAATTTTAGGTGTGTTCTAAAAAGAAAATTTTGATTAAATATTTCTGGTGCCAGTAAAATAAAAATTAGGTGTCTTTTTTAAGTACATCACGCCGGAAAGGGTCCTATTATAGAATTTTATAATATAAAAACATGACCGTGTCTTTATTCTTTTATATCGGTTTAAAGTTGACGCACTAAAACCGAATAATGAAAACTGAAATAAAAATTTTTAACTCTGCGCAAAACAGGACGAAGATTTTTCTTCTTCAAATAATTTTAAAAGTTATTAAAAAATGGTTGAAACAAGTCGTTGGAGGCCACCGTAATACTTACCCATCATTTATATGCATATGAAAATAAAACATGTGAAAACTATTTATATAATGTATTTCAATTCGAAAAGTAAATTTTATATATTATTAATACACATAGTAATAGTCTATTCATGAATTGCTGATGCACCAATTTCAACAAATTATATAAAACGCCAAACTACTCAAGAAGTACCAAACTGCGTAAAAGAAACATCCTTATAACTCCAAAAATAATAATCATATTAACTAACAATTTACTGCGTCGGATTAAGCGTCTCATTTTCAATTAAAATATACCTCTGAATTGAAATTTGAATGAAATACAGGGTCTTGAAAAATCGAAGAATGTGGAAAACAGGATTACAAACATCTCGACAACTCATAATCCGATCGACTTCGTTTTTTATGCAAAATTTGTGTTTTTTTATTGCCTTTTACATGCATTCCTTAAAATAAAAAAAATCGAAAATTTTTATATACCTTTCATCAGAACGAATTTTTCGAGAATCCGGAAAAAATAGTTCCAGATAATCGAGGTTGCCGATATTCGATAGGCTTCGTTCCAATTCTTACATGCTAAGTACATACAAAATTTCAAGTCTCTATCTCAATTTGTTCCTGAGATAGAGCGTTTACTGACAGACAGACGGACGGCAAATTTTTTTTCTAAAAATATGTTTTTCGAAATCTCCAGTGTCGAAAACGTGTAAATCCGTCAAAAAAAAATTTCGATTTTCAAAACGATTGCAAGACTTACCCTATACTACGTATGATGGGTAAGTAAAAAAATAAAAGCGGCAAAAATCTTGCTAATTGAAAAGGATAGAATACGCGTGAAATGTAGGTTTTTCAAAACTGGGTTTCTACAAAAGGCAGGAAAGAAGTTTTTGAACAAACACCTAGAATGTCTACGGTAGAACTAAAAATTCAATTTCAATGCTGCTGAGGAAAAAAAAAGTCGAAAGCTATACTGGATATGAAAGTGTAAAAGAAATGTCAATACTTTATTTTATTGAGGTTAAAGTTGAAAGAAAAGGGTATATACCTTTTTTTTTTTATTTTGCTCATCTATTTTAGTTCAAACGTTTTACGTTATAAGTTTCTTTATATTTCTTGTGAAAATGTTTAGGTTAACCCTGAAAAGCAAAGTGATGCTCATTCACTTTTTATTTAACTATTAACAAATAAATTAAGTTCTCCGCTACCACTATAATTATACAGAAACACTAATCTTCAAAAAATTATGTTAAAATTTCACTAATTAAAATTAAATATACAGTCAACTCTCGTTAATTCGAAATCGGATAATTCGAATCTTCGCTTAATTTGAACTAAACATGAAGTCCCGAAATTTTCAATGGTAGAATAACGTTAAACATTTTCATTAATTCGAATTTATTTTCTCTTGACTTCGTTTAATTCGAACTAACGAGAATTCCGATTTTTCATCTTTCATTTCTTTTTCACGGATTTTAGACATTTGAATAACTTTCCTACTTTGATTTTTGTTAAAATTGTTCCGAACGAATATACATATAATCCAATGCATTTGATATCCACTTTCTTAGTGCCTCGTCTGTCCATCAGTGACGTTTGAAAATTTTCTTCCATTGTGATTGTTTCTAATCTTTTAATTAGTTTATGTATTTATACATTCTAATTTAATATTTAGTCATATTCTAATGATAACAGACAAAATAAACTTAAAAACACTATAAAATGAATTCCTTTGTGATATACCATATTAAGCATGTTCTCATTTCATATTTTCCATAATTCGAATTTCGGATAATTCGAACATTTCTTGTGGTCCCGAGGAGTTCGAATTAACGAGAGTCGACTGTATATCTTAAAATTTCTCGTGTGCAATTAATAGTATAAGAAGAAAAAACAATTCTAATAGAATAATTTATGCATTTGATGGTTAATAATTTAATGTGCAGTTTAGTTTGTATGTCACCTATCTGTATTTGCTTAATTTCTTAACTAGAAGTTGGTCCATGAAATTTCAATACATAATTGAATTTTGTAATATAAAAACGTGACCCTGACTTTACTTTTAAACCGATTTAAACTGCACCTACTAAAACCGAACAATGAAAATTGAACACATACGCTGTAATCTATTTCAAAAATTTTCGCTCCAAAACATGACGAGGGTTTCTTTTTCTTCAAATATTTTCAATAGTTATTTAAAAAAATGCTTGCAGAAAAAAAAGAGAACGTCTAAACGGAGCAAAAATCTTGCAAGTTGAAAAGGACAGAATAAGCGCGAAAAGTAGGTTTTTCAAAACTGGGTTTTTACAAAAAATAGGGAAGAAGTTTTTGAACAAATACCTAGAAAGCCTACGGTAAAACTAAAAATTCAATTTCAATGCTACTCAGGGAAAAAAAAAATATCGAAAACGATACTGGATATGAAAGTCTCGTGTAAGTGTAAAAGAAATGTCAATACTTTATTATATTTAAGTTAAAGCTCAAAGAATACATTTATTTTCAGGTATTTTAGTTCAAACGTTTTACGTTTTGTGTTTCTATTTATTCCTTGCAGAAATATTTTGAATAAACCTTAAATGCAAAGTGTTGCAAATTTGCATCACTTTTTATTCAATTTTTACTTTCTTCTATCTTCAATAGAAGAAAGTATTGTAATCGAAATTTTTTCGACTTCCGGTTTTCGACGGATTTACACGTTTTAGGGGTCAGAGATTCCATAAAATATGTTTTTACAAAATGTCTGTCTGTCTGGGTGTGTGTGTGTGTGTGTGTGTGTGTCTGTCTGTGTGTCAGTATGTCGCCATTCTACCATCAAAAATTTTATGAAGTTATGCATCGAATTGAATCAAATTTTTTGTGTATGTGTATGACTATGGCTAGTTGGTCCTCCCTGAATTTGAAAAAAATCCGCCGGAAGGCGGCGCTGCAATCGCCATTTTTGTGCCATTTTCAATATTGTACCGACCAAAAGTATATGAAGTTATGCATCGAATTGAACCAAATTTTTTGTGTATGTGTATGACTATGGCTAGTTGGTCCTCCCTGAATTTGAAAAAAATTCGCCGGAAGGGGGCGCTGCAATCGCCATTTTTGTGCCATTTTCAATATTGTACCGACCAAAAGTATATGAAGTTATGCATCGAATTGGACCAAATTCTTTGCGTATGTGTATGACTATGGCTAGTTGGTCCTCCCTGAATTTGAAAAAAATCCGCCGGAAGGGGGCGCTGCAATTGCGATTTATGTGCCATTTTCAATATTGTACCGACCAAAAGTATATTAAGTTATGTATCGAATTGAACCAAATTTTTCATGTATGTGTATGACTATGGCTAGTTTGTCCTCCCTGAATTTGAAAAAAATCCGCCGGAAGGGGGCGCTGCAATCGCGATTTTTCTACCATTTTCAATATTATACCGACCGAAAGTACATGACGTTATGCATCGAATTGAACAAAATTCTTTGCGTATGTGTATGACTATGGCTAGTTGGTCCTCCCTGAATTTGAAAAAAATCCGCCGGAAGGGGGCGCTGCAATTGCGATTTATGTGCCATTTTCAATATTGTACCGACCAAAAGTATATGAAGTTATGTATCGAATTGAACCAAATTTTTCATGTATGTGTATGACTATGGCTAGATTGTCCTCCCTGAATTTGAAAAAAATCCGCCGGAAGGGGGCGCTGCAATCGCGATTTTTCTACCATTTTCAATATTATACCGACCGAAAGTACATGATGTTATGCATCGAATTGAACAAAATTTTTTGTGTAAGTGTATGGCTATGGCTAGTTGGATCGCCCTGAATCTGAAAAAAATCCGCCGGAAGGGGGCGCTGCAATACCGAATTTTATGCTATTTTCAATATTGCACCACATAAAAGTGTATGAAGTTAGTTCTAGAACTGAGCTAAACATTTTTTATATGATTATTTTTTGATAAGGCAAATAGGTCCTTCCTGAATTTGAAAAAAAAAATCTGCTTATCATTCTATTGTCTATCGGAACGTGCAGAGACGGAAATTCGTTTTTACTCCGTTTAATTGATTGGAGCAGAAATTTAAAATGAAAATCAAAGTTGGTAAGGTATTGAATTAAAATTATTAAAGCA
Source organism: Maratus speculifer (assembly GCA_964019185.1). Lineage (NCBI taxonomy): Eukaryota > Metazoa > Arthropoda > Arachnida > Araneae > Salticidae > Maratus > Maratus speculifer. The sequence goes on from CAXHSM010000003.1 coordinate 1,625,608, forward strand.
TTAAAATGAGTAACATTTTTTTTAAATATTAAAATGTATGTATGAGATAGAAGAAAGTTTTGGGATTGACACATCCAACTAGTTAATAAATAAATTGAGTTATGCATTACCACTATAATTATACAGAAATATTACTCTTCAAAAATTTTTATTTATATTTTATAGGATGAAATTAAGATGCACCCTAAAGCTTCTAGTGTACAATCAATAAGAAAATCACATAAAAAAATTCTAAAAAAAAATGTGATTTATTTATTAATTATTTCGTATGCAGTTTGGTTTAAAAGGGCTTCTATCTTTATTTGCTTTATTTTTAACTAGAAAATGGTTTGAAGAAATTTCAATACATAATTGAATTTTATAATATAAAAACATGACCCTGACTTCATTTTTTTACCGATTTAAATTTAACATACTAAAACCGAACAATGAAAACTAAACACATAAATTGGAATTTATATTTAAAAATTTCACTCCGCTCAAAAAACATGACGTGGATTATTTTTTTTCAAATAATTTCAATAGTTATTTTAAAAAAAATGCTTGCAGAAAAAGAAATTGAGGGCGGCTGAGCGAAGATCTTGCTATTTGAAAAGGACAGAATAAGCATGAAAAGTAAGTTTTTCAAATCTGGGTTTCTACAAAAGATAGGGAATAAGTTTTTGAACAATACCTAGAATGTCTAGGGTAGAACTAAAAATTCAATGTCAATGCTACTGAGGAAAAAATGTCGAAAACCATACTGGATATGAAAGTCTCGTGAAAGTGTAAAAGAAATGTCAATACTATATTATATTCAAGTTAAAGCTCAAAGGAAAGGGCACATACATTTTTTTCAGGTATTTTAGTTCAAACCTTTTACTTTTTCAGTTTCTTTATATTTTTCGTGGAAATGTTTAGCTGAACCCTTAAGTGCAAAACGATGCAAATTTGCATCACTTTAACTTTAACTATCTAACTTTAACTTTAACTATCACTTTAAGTTTAACTTTAACAAATAAATTAAGTTCTTCACTAATTTAAATTTTATCACGATTGCAACATACCTGAGCTCATTTATATTTTAAAAAATTCATCGAATGGGAAATTTTATATTAATATTTATAATTACGTAGAACCCCGATAATCCGGATCGGGTTTTTCGCTTTTTTTTCAAGTTTGAGAAGCGATTGGATAATTTCTTTAACATTAACATGTTGCATCGTCGTATTCTGAATAATAAAACAAAAAAATTTTCGCCAATCGCTTCTCAAAGTTGAAAAAAAAAATGAAAAAACCGATCCGGATTATCGGGGTTCTACTATCAATAAGATTATAACTGTAGCATGTATAATTATGTTACTATTTATATATTTTAAAGATAGAAAAATGATACATTAAAACTATCCTGCCACTGCTGCATTTTGCAATTAAAATTCTGTGGTTTCATAAACAAACCACTGTCTGTTGAAAGGTTAATCCTTTCAAGGGAGTGGTTTATTTTTGGACCACCTAAATTTTATTCTTAAATGGGACATTGACATCAGATTTTTGAACTGAAAATTTTCCTTTTACTGAATATGAGAAGAAAAATCTTTTGCTTATTTTGAGATAAATTTAATTGCGAATTCCGGTGTCAATCATGCATTTCTATATTTTTCGAATAGATGCACTTTGCCCCTCAAAGAGATAAATCCTAGGAGGACGAGGTACAGTCGGCTCTCGTTAATTCGAACTCGTCGGGATCACAAGAAATGTTCGAATTATCCAGAGTTCGAATTACGGAAAAAATGTTTAATAACATATTATTACAAAGGAATTAATGTTATAGTGATTTTTAAACTTATTTCGTCTATTATCATTAGAATATGACTTAATATTAAATTAGAATGTATAAATACATAAACTAATTAAGCGATTAGAAACAAGCACAATGGAAGACAAATTTAAAGCGTCACTGATGGACAGACGGGGCACTAAGAAAGTGGATATCAAATGCATGGGATTATATGTATACTCGTTCGGAACAATTTTCACAAAAATCAAAGAAAGTTATTCAAATGATCTGAAATCCGTGAGAAAGAAAAGAAAAATGAAAAATCATGAATTCTCGTTAGTTCGAATGAAACGAAGTCAAGAGAAAATGAGTTCAAATTAATGAAATTTTTTAGCGTTATTCTACCATTAAAAATTTTGGGACTTCATGGTTAGTTCGAATTAAGCGAAGATTCGAATTATCCGATTTCGAATTAACGAGAGTTGACTGTATATGTGAAGCATAAAGTGCTCAGAATCCTTGTTTATTCCCACCAGTAAAATTTTGTTGTAAAATTTATCTTATTTAATAAGAGCATTCTTTGGATTTAATGAGGTAGAAATTTCTGTTTTTAAAAACCGGCGACAAGACATTAAAAATTTCGTAAAAGGTTCCCGTCTCAAAAGGATTGAAGGTTAATAATTAAGTTATTTATTTCGTTATTTTACATATGTTATTTCTTCAAGATTTTCTTAACTACAACTTAAAGCTTCTATCTAGAGCTGGTTTATTTTTTAACTAGAAGTTGTTCAAGAAAGTTCAATACGCAATTGAATTTTATAACATAAAACATGACCATATCTTCACTTTTATACCGATTTAAGCTTGATGGACAATGAAAGAACAATGACAGAACAATGAAAACTGAACTTATAAGCTAAAATTTATTCCAAAATTTTGCTTCGCGGAACAAAATATGACGAGGAATTGTCTTCTTCAAATAATTTAAATAGTTATTATTTATTGCATTATTTTATTTATGTTATTTTATTTTTCATCGTAGATATTTATTGTTCGTCACGATTTTTTGAAACTAAAATCCAGAAGCTTCTATTTATAGTGGGTTTGATTTTTAACTCGGAGTTGATTCAAGAACGTTCAATATATAATTGAGTTTTACAATATGATGCCCGTATCTACCGTAATTTCGGGTGTATAAGCCGCAGTTCAAACAAGTCTTTTTCGACCCAGAATTTTTTAAAAAACAAATATAGCTAGTCAGATCGCCGTAAATATTTGTCTTCAATCACTAAATAAGATTTCTGGGTCCGAAAAGAATTGTTTGATCTGCGGCTTATACACCCGAAATAACGGTACTTTTCCACCAATTTAAACTTGACGGACTAAAGCCAAACAATGACAACTGAACACATAAGCTGAAATCTATTAAAAAAATTTTCGCTCTGCTCAAAACATGACGAAGATTTTTTTTCTTCAAATAATTTCAATAGTTATTTTTAAAGAAATCTTGCAGAAAAAGAAATTGAGAGCGGCTGAAAAGAGCAAAAAAAAATCTTGCTAGTTGAAAAGGACAAAATAAGCGTGAAAAGTAGGTTTTTTAAAACTGGGTTTCTACAAAAGATAGGAAAGAAGCTTTTGAACAAATACCTAGAATGCCTACGGTAAAACTAAAAATTCAATTTCAATGCTACTGGGGGGGGGGGGGGGGGGGAATGTCGAAAGGATACTGTATATGAAAGTCTCGTGAAAGTGTAAAAGAAATGTCAATACTTTATTTTATTCAAGTTAAATCTCAAAGAAAAGGGTACATACATATTTTTAAAGGCATTTTAATTCAAACGTTTTACGTTTAAAGTTTCTTTATATTTCTTGTAGAAATGTTTCGGTTAACCCTTAAATGCAATGTGACGCGCATTCACTATTTAATTAACTTTTAACAAATAATTTAAGTTCGCGTTACCACTATATTTATACAGAAAATTGTGTAATGATGTAAAATTTAAAATAAAAAAGTATATCTTGAAATTTCTGATGTATAATCAATAGTATAAGGAAAAAAAACCATAATTCTAAAAGAAATATTCCACTTATGTAATCTATATTTAAAAAAAAAAAAAAAAAAAAAAACTTTCAAATAATGTCATTTTTTTCATGTCTTTTACAGTATTTTTAATCTTTTATTACCGGTTTTTCAATACAGAAATATTTTCCAAATTAAATCAGAAAAATGCACGGTTTAAATAACACAAAATTTACAATAAAAATTTGCCGGTGAAAATGATAAATCATAAATTGAATATGGATGCCCGTACGTGGTTAAGTAAATCATGAAACGACAAAAACACGTAATACGGGCATATCAAAAAAGCAATCAATGGTTAATCATTTCGTTCGCAGTTTAGATATTCTAGTAATTTTAAATTAGCAAATGCAACAGTAGAACGTTTATTTTAAACAGAATTTTATATTTACAATGCGTGTGAAGATTTTTTTTTTTTTTTTTCGTAAAACCTGATGTCAATCAATCTTTTCAAAATTTTAGCAACGTACGAAATCTAAAGTTATAAAGAAAAACGTAGCCTACAGGCAACATTGTTTTCATGTAGGATAGTTTGACTACAAAACTATTAAGTAAGAGGAACTGACATATTAACCCTTTCCGGCACACTGTGCCCTGCTTATGATACCTAATTTTAATTCCAAAGTTGCAATCGGCACCAATAATATTTTTGTAAAATTTTGCTTTTACAATAAAAGCTTCAACTAAGGAATTCAAAATATCTAACGAATTCGATTGTGAATTCCGGTGTCAGTCGATAATTTCTACTAAGAAATTCAATATATCTAAAGAATTCGATTATGAATTCCGGTGTCAGTCGATAATTACTCACTGTACTAACATTGGGACGTTAGTAAAATGAGTTTGTCCGTTCCGGGAAGGGTTAAGACAATGAAATCTTGACTCATTTCATTGCAATTTATATATAACTTTTTTCTTGAAGATTTTTCTGGTCCGAATCGATAATTAGTCCACTGATCGGTGTCGAATTGACATCTTCCCGGCGTTCTAGTGTTATACTAACACAATAAATTTACATAGAAAATTTCTATTTTTTTAACCGACTTATAAATAGAAAATACCAATAAAAAATATTGAAAAAACTTCTCTTTATTTTTACTGGTGGAAGTTCATTTTGACGGTTGTAGTTTCACAACATTGTGGCAACCAAGACTAACTCCTGTCAGTGTCTGTCAAAAGATTATAATGCCTATCCAACTGACAAAAGTAAAAAAGAAATAGAAAACTTTAAACGTCATCTGTAACTAAAAGACAATACACCATTTGTCCCTCTTCGTTATTTATAACTTCATTAATTTAACTTGGTTACGACAATGTATGTTTAGAAAAAGCCTTTCTATAAATACCCATTCTGCGATTGTTGATATGCAAAGAAAAGAAGTTTGTGAAAAAGTAAAAAACTGTACGAACTATGATCCATATTAGTGACATGGTATGTTAAATTTCAATTCTGAAAAAGTCTTTTTCTTGTAATAAAGATTCCTGGATATTTTTAACCCTTTGGGGACGAGGGACACATATACGTGCCGCAAATAGGCTTAAGAATTAGTGTTTATAGCCACCAGTAAAATTATACTAGAAATTTTGACTTATTTAATCGAAACATTTTCTCGATTTAATAACATAAAATTTCTGTATTTTAAAAACGGTGTCAAAACATTAAAAATTTCCTAAAAAACTCCCGTATCGAAGGGGTTATGTCTCAATGAATGTTTATTTGATAATAAACATGATTTAAACCAGAAAAATATAGGGAGAAAAAAAATAGATAAAAGCATTTTATTAATATGTCATTCACATTTATGGTTACATTATGATAATGTTGAAATATACACACTTGCCAACCTCCGGCTTTTTTTAAATTGACAAAACATTCTTCGAACCAGAAATTTTATTTAATTAATGGAACCATTTGTATTTTAATTAACTATCACTTAGAGGTAGGAAACATTTTATTTAATATATTTTCTGGTTGAAAGAAAGTTTTTTTGTTTAATAAAAAGCCGGAGGTTGGCAACTCTGAATATATATTCAAATTCAATTAAATGCTGAAATAAAACTTTAAAGAAATAAATTAGGTAGAACTATCAAAATGTCACAAAACTCGTAGAAATCCCCCAACTATTTTTCCCAAAAGTTTAATTTAAGCAACTTTGGTACCTTTGCAAAGTTTGTTCGTTGTAACCACTTATTTTTTAAGAAGCATTTTTACTTTAATTTACATTAAATGCGGTGAAACACTAGTAAAAAAATTGTTTAAGTGAATAAAAATATAAAAAATAACAATAAATACCAACCAGAATATAACAGTAAAATCGTGTATTCAAATCTACGATTCGTTAAGAGTTAATTTGGCATAGATAAAAAATATTTTAAACTGGAAAATGCCCTTGATGCACCGTTATTTCTTTAATTTCATGTTTCAGTGTGGAATCAATTTCTATTTGCATATGTACAACATTTATGTTTTGAAACGTGCATCATCTGAATCATCTTTATCTAAATTTCATCATTTTCGAATTATTGACAACGTTTTACAATAAAAGTATTGCTTAAAACCTAAAATTCACTTTCCTTTTCAGAATTTCATTTTTTCCAATTTTAAATTCAAACTTCGCACATTCGCGTCTTATTTATACCTGTGAAAACCAATAAATTGATATACTTTATGTAATATAGTCATCTTTCATCTTATCGGTTTCTACTATCTGCGGCACAAGAGGAAGATGCACATCGATGGAAAAGGGAGGACGGTGTTTCATCGCTTTTCACTAAAAGAGGATTCCTGCAATGAATGTGTTTCTATTACGAAAGATTGTTTGAAGAAAATTGCACTTTTATTTCTTATCGATGTCGTATTTAATCCAATTTTACTAATGTCTTTTACCGACGATACTTTTATCGACGGAAAAGTTATTTTATGACTCAATCTTTTCAAAAAGTGACGCTTTGTATTAAAATTTTCATTACTCTATGTACATTGTAAAAAAAAAAAAATCTGTAAAGGTACTATACTTTATCTAGGAAACTGGGATTCCAGGAACTTTTCCTGTAACGGTAATAACAAAAACTCAAGTTTTAGAATCGGTTACATGAATTTTTCCTGTTATCGTTACATGAAAAGTTCTTGGAATCCCAGTTTCCTAGAAAATGTTTAGTATCTTTACAGATTTTTTTACAATGTACTATATAATTTATTTATACAAAATTAGAATGCCTTTTTTTTTTTTTTTTTTTTTTTTTTTTTTTTTTTTAACTGAAAATGTGAATACGAAAATTATTTCAAAATTTGAATTTGAGTTTCATTTTTAAGATTAAATTTAGAAGTAAAAGAAATAGTAAATTTTACTTCGTGCGTTTGTTTTATAACTACTTTTATAACTGTTCAGTTGTTGGTGTAATCGTAATGGTTGTTGCACTGTAATGCAAAAATTTATTAACATAAAATGTATTGCTATTTTATATATTAGATTCACTATTTTGGAAATAATACGACTTTACCTTAAATAGGACGATATCACCACAGCAACCAAGAATCATAACCTATGATGGAATATCACTAAAATAAATTCTTATAATAAGATTTAATGTAACAAAGAAAACTTTTTTCAACATCTCTTTAAATTTTGATTCGATCTTCATAAAATTTAAAAAGACTCTATAAATATCTCCAGTTATTATACATATTAAATTTCAAAGCATTCTATTTTATAGCTTTTGTGCTGTTAAATCCGGAAAGACGTCTGTCTTTCCGATAGACACACGGACCACAAAGTGACTAGAAAAAATTCTGCAACAGTTATAAATATCAATTTTCAAACAATTCACATCTGTAATTTTTGTGCCGTTAAATGCGTTCAGCTGTACAGACATTCGAATGGACTAGACGATAACAATAGGAGTTATACGTATTTATACAATTAAGAACGCGCCTAAAAAAGTGGCCTATATTTACCGTGTAAGACACGGTCACGAGTATAATGGGTTAATATTAATAAACATTTATTTGGATATATTTAACATCAAATGGATATATTAAAGATAATTGATAATATTTATGATATATTCAAATTTCAAATAAATAATATAAAAATAAATTATTATTCAAATAAATAATATAAAATGGGTCGCAAACTAATTCATCATTCATAAACTAAATTTATTCTCTTCGAATTACTGACAAAACTTTACAAATAACAAGTATTGCTTAAAACCTAAAATTCACTGTCCTTTGCAAAATTTTATTTTATTCCAATTCTAAAGTCAAACCTAGCACTTTCCGGTGTAATGTATGCCTGTGAAAGCCGATAAATCGATATACTTTATATAATATTCATCTTTCATCGTCATATGATCGGCCCCTGCTTTCTGCGGCACAAAAGGAAGATGAACATCGATAGAAAGGTGTTTCATCGCTTATCACTAAAGAGGACTCCTATAATGAATGTGTTTCTATTAGGAAAGAGTGTCTGAAGCAAATTGCGCTTTCATTTCTCATCGATATATCGATGCCCTATTTAATCCAATTTTGCTAATGTCTTTTATCGATATTTAGAGTCGAAGAAGTTATTTTCTGATAAAATATTAAGAATAATGGAAATTTAGTTTTGAAATTCAATTATTTATATAGAGATCTATGACTTATATATGATATACTTTATTTGTACAAAACAGGAACAACTTTTTTTCAACGGAAAACATGAATGCGAAAATGTTTAAAATTTAAATTTCGGCTGAATTTATTTCTAAATATAATCATATTTAGAAAATAAAGCAAGTCGAAAATTGTGCGTTCAACGTGGCAAATGAGGTGTGTTTGTACTATAACTCATTTTATAAATGTACAGATCTTGGTGAAATAGCTGATGCACTATTATACAAAAATATATCAATACAAAATTTATTATAATTCTGTATATTAATTTCAGAATTTCGAAAATAATAGGGTTTTATTTCAAACTTGTCGTAATCACCATGGCAACCTAGATCCTATCATGGAATATCACTGAATTCATTTCATATGATAGTATGTGATAGAGTAAAGAAAACTTTTATTATTACATTTTGTTAAAATTTTGATTTGATTTTCATAAAATTTTACATAACTCGAAAAAATTCTTAGCTGCCAACTTTTACGCATTCTTGCTACCACTAAAATTTTAAAGAGATTTTCTTTCTGTCTAACTGTAAGATTTTTGACGATCAAATATGACAATATTTACTAATTTACTAATTTTTGTGGTAGGAAAAATGCATAAAAGTTAGCAGCTATGTATAGATTAAGTTTCAAACTATTCGCTTCGGGAATTTTTTCGCTGTTAAATGCGGGTAGCCGGATAGACAGTTGAATGTACCGGACGATGACTATAGGCTTTGCGAAGAGAGAGACTTACATTTCCCGTGTAAATGACGCTCACGAAAATTAATGGGTTAATATTAATAATAAAGAATTAATATTTTTTAATAGTTGTACTAATTTTCTAACATATTTTCAAAAAATTTTGAAAAAAAACCCCATGAAAGTTAAAATATTACAATATTATGCAAACTGCCCTTTATTCAAATAAATTATAAAAAATAACTTGAAATCTAATTCATCATTCATTTAAAAACTAAATTTATCCCCTTCGAGTTACTGACAACATTTGACAAAAATAAGTATTGCTTAAACCCGAAATTCAGTGTACTTTTAAATATTTTATTTTTTCCAATTGTAAAGTCAAACCTAGCACTTTCGGGTGTAATGTATGTCTGTGTAAGCCGATAAATCGATAAACTTTATATCATAGTCATCTTATCGGTTTCTGCTATCTGCGGCACAAAAGGAGGGTACGCATCGATGGAAAGGGAGGGTGGTATTTCATCGCTTTTCACTAGAGAGGATTCCTATAATGAATGTGTTTCTATTAGAAAAGTTTGTTTGAATCAAATTGCGCTTTCACTTCTTATCGATATATCGATATCCTTTTTTATCTTATTTTACTTAAGTATATGAATTTTATATATTATATATATTTTGTTCATACAATACTGGAACAACATTTTTTCAACTGGAAGTGTTTTATGTATTTATTTATTTATTGTACTTAACTTTTGTACTTAACTAATTCTTCATCGTCGAATTAATAAGAACATTTTACAGTTACAAATATTGCTTGAATTCTAAAATTCACTCTCCTTTTGAAAATTTTATTTTTTCCAATTCTAATGTCAAGATTATTAGGTCACGAGAATAATAGGTTAATATTAATAAACAATGTTTTTTTATAAATTTTTTAATAGTTGTAATAATCGTCTAACATATTTTCGAAAAATTTCGAAAACTACTATGCAAGGTAAAATTATTACAGTGTTATAAAAATTGACTTATATTCAAATAAATTATATAAAATGTTTCGTAAACTAATTCATCATCTTCGAATTACTAAGAACATTTTACAGTTACAAATCTTGCTTGAATTCTAAAATTCACTCTCCTTTTGAAAATTTTATTTTTTCCAATTCTAAAGTCAAGCCTGGCACTTTTGCATGTGATGTCTGTCTAAGAAAGTCTAAAAATCGACATACTTTACATGACAGCAATTTTTCATCGTCATCTTATCGGTTTTTGCTATCTTGCGCACAAATGTTTCATCGCTTTTCACTAAAGAGTATTCCCGTAATGAATGTGTTTCTATTAGGAAAGAGTGTCTGAAGAAAATTTCGTTTTCATTTCTTATCGATATATCGATGTCGTGTTTAATCCTATTTTATTAATGTCTATTGTCGATATTTAGAGAAGAAGTTGTTATTTTGAGACAAAATATTTACAAAAATGGAAGTTTAGTATTGAAATGTTCATTATTTATATAAGAATTTATAATTTGCGTGTACTTTATATACATTATAATTTATGTATACAAAACTGGAACACCTCTTTTTTTTTAAGCTAAAAATGTGAACACGAAAACTATTTCAGAGTTTGAATTTGAGCTTCTTTTTAAAATTATGTTTAGAACATAAAAGAAGTCGAAAATTTTACATCGTGCGTTTCTATTATAACGGAAAATTATTTATAAATATTCTGATCTCAATGTAATAGTTGCTACACTGTAATGGAAAAATGCATTAACACAATATTTATTGCAATTCTATATACTAGATTCAGTATTTTCTAAATAATACGACTTTGTCTTAAATAGGGAGTCATCAACATAGCAACCCGGAATCATGACCTATCATTGGACATCACTGAAATAATAATTATGTATAGTAGGATTTATATAATGAAGAAAAAAAGTTAATATCTTTCTAAATTTTGATTCGATTTTTATGAAATTTAAAATGACTCTATAAAATTCTGCAATGACTATATATATTAGATTTCAAATCCTTCTATTTGGTAGTTTTTGAGCTGTTAAACGCGGACAGACAGACGTACAAGACAGTGACTATAGGTTCTAGGTATTTATCTAAGTACAAATGCACCTAAAAAGTATTCTATAATTCCAGAGAAAGTCCCGGTGGCGAGAATTAATGTGTTAATACAAATAAGCAAAAAAAAAAAAAAAAAATACTTTATTTAATAGCGACAATAATCTGACACTTTACTGAAAAAAAACCTGGGAAAAGCTACGAAATATAAAATTATTACAATATTATGCAAATTGTCCTTTATTCAAATAAATTATATAGAATATTTGTCAAATTAATTCATCATTCATAAGTTAAATTTGTCATCTTTGAGTTACTGATAGCTTTTTATTATAACACATACTGCTCAAGACATGAAATTCGCTTTCCTTTTCAAAACTTTATTTTTTCCAATTCTAAAGTCAAACCTAGCACTTTCGCCAGTGATGTATGTCTGTGAAAGCCTATAGATAAATCGATATACTTCATATAATAGTCATCTTTCATTGTCATCTTATCGGTTTCTGCTATCTGTGGTAAAGGAAGATGTACATCGATGGAAAGTGAGGATGGTATTTCATCGCTTTTCACTAAAGAGGATTCCTGTTAGGAATGTGTTTCTATTAGGAAAGAGCGTTTGAAGCAAATTGTGCTTTCGTATATTATCGATATATCGATGTCATGTTTAATCCTATTTTACTAATGTCTTTTATCGATATTTAGAGACGAAGGATTTATTTTGTGCAAAAAATATTTACAAAACCAGAAATTAACTTCTGAAACGTCCATCATTTGTAATGTTATCTATACTTTATACGCACTTTATGTACTACTATATATTTTATTTTTTAATTAGAAGACCTTTTCTTCAACCGAAAACATGAATGCGAAAAGAGTTTCAAAACTTGAGTTTGAGCATTATTTTTAGAATTATGTTCATAAGTCGAAAAATATAAGTCAGTGGCCAAATGAGGTGCGTTGCAACTGTAACTAATTTATAAATATTCATATCTTGGTGCAATAGTTGTTGCACTAATAGTTAAAAATGTACTAATACAAAATTTATTGTGATTCTGTTTATGAAATTTAGTTATTTGGAAATAATATGTCTAGGACGTTATTACCATAGAAACCCAGAGTCACGACCTATCATAGGACATCACTGAATTAATTTCATATGATAGGTTTTAATATAATGACAAAAAAATTAACATATTTTTAAATTGTGATTTGATTTTAATAAAATTTAAAATGGCTCTATAAAATTCTGCAATAATTATATATATTAAATTTCAAATTATTCTATTTGGCAGTTTTTGAGCTGTTAAACGGACAGACAAATGGACGTACTATAGGCTCTACGTATTTATCTAAGTACGAATGCACCAAAAAAGTATTCTACAATTCCGCTGAAAGTCACGGTCGTGAGGATTGATGGATTAATATTGATAAAAAATATTATACTTTAATTAATAGGGACAATGATTTCAAACTTACTTTTAAAAAAATCAGGAAAAAACTTGAAAGATAAAATTATTACAATATTATGCAAACTGTCCTTTATTGAAATGAATTATAAAATGTCTCGTAAATTAATTCATAATTCATAAGCAAAATTTATCATCTTCGAATTACTGATAACATTTTACTGTAATAAATATTGATTAAAACCTGAAATTCACTCTCCTTTTCAAAAAATTATTTTCCAATTCTAAAGCCAAACCTAGCACTTTTGGGTGCAATGTATGTCTGTGAAATCGATATACTTTTACTTACCCATCATACGTAGTATAGGGTAAGTCTTGCAATCGTTTTGAAAATCGAAAAAAAATTTTTGACGGATTTACACGTTTTAGATAGTGAAGATTCCGAAAAACATATTTTTAGAAAAAAAATTTTGCCGTCCGTCTGTCTGTCTATCTGTCTGTAAACGTTCTATCTCCCGAACAAATTGAGATAGAGACTAGAAATTTTGTATGTAGTTAGTATGTAAGAATGGGACAAACCCTATTGAATATCAGCAACCTCGATTATCCGGAACTATTTTTTTCGGACTCTCGAAAAATTCGTTCTGATGAAAGGTATATGAAAAGTTTCGAATTTTTTTGTTCTAAGGAATGGACGTAAAAGGCAATAAAATAACACACATTTTGCATATAAAACAAAGTCGATCGGATGATTAGTTGCCGAGATATGTGTAATCTTGTTTTCCACATTCTTCGATTTTTCATGACCCTGTATTTCATTCAAATTTCAATTCAGAAGTATATTTTAATTTTAAATGAGAAACTTAATCCGACGCAGTTAATTGTTAGTTAACAGAATTATTATTTTTGGAGTTATAAGGATGTTTCTTTTACGCAGTTCGGTACTACTTGAGTAGTTTGGCGTTTTATATAATTTGTCGAAATGGGTACATCAGCAGTTCTTTAATATAGCATTACTATGTCTATTAATAATATTTAAATTTTGTTTATGAATTGCAGTGCATTGTATAAATAGTTTTCACATGTTTTATTTTCATATACATATCCATGTTGGGTAAGTATTACGGTGGCCCCCAACGACTAGTTTATAATAGTCATCATTCATCGCCTTCTTATCGGTTTCTACTATCTGCGGCACAAAAGGAAGATGCACATCGGTGGAAAGTGAGGATGGTGTTTCATCGCTTTTCACTAAAGAGGATTCCTGTTAGAAATGTGTTTCTATTAGGAAAGAGTGTCTGAAGCAAATTGCGCTTTTATTTCTTATCGATATATGGATGTGCTGTTTAATCCAATTTTTCTAATGTCTTTTATCGGTATTTAGAAACGTAGAAGTTATTTTGTGATAAAATATTTACAAAAAAGGAAGTTTGGTATTGAATTGTTCATTAATTGCATAGAAATTTATATTTTACATGTACATTATATAAACTGTATCCTTTATACTTTATTTATACAAAACTAAAACTTTTTTTTTTTTAATTGAAAACGTAAAAGCAAAAAGTATAACAAAATTTGAATTTGAATTTCATTTTTAAGATTATGTTTAGAACATAAAATAACTCGGGAATTTTACGTCGTGCGTTTCTATTATATCTAGTTTTATAAATGGATATTTATAAAACTTGATCTTGGAATAATAGTTGTTGCACTGTAATGCAAAAATGCATTAACACAAAGTTAATTGCGTTTCTATATATTAGATTCGGTATTTTGGCGACTCTATCTTAAGTAGGATTTTATCAACATAGCAACACAGAATCATGACCTATCATGGGACATCACTGAAATAATTTCGCATGATAGGATTAAGTAGAATGAAAAAACTCTTATTACTATCGTTTTATGTTTTGATTCGATTTTTATAAAATATGAAATATCAAGTCAAAATTTTGATTATACACATTGAATTTTAAATTATTTTATTTGGTAGTTTTCGTACTGTTACGACGGACAGGCAGACAGGTAGACGGACGGAGCAGACAGTGACTATAGAATCTACGTATTTATCTAAGTAAGAACGCATCTGAAAAGTATTCTACAATTCCGGTGACAGTCACGGTTGGGAGAATTAATGGGTTAATTTAAATATAACAAAATACTTTGTACTTTATTTAATAGTGGCAATAATCTTCAAGCATACTTTCAAAAAAAAACATGGAAAAAGCTATGAAATATAAAATTATTTCAATATTGTGCAACTTGTGTTTTATTCAAATAAATTATATAAAATGTCTCACAAACGAATTCATCATTCATAAGCTAAATTTCTTATGTTCGAATTACTGAAACCATTTTACTATAACAAGTATTGCTTAACGAGCGACACGTATACTTGCCGTAAAAGGGCTTAAGAATCCTCGTTTATTCCCACCAGTGAAAATTTTACAGTAAAATTTGCCTTGTTAAATCGGAGCATTTCCACGAATTAAAAAAAGCTCAAATATCTGTTTTCAAAATCCGGGAACAAAACATTAAAAATTTTGTAAAAGGCACCCGTCACAAAGGGGTTAAATTCTAAAATTCACTCACCTTTTCAAATTTATAATTTTGTCAAACCTAGCACATTCGCCTGTGATGTTTATCTGTGAAAGTCGATAAATCGATATTCTTCATAGAATAGTCATCTTTCATCGCCTTCTTATCGGTTTCTGCTATCTGCGGCACAAAAGAAAGATTCTCATCGATGGAAAGGGAGGATGGAGTTTCATCGCTTTTCACTTAAGAGGATTGGTATAATGAATGTGTTTCTATTAGGAAAGAGTGTCGGAAGCAAATTGCGCTTTCATTTCTTATCGATATATCGATGTCGTATTTAATCCATTTTCACTAATGTCTTTTACTGATATTTAGAGACGAAGAAATTATTTTGTGTCAAAATGTTTAGAATAAGGGAAATTTAGTATTGAAACGTCAATTATTTATCAGCTTGTTACGATTCTAAATATTCAATTTAGTAATAGGAAAATAATAGGATAACTTTTCAAATCTAACGCATTAATCAAGACAACTTAGAATCATTACCAATCGTTGAATTGATTATGTATAATAGGATTTAATATGGAAGTCTATAATTAAGATTATTTAATAAGGAAGATTTATGTTAACATCCTTTTAAATTTTGATTCTATTTCATTCAATTTTGAAATGACACGACAAAGTTCTGCATCGATTCTATGCATTAAATTTCAAATTTTTGCTTGGGTAGTTACCCTTAAATGCGACAGACAGACAGACGAACGACCAGACGACGGCTATTGATGCTACGAGCTATTGAATTACAAGTGCTAAAAATATCCTACAATTCCGGTGAAATTTACGGTCGCAAAAACTAATCAATTAAAATTAATAAACAAAAAATTTTACACATACCTTATTTAGTAGTGGAAAAAAATCTTCAACCTTGCTTACAGATTTTTCAAAAAAAACTATGAAATATAAAATTATTAAAATATTATGCAAATTGTTCTTAATTCAAATAAATTATATAAAATGTCTCGCAAATTAATTCATCAATCATAAGTAACGTATCATCTTCAATTACTGACAACATGTTACTATAAGAAGTATTGCTTAAATTCTAGAATTCATTCTCCTTTTCAAAACTTAATTTTTTTCCAATTTTAAAGTCAAAAGTAACTTTGTCGATTGTAATGTATATCTATGAGAGGTGATAAATCGATATACTTTATAAAGTAGTCATCTTTCCTCGTCATCTTATCGTTTTCTGCTATCTGTGGCACAAAAGGAAGATGCACATCGATGGAAAAGGGAGGATGGTGCTTAATAGCTTTTCACTAAAGAGGATTCCTGTAGTCAACGTATTTCTATTAGGAAAGACAGTCCGCAGCAAATTGCGCTTTCGTTTCTTATCGATATATCGATGTCCTATTTAATCCAATTTTACTAATGTCTTTTATCGATATTTAGAGAGGAGGAACTTATTTTGTGGAAACTTTACAAAAATGGAAGTTTAGTATTGAAATGCTCATTATTTATATAGAAATTTATACTTTACTACTTTATGTACTATATGCTTAATTTACTTAAAACTGAAACACGTTTTTTGACCGTAAATGTAAATGCGGAATGTATTTCAAAATTTGAATTTGAACTTCATTTATAAGAATAAGTTTAGAACTTAAAAAACACAAGAAATGTACGTCTTGCGTTTGCCTATAAGTAGTTTTATAAATGGTAAAATAGTTGTTGCTCTGTAATGCAAAAATTTATTAATACAAAATTTATTGCAATTCTATAAATTAGATTCAGTATTTTGGAAATAATAAGACTCTATCTTAAATAGGATGTCATCAACATAGCAAACCAGAATCATGATGGGACATCATTAAAATGATTTCGTATAATAGTATTCAATATAAAGAAGAAACCGTTTTTTAACATCGCTTTAAATTTTGGTTTTTCATGAAATTTAAAAAGACTCGATAAAATTCTTTCATAGTTATACATGGTAGATTTCAAATCATTCTGTTTGATAGTTTTTTCGCCGTTAAGCGTTGACAGGCCGACAGACGGACGGACTAGACAGTGACTATAGGTTCTTTTTTTTTTTTTTTATCTATGTACGAATCCACCTGAAATGTATTCTACATTTCCGGACGCGAAAATTAATGGGTTAATATTAATGATAAAAAATTTTTTTTTTAATTTAATAATTGCAATAATATTCGAACATACTTCAAAAAACCTGGAAAAAGCTATGAAAGGTAAAATTATTAAAATATTATGCAAATTGTATCGATTTATCGATTTGCATAATATTTTTAATAATTTATTTGAATCGATTAATCGATTCAAATAAATTATTTAGAATGTTTCTCAAATTAATTTATAAGCTAAATTTGTCATCTTCGAGTTGCTGATAACATTTTATTATAACAAATATCGCTTGAAACCTGATATTCACTTTCCTTTTCAAAATTTTATTTTTTCCGATTCCAAAGTCAAACCTGGCACTTCCGAGTGTGATGTATGTCTGTAAAAGCCGATAAATCGATACACTTTACATAATAGTCATCGATACACTTTCATCGTCATCTTATCGGTTTCTGCTATCTGTGGCACAAAAGAAAGATGCAGATCAATGGAAAAGGGAGGATGGTGTTTCATCGCTTTCCTATAATGAATGTGTTTCTATTAGAAAAGAGTATTTCAAGCAAATTGCGTTTTCATTTCTCAGCGATATATCTATGTCCTATTTAATTCATCTTTACTAATGTACTTTATCGATATTTAGAGAGGAAGTTGTTCTTTTCTGGCAAAATATTTACAATAATGGAAATTTGACATTGAACGTCATTTATTTTGCATAGGGATCTATAATTTATATGGCATTATGTATTATGTACTTTATTCATACGTAACTAGAACACATTTTTTAATTGAAAACATGAATGCTAAAGGTTTTTCCAAATTTTAATTTGTGCTTTAATTTTAGATTATGTTAAGAAACTCAAAAAGTTGGTGAACAAAAGTTAAGAAACACATAACACGTGCCAAATGAGGTATTTTCGGAACTATAACTCGTTTTATAATTATTCAGAACTTAGTGCAATATCTTTTGCATTTTCATGAAAAAAAGCATAAGTACAATATTTATTACGACTTTAAATATTAAATTTAATAATACAGAAACAATAGGGCTCCGTTTTAAGTATGACGTAATCATCATAGCAACATATAATCACTATCTATCATGAGATATCATTGAACTAATTTCGTACTATTGGTTTTAATAGAATAAAGAAAAATTTTACGACAGAAAACACAGGGACAGAATAATCTTAAGTTCTGAACATGATAGACTTAAGTTCTGAATCGATTATCAAAAAATTTGAAATAACTCGACAAAATTCTGCAATGATTTATATATTTAATTTCAAATAATTATGTTTGTTAGTTTTTGTTCTCAGTTGCGCCGTAAACGTGGGCAGGCGAACAGACAGACGGACGAACTAAACACTGACTATAGATTCTACGTATTTATCTAAGTGTGATCACACCAAACATTTTGTACAATTCCGGTGAAAATCAAGGTCGCGAGATTTAAAGGGTTAATATTATTATACTATATTAATTTATGACATGATTTTTCAATCGATAAATTAATTTTAAGAGTCAATAATATCAGACAATCTGATCAATAGTATCAGACCAGATTATATGATCGTTGAGGTTATTTGGGTGAAATAGTCCTCCAGTGTTCGTATCCGGGATGGCTCAGTTGGAAGAGCATTGGCGGCTTCAGCCAATACATCCCAAGTTAAGAGTGGCAATAGTCTTCTAGCATACTTCAAAAAATTCTGTAAAAACCTATGAAAGATAAAATTATAGTAATATTAGACAAATTGTCCTTTATTAAAATAAATTATATAAAATGTTTTGCAAAGTAATTCATTATTCATAAGCTAAATTTTTCCTCTTCGAATTACTGACAACATTTTACAAGTATTGCTTAAAACCTTAAATTCGCTCTCCTTTTCAAAACTTTATTTTTTCCGATTCTGAAGTCAAACCTAGCACCTTCGCTTGTGATGTATGTCTGTGAAAGTCAATAAATCGATATACTTTATATAATAATCATTTTTCATCGTCATCTTATCAGTTTCTGCTATCTGCCGCACAAAAGAATAAAGCGCATCAGTGGAAAGGGAGGATGGTGTCTCATCGCTTTTCACTAAAGCGGAGTCATATAATGAATATGTTTCTATTAGGAAAGAGTGTCTGAAGCAAATTGCGCTTTCATTTCTTATCGATATATCGATGTCCTATTTAATCTTATAGTACTGAATCTTATAGTACTAGGAATTTTATATATTATATATAATTTATTCATATAATGCAGGAACAACATTTTTTTAACACTAGAACCGCGGGAAATTTTGCCCAAATTTTATAAAAATAATTCACATCAGAATTTTTATTTAAGTCTATTTAAGTTATTTATTTTAAATAATTTTTGTGCAGCTTATATGTAAATTATTTTAAGAAGACTTATCTGGTTCGAATCGACATCTTTTCACTGAGTACGGGTCAAAATGACCCGTCTCCGCGGTTCTAGTGTTAACGGGAAACTTGAAAGTGTTTTATTTACTTATTTTTTTTAATATTATTATTATTTGTGCTTAGCTTTTTAGATTATTAGGTCACGAGAATAATAGATAAACAAATAATAGATTAATAAACAATTTTTTGATATTTTTTTAATAATTGTAATAATTGTCAAAATATTTTCAAAAATACTATGCAAAATAAAGTTATTACAGTATTATAAAAATTGTCCTTTATTCAAATAAATTATATAAAATGTTTCTTAAACTAATTCATCATCTTCGAATTACTAAAAACATTTTACAGTATGAAATATTGCTTAAATTCTAAAATTCCCTCTCCTTTTCAAAATTTTATTTTTTCCAGTTTGAAAGTCAAACCTAGCACTTTCGGTTGTAATGTATGTCTGCGAAAGCAGATAAATCGATATACTTGATATAATAGTCCTCTTTCATCGTCATCTTATCGGTTTCTGCTGTCTGCGGAACAAAAGGAAGATGTACATCGATGGAAAGGGAGGATGTGTTTCACCGCTTTTCACTTAAGAGGATTCGTATAATGAATGTGTTTCTATTAGGAAAGAGTGTCTGAAACAAATTGTGCTTTCATTTCTTATCAATATATCGATGTGGTATTTAATTCAATTTTACTAATTCTTTTATCGATATTTAGAGAAGAACTTGTTATTTTGAGACAAAATATTTAAATTGGAATTTTAGTGTAGTGTAACTTCCATTACTTGGCAGTTGGAATTTTAATTAATTTGTGACAAAATGTTTACAAAAATAGAAATTTAGTACTGAAACATTTCTAATCTAGATGAAAAATATTTACGAATTCAGTTTGTTTGTCTGTGCTCTAACTCCCGTTAGATAAAATATCAGATAAAATACATGGATATATACATGGAATAATAATTGAAAATATGTGAAGTGGTTTTAATAAAATTTTAATTTTACTTAAGAAAGGTGTTATAATAAAAATAAAAGACATTGACATGTTTCGGAACCGTCAAATAAGTTCCATAATCATAATATAAATAAAATAAAATTTCAAAATATTTTCACGGTCAATACAAATGACACGCGACAATGGGATATAAATTACAAAAAACACAAAAAACACGCTCTCTATTTCATTTCTGTCATTTGTATTGACCGTGAAAATATTTTGAAATTTTATTTTATTTATATTATGATTATGAAACTTATTTGACGGTTCCGAGACATGTCAATGTATTTTATTTTTATTATAACACCTTTCTTAAGTAAAATTAAAATTGTATTAAAATGTTTATATAAAAAGTGAATGTTTTAAAATCTGATGATTTAAAAATCAATTGGATTTAATTAATTTTTATCATGTGAAGTGGTTTCGTAAAATTTCAATTACAGGCAAATATTTTTATATTCTATTCCCACCACTATTTTTAAAAAATACATTTCGTAGTATATTTCTTTTACAAATTGTCTCAAAGCGTATGTAAAAGATTTTTGTTATAAAAAACTGGTGCGAGGTAGCGTAAAAATAATGTTTGAATGCAATTGAAATTCTATGATACCTTTACGTACCTAGATTGCTGGTGTACCTGAAAAAAATATGTGACTGATAAAAGCTTTTTAGTTTAATTATCGTGTGTTTATTATTGAAAAAAAAAATGTGAATCATCGATATTTTATTTACAGAGGTCCTCCAAAGTATTGCATCATATTATGGTCTATGGAGAAAAACCTTCTGTGCTGTATTTTAATTGCACATTATTTCAAAAGTTTTTCAAGTTCATTGCTATGTATTAATTCATACGTAGCTCTTAATATTTGTTTACAAAAGCTCTCAAATGAATTGAATACATTATGGTTTATGGAATATATTGCGAATGTCCAAAAAAATTCTGTAAAATTACAGAGAATCTGCTAGAAATTACTTATCTTACGTCTTAAGGGAGACCCAAACCCCATTTTCGGCCAAAAATCATCAAAAGTTCAAAAAAATTTTATCTCGGAAAATGATAAAATACATATTTGCGAATACCCATGCAAAATTTCAGAACTCGGGGACACTTGGAACAGGTAGCTTTATTAATTGTAGTCACTATAGAGTTTAAAGGACTAGCGGCCATTTAAAATGTGTTTTCCTGAAAATGACTTTTTTGATATTTTGCCTAAGTTCAAAGTACTAGGGCTCAGTGGTAAAATGGTTTAGAAACAAAGTGTTTATGTTTTTAAAATCTTTAAAAAATTATCAACAAAAGTAAGGAGAGATATTTTTTTAACTATTTCTGAAATTTTTACATAAATTGGTAAACATGAAAATTATAACGTATTTAAGGAAATTTACCATGCGTATTTTTATTTATTTTTATTTTAGCTGATTAAAATAGAAAATTAAAAATATCTCTCCCTAGGTCTTTTCCATATACTATAACACTATTTAAGAAATTTTAGTAATACCAAAATATTATAAATTGAATGAGGAGTAGTAATTTTAATAAAGAATACTGCCCAGTTAAACTGAAGGCATTGAGCTCACAGGCTACAAATACTAATTGCACATTAAAGCTTTATATTTTCAAGGGTTAATTCCGTTCGAAAAAAAAAAATTAAGAAGGGGAAACAGCTCTCCCCTTTTCTCTTTTTTTATACTTAATCATTGAACCTCCTATACTATCAAAGACATGCTTTATCATATAAAAAATCTATATCCAAAATTCAGAGCAAATTAGATAATTCTTAATAAAAACCCATTTAGCATTTATATAATTTAAAAAGAGTTATGCCCCTCTTTTATACTTAACCATTAAACTTCCAAAACTATTCAGAGATTTGAACGAAACCTGAAAATTCTGCTTGTTGCTTGAAAAACCCATTTATATAAATTAAGGGGGGCGGGACATTAGAACCCCTGTTCCCCTTATTTATACTTATTCAATGAACACCTAATAACAGTCACGGAATCGCCTCATCAGAATGATCCTAATCTAAATTTTGAACGAAAATTAATTATGCATGAAAATCCCATTTATATCAACTAACGGGGGGGGGGCATTAGAGCCCCTGTTCCCCCTATTTATACTTATTCAATGAACACCTAATAACAGTCACGGAATCGCCTCATCAGAATGATCCTAATCTAAATTTTGAACGAAAACTTAATTCTGCATGAAAATCCCATTTATATCAACTAACGGGGGGGGGGGGCATTAGAACCCCTGTTCCCCCTATTTATACTTATTCAATGAACACCTAATAACAGTCACGGAATCGCCTCATCAGAATGATCCTAATCTAAATTTTGAACGAAAATTTAATTCTGCATTAAAATCCCATTTATATCAACTAACGGGGGGGGGGGAGCATTAGAACCCCTGTTCCCCCTATTTATACTTATTCAATGAACAACTAATAACAGTCACTGAATCGCCTCATCAGAATGATCCTAATCTAAATTTTGAACGAAAACTTAATTCTGCATGAAAATCCCATTTATATCAACTAACGGGGGGGGGGGCATTAGAACCCCTGTTCCCCCTATTTATACTTATTCAATGAACACCTAATAACAGTCACGGAATCGCCTCATCAGAATGATCCTAATCTAAATTTTGAAAACTTAATTCTGCATGAAAATTCCATTTATATCAACTAACGGGGGGGGGGGGCATTAGAACCCCTGTTCCCCCTATTTATACTTAATCAATGAACACCTAATAACAGTCACGGAATCGCCTCATCAGAATGATCCTAATCTAAATTTTGAAAACTTAATTCTGCATGAAAATCCCATCTATATCAACTAACGGGGGGCATGAGCCCCCCGTTCCCCCTCTTATACATATCGAATGAACTCCAAAAACTAATCAGGGAAGCGCCTTGTCAGGATATACCTACATACAAAATTTCAAGTGGATCGGATATTTTTATCATGAATTATCGCGTTACGTACATACGAACATACATACAGAACGGACGGGCACATAAGCTCTCAGGCTATGATAGCCTGTGAGCTAATAAAAAGAATACTGCCCAGTTAAACTGATGGCATTGAGCTCACAGGCTACGCATACTAATTGTACATTACAGCCTTATATTTTCAAGGGTTAATTGCGTTCGAAAAAGAAATTAAGAAGGGGAAACAGCTCTCCCCTTTCCCCTTTTTTACACTTAATCATTGAACCTCCTAAACTATCAAGGACATGCTTTATCATATAAAAAATCTATATCCAAAATTCAGAGCAAATCGGATAATTCTTAAAAAAAAAACTCATTTAGCATTTGTATAATTTAAGAGGAGTTATCCCCCTCTTTTATACTTAACCATTAAACTTCCAAAACTATTCAGAGATTTGAACGAAATCTGACAATTCTGCTTGAAAAACCCATTTATATAAATTAAGGGGAGGAGCATTAGAACCCCCGTTCCCCCTGTTTATACTTATTCAGTGAACACCTAATAACAGTCGCGGAATCGCCTCATCAGAATGATCCTATATCTAAATTTTGAACGAAAACTTAATTCTGGATGAAAAACCCACTTATTTCTATTAAGGCGGGGCATGAGCCCCCCCTTCCCCCTCTTATACATATCGAATGAACTCCAAAAACTAATCAGGGAAGCGCCTTGTCAGGATATACCTATATACAAAATTTCAAGTGGATTGGATATTTTTATCATGAGTTATCGCGTTACGTACGAACATACATACAGAACGGGCGGGCACATAAACTCTCAGGCTATGATAGCCTGTGAGCTAAAAAATGTATTTTTCCACAAAAAAAAAAAAAAAAAAAAAAAAAAAAAAAAAAAAAAAAAAAAATCCCCATAAAAAATATACTTTTTAATAAAAAGTGAATTTTTTTGCTAATTATTCCTTACAAAGCGATTCTTAAATAGTACACCAAAATTCACTACTTTAAAATCAATAATAAAAATTTTGGGTTTTTTCTTACGGGTCTCCCTCAAGCAAGATAAGAGTAATGTAATAACAGCAGTTTATAACACATGATTATTTACGAAAAATCATTACAAAAGATAAATTGAGATATGTATTGCTTAAAACATTTTTCATTACTTCCCTGATTCAGGGGTCGTAGCGTCCCTAAAATTTTCTCCTACCGCAATTTTAAAACAAGTTGGAAATTGCACGTAAAGCGTAGCAAATGAGGTGCGTTCGTATGATAACAAAGTTTTAAAATATCACTCTCATATATCAATCTCATAAATCTGTAAATAGTTAATTACAATTAAAATGCGCACCAAATAATGTTCTCCCTATACCATTATGTAATGGAATACTTTTGTGTGGCCTTGTAAATCAATAACAAATGTTCTTCGCACCACAGATTGTGCAAAATGTATATATAATATGTACTTTATATGCATTTTATTATGTTCGAATGAGTGTAACACCATTAAAATGCATGTGAAACATTTTCTCCCATTGACCATAATATAACGGAATACTTTTGATTGCCCCTGTAATTGAACTATGCATCCGATTTTGATAAAATTTGAAATAAATCGACAAAATTAGGTAACAATTATGTATTTTAAATTTGAAACGATGAGAATGCATTTAAAACTTTTATCCCTATTGACCGTAATGTAACGGAATACTTTTGATTGTCCCTGTAATTGATCTATGCATCCGATTTTCATAAAACTTGAAATGACCGACAAAATTGTGTTATAATTACGCATTTTAAATTTCAAACGATTCGGTTGGGTAGTTTTTGCGTTGTTATATGCGGACAGACACACAGACGGACGGACAGACAGACGAACGGACGGACTGAGCGACAACAATAGGTGCTACGTATTTGCATAATTACAAACGCACCTAACAATAATATTTATTCTAGAATTTCCTTGTAGATAATAAATAAAAAAAAATCTGATACGAATATTTTTTATTTAAAATATTGGTCGAAAAGTGCGAAAATTTTAAGGGCGCTGCGACCCCTGCTGATTGACCTGTACGTCATACGGGCAACATGTTTTTGCCAAGCATGGTTTACTCGTACCACGCACGGACATCCAGATTCCAATCACGACTTACCAGTAAATTTTAATTGTAAATTTCGCATTATTTGTTCCGAGAATTTTTCTGATTTATTTGGGCATAAAATTCTCCCTTGAAATCCTTCTGATAAAAGACTATAAATTCTGTAAAATAGGCGTTTTTTGAAAGCTTTTTTCAAAAATATTGATCAGTTAATCACTAACTGATCGATATTATAGAAAAACTGTCTATTGTTTATATCTTTTACAGAATTTTTAATCTTTTATAACCGGTTTTTTAAAACAGAAATTTTGGCTAATTAAATAGGTTTGAACTAAATATAGTCGAGTCTCTCTATAACGAAACTCCATACATCGAATTTCTCTATATAACGAATTTTTAGTAGGAACAGTCCCCTTTTCGTATGATTACATTAAAAACAGTCTCTAAATAGCAAAATATCTATCTCCCTATAACGAATTTTTTCATAAATTGGTCTTAATTTACTCAGTTTTAAAAAAGCTTCGAAATCATATGGGAACAATTTTCCACCACTTACTTTTTGATTTATCGTTCAGTGCTGAATTTTTTATATTACTTTTCTCCTTGTTTTTTAAATCCAACGAATTCATCCCATCTCCCAAACACCTTTCCACATCCTTCTCAAAACAGAGTCAATTGGATTGTTACACATATAAGAGAGGAATCAGTGAGAGGCACATAACAGAGGCCTTAAAATGGAGGGAAATGCTAACTACAACTTTTTATTCCTTGCTACAATTTGAGCATTTTTTTTTTTAAAGCATAACAATTTTAAAATCAAATCAACAACAACAACAAAAAAAAAAACAGATATCTTCGTCTAAAATTAATGTAAGTCTTCCTCATTTGATTTTCATATAAATGTTATGTTCTCTTTTTTGAAACAGGTTAAATAAATAAGAAATAAATTATTAGGTTAATATATACTTTTAAACATTTCAAATTCTTAATTAAAAAGATCAAAAATAATATTTGTTCAAAATTTACACATTAAATACGATTTTAAACATCATTCTCTATACATCGAATTTCTCTATATAACGAATTTTTCACTGGAACGATAGATTTCGTTATATAGAGACTCGACTGTATTACAAAATTTACAATAAAATTTTACTGGTGAGAATAATAAATTGTGATTGGAATGTGGATGCCCGCACGTGATAAGGGCACATCTTCATGATTGGAAAAAACCCATTACCCGTATATCGTATGAACAAAAGAGGGAAGCTGTTAAGTGGTTAATCAGATGAAAACGAAATGTTTATAACTAGAAAAAATTTTATGTCATTGATAAATTAATTACTTGTTTTTTCACTAAGTTAAAAAAAAGAAAAAAAAGGCAATGTTTACTTTCATAATCGCAGGTATCTCATATAAAATTATGCGATTTCCTTCAATTAAAAATAATTTTGAATAATTTAATGCGCAGTACTTTAATATTTATTTTGTACTTTTTTGGGGAGTGGGAGGCGGCTTGATGAAATACATTCAAAATATCGATTGTTTTGTCAAATATTTTGCAATGTTTATTAGAATCTGGAATTTACCCTGTTATTTATAATTCATCTTTAATTATTAAAATTAATTCATTAAAATTAATTCAATAAAATTAATTCCTTAATTAAATTACTTAATTCATCTTTTACTTATTAAATCAAGTAAGGGAAGTGCTTGATACCACATAGTTATTAACCCACAGCTGCTAGTTTGTACAGATTTTTTTTCCACTAAAATTAATTAGAAATTTTTATCTCGTTCCATCGTTGGAAATCGCTGGATTTCAGCGATTGTTTTAAGTGAAATTTTCTGTTAAATTTTAGTGGTAGGAAACCAAGTCGGCAGCTATGTTAACCCTTTCTGGCTCTTTGTATTTAAAAAAAGGACACCTAATTTTAATTTTAGTGCCACCAAGAATATTTATATAAATTTAAAAAAAAATACCAAGTTTATATTTTTAAATAAAATCGGTAATAAGTTCTGGTGTAAGTTAATTATTTTGAACAGATTTACTTTGCGCCGGAAAGGGTTAAAAGTTAGTTCTTTAACCCTTTGAGGAGCACTGGGTTATGTTTTATGCCACCTAATTTAAAATAGATTCTCAGCAGAAACTTTTAACGAAATTTTTTTTTTTAGCTTTGGCGATAAAATGGTGAAAAATGGCCCTTTCTTATTAATGAAAACAAATCGATTTTTCCGATGAGAATTTAGTATTACAGAAGCATTATTTCTTGCCCGTCAAGTAGTTAACCCCTTTGGGGACGACCAACAATTATACATGACGCAAAAAGACTTTAAAACTACACACACAATTTAACTTATTATCCTAAATTTAGCCCTAAATTTATTAACTTAATTCCTTTTACGAGATATTAACTATTTTGTCACCGGTTTTTAAAATCAGAAATTTGTGCCGTATTAAATCGAGAAAATGCTCCGATTAAATAAGTCAAGTTTTACAGTAAAATTTTACTGGTGGGAATAAACAGGGATTCATAAGCTTTTTGCGGCACGAATACGTGTCGCTCGTCCCCAAGGGGTTAAGAATACTTTTTTAACTGACCAGAAAACTTTACTGTAAAATTTTTGTTATTCAATTGCAGCATTTTCTCGATTTAATAAATCACAAATTTCTTTTTTTTTTTAAATCGGTGACAAAACATTAAAAATTTCGTAAAAGGCTCCCGTTGCGAAGGAATTAAGTTAATAAATTTAGGGCTAAATTTAGGATAATAAGTTAAATTGTGTGTGTAGTTTTAAACTCTGACTAATTTTAACCTACATCCTCTTGTTCAATTCGTTCAAATAATTTGTGGTTATTAAAATTATACTTAAAAATTTGAAAAGAAATAATTTCATTTTAATAAATAAAAGAGAATAATTTGAAAAGAGAGTTTAAAATTTTAATGCAAAGTCTTAATATTTAATATTTTTAAATGATATATTCTTTTTAATATTTATAATTTGTTTAAAATAATCTATTTTTATATTCACATATTATTATATTTATGTATATTTTAAATAAAAATGTAATATTATTTTTCTTATATTTAATATTTTTCATTAATAATTTTTAAATTCCTTTTTTAATTTTTAAATTTAACTGATCTTTACAAAAACTATTGTTTTAATGTCTGAAGCACAAATAAAAAATTTTTCTTGCTCATCTTGTAAATTTTATCCCTGAAGCACATTTTGCAATATGCATGTTTTTATAATTTTTAATCTAGATATTATCTTAATTACTTGAAATAATTTGTTTATTACAGAAAAGTTCAAAATTCAGAGCTTGTTTTGAATAGGAATTATTTTTTTTCCTTAATAATGCAGATGATAAGACGAATTTAATTTTTAGCTATTTGTATTTTTAAAAAATTAACTAGCGGCCCGCCCTCGCTTTGCTTCGGGTAGTCCCGTGTCACTACTGACACCGCAAACTGTTACTACCACTTCGTCCCATTAAATTCAACTACTAAAACCATTATTCTCCTTTTAAGTAGTCGGGTAAAAAGTAGCCTGTATGTTAATCTAAGGTGCCAGATAACTCCATACAAAGATTCATAAAAATCGATCCATCCGTTCTTAAGTTATAGATGGTGTAACTAACACGACTTTGTTTTATGGATAAAGATTATAGCAGCCCTCCCAGGCTTTGTACGGGTATTAAAAAAAAATTCAAGTTATAAATTTTTACACACGTATTCATACTCTCTTCTTTGTGGGTGGCGTTATTAAAAAAGTGTAAACTTATTAAAGAAAATTCGGATATTAGTATTATTTTTTATTTGTTTGTAATTCATACACTACATTTTTACTTTTTACATTTTTACCTACTTATTTTATTTTTACAACAATTACAGGATGTCTTTATACACAATAAATCTTGTAGGGTTCAGCCTGCGTTTGCAATGTATAAGCGGAAAAAATGAAATTATTTACAACATCACATTAAAAACCTCAAAAATAACAGTATTTTTCCACTATTTAATGGATGTTATTATACATATAAACCTTCCTCTTGAATCACTCTATCTATTAAAAAAAAACCCGCATCAAAATCCGTTGGGTAGTTTTAAAGATTTAAGCGTTCATAGGGATATAGGGATATAAAAAGCGACTTTGTTTTGTACTATGTAGTGATTATCGAAAGCTGGTTTTAAAATACTTCATTGCTGCCAGTGATAAGAAAAAAAAGAAACTTCACATAATTGTGTTAGAGTTGCTTAAAGTTGGAGTATGGTATTAAAGAAGACAACTGAAGAATGTTTCAGGCATCTTTGGCTTCCAGAATCTGAAGAATTATTGCTTGAGGATGACGACAATGGTGATAATGGTGATGATGTACCCCTATTAGAATTTACACAAAAATTATGAATGTGTCAGACCAATACAAGACGAACTGACATAAGCAGTTATTAACAATTAGATTGTTACTAATAGGCTTTACCTGCGAGTGGTAACAGTTATGCCTTTGCTATTATGTACTCACCGAAAACAACTGCTCATTGGAGAAGGAGAAGCCGTGTTAAAATATTCTTCATGTATATTGCTGTTTTTTTCTTGTGGCTGACGTGACATGGATAAGGGCCATGGTGAAGCTTCTACACTGGAAATCGTTTCTGATGTGTTAAATATAAACACTGATAGAAACAATCATAATGACAGTGAGTGCAAAGAAGAAGCGATAACACGAACAGAAGCTTTTAGAATCCTCAGATATTTTTTACTAATCCCAAACGCACAGAGTAGCATTTTAAAATTGTTTGTGAAAAAGAAAAGATAATTTTAACAATTACGATAAAAATAAACAACTATGCAAAAAAAGATTGTTGTAACTATTACGAGTACGCTCATTAATTTGAAAAATTAAATGAAGAGAACTTTTTGTTTATAACTTTTATATTATAAATTATATCTTCATAGCTCATTTGTACATTATTTTACTAATTTAACTAACTTATTAATAATTTTTTATTGGTAAGTAAAATTCCTGTTTACACCACATATAAGGTCATCCCGCTTATAAGGTCATATTTTTCAGGATCGTACAGGTGACCATGTAACCGATACTGACTGTATTTAGTTAGTACTTGATATAACATGATGCTGATTAAGTTTTGGTGTGAATCTCTCAACAGATGGCACTGCCATGGTGCATTATTCATAATTATCACAATAGCTCTATCTCAAGAACTAATACATGAAATTTTATAAAACTTCAAATTCAGTTAATCCCTGATATAGATTAGTGTTGTTTAGTTTCTGGCGTAAATCGCCCTACAGATGGCACTGCTATGCTGCATTTTTCACGATTTCACATTAAATGTATCTTAAGAACTAATGCATGGATTTTCACGAAACTTCAGATTCAGTTAAAACCTGATAAAAAATTGATCCTGATTAGTTTTTGGTGTACATCACTCAACATGTGGCATTGTTATGCAGATTTTTTTCTAAGATTTTGCAATAGCTTAAGCTCAAAAACTAATGGACAGATTTTCATCAAGCTTAAGATTCAGTTATAAGTTGTTGCTGATTAAATCTAGTCAACAGGTGGTTTAAACCACCTAACCGATGGTACTGCTATGCTGCTTTTTTCAGGAAGTATTAACATGCATAAGAAAGAAGAAAGCTTTGGGATTGCCACATATGACTAGTTTTTTTTAATGGGAAATGGAAAATATTGTGGAGCCGTTTCATTATTGCTAGGCTAGGAATTGCATGTATTTCATATGTGGAAATGCATGAGAACATGTTTCTGGAATATAGGATTCCAATGGGGGTTTCTGGGATAAGATCCCTGAGGCTGAGTGGTTAAAACACCACACCACTAATCATTTGAGAACATATGTACGATGTGGGTTCGATTCTTGCTGGATCTGTCACACACTCTTTGTGAAGTTTCCAGATGTAATTCTCTGGCATTGTAAATTTCCTTGTTTTAACGTATCCTTGTATATTGACAATGACATATAAGGAGGTCCCTGATGTCAAGCACAAAAGTTAGATGTATGTATTCAATAAATAAATAAAGGATTGTTAACAAGATCAAAACATAAAGAGAAAAAACTTGTTTTTAAATGCTATCCATTTTTAATATTTAGTCATTTTTCATGTGTAAAAAAACTAATTTAATTTAATATTTTTTTTTTTTATTGTTAATTTCTAAACCTTTTTTTTTTTTTTTTTTTTTTTTTTTTTAGCTTTTTTGAGAATATACATTTTATTTGAAATTTATCACCTGGGTTTTCTGTTAAGAGAGTATCTTAGGCATAAAGTACTAACAGTATTTTAAAGTACCACTTTAATTAATTCCTCCAACAAATATAATTTCTAATGGATATATTGGATGGAATCTTATTGATGAGTATTTTTTTTTAAATGTATATCCTTTAATTTTCATTGTAGTAACTGAAAAATAAAATATAAATGACAAAAAATGTAGTAAATTATAATGCAGTATATAAAGGGTTAAATGAAAGGAACATGATTTTACATTTTGATTATTAAACAAAAGGTTTTTTTTTTTTTAAATTAGAATCTATTGCTTAAAAAATAAACAAAAAGGACAAATCATTTTTTAAATTTTATATTCCACCATGATCTTATATCGATGACAGAAAATGTAAATAGAAATACCTGAAGTTTCTTTAGGAATTCGCCTATCGCTTTCTTTCCAACAGTTTTGATTTTGTTATAGTCTACCGTGAGTAATAAATCAGGATTTCCATCAGCTCCTTTTATGTGTTCAAGACTGACAAAGCCTTCTCCAGCTTCTAAGCATACTTGAAGAATAACATACCGAGCTCTAGAATGGGCCTGAAATGTTAATGAAATTAATAATGCTTGCAAAATTTATTAAAGTGCATTTTAGTCTTATTATAAATAAAGCATTTAGAAGATGAAATACAGTAGAGGGCCAGAAATCGGCACTGTTAGGGAAAGGACATTGTGCGAATTTTGGGATTTTAGGCCATTGAAATAATAATGTCGTATGTATCAGCTATGTACCTAGGCATTGCTCCATCACCAATTATTATTATGATTTCTACATTTTGTAGCACAGTAAGTGAAACATGCTTTTGCTTTTCCATATTTTAGATACGTCATAGGAAAAAAAAATATCGTAAAAGAACTTAAATAATGAATAAAATACAAGATCTTGCATGTGATAAAAACAACAACAGAAACACATGTGCACATCTAATCTTCTTCTCTTCACTTCAGACCCAACTTTTGCTGCGTTCTTTGTAAAAGTACATTGGGATCCAGTAGATTTTTTGCTTATTAATGAAAGAAGATGACTAATCAGAAGGTTGCATTTTTCCAAACAGTGAAAATTGCCCAAAAATGCAGGATTCTGATTTGTCAAACTTGTTTCGCTAATCAGCAGAAAATCTGTCTGGTTTCTGTTATCAATGAAAATGTTCTGAATCGATCATTCCCAATGGAATGATGTCACCATTTCTTTAACTTCATTCTTTTAGTGCCATGGAAGAAAGATGTTTACATCTGCAACCCTGCGCGGATTTCGGAAGCTGATGGATTTCTGTCGGTAGATTTGTGGGGCTCTACTGTAAAACAGTACAATGTAGAAGATTTTTTTCTCAGAGCACTTCAAAAGTATAACATCTGGCTGTTTTAAATGAAAAAAAAAAAAACACATGCAGTAGACTCCCTCAAATCTACACAGCTTGGGACCAGAGGTTGTGCGGATTTTAGAATTTTGTGGATTTTTGGTCATTGCTTTGCTTACATGCTTTAAATAGTAATTTAAATGTAATTAATAAAGCAATCAAAACTATAATGAATGCTCACAATATAATCAAATATTAAAATAAGTAATAAACTAAAGTAATAAAAATTTAGATAATTTTTTAAATGATTAAAATATTAAAAGCAAAGATCAAGTTAATGATCAATAATGTTTGATAAATCATTATAAAGATTAAATGCATTTTTCTTCAATTATTCAATGAAGCTTGCCTCATAAAGGTACATTACTAATTTGCATCAAAATCATAAAATAAGGAAACTTTATTTCAGGTTTAGCCAAATTTAAAAAACCAAAAAAGCTTGATCAATACATATGTATATTTGATAAGAAGATTGTGATTACAAATAATATCAGCAATATCGTGAATTTTTTCAGAAATAAATTTATTTTTGTTTCACGAAAAAAACGTGAGTTCAATAATATTAACAAAAATTGCTAATTAAAATACATATGGATTTGATATAAAACCAAAAAAGTCAAATTTTGTTTCTATATCTGAACTGAATGTTTCATTGTTTACATGCGTAATTTACATGCAGATTTTGAGGTTGCGGATTTGAAGGAGATTACTGTACATACTGCTGTAAAACTCAATACAATGGAAAGAACTTTTTCAATGCATTATTTTATTTTCATTTTATATGGCATATTTAACAAATCCTTTCTGTTGTATGATAAAAAATATACTGCATTGTTTGGTTGCACAGTTTTCAAAATTTTGTGAGCTCTAGTGACTCTTTAGATGAATAACCATCAGAATTTATGACACTATAATATTTATGTATGGGTTGTGTATTTAATTAACAGAGGACCCTAATCTCTAAAAGCTGTTTCACTGAGAAAAACAAGAATGATCCGTCAACCTGAACAAAATTTGCATTTTTTTTCTGTGATCCTTTAATGAATTTTGCATTTATTCACAATCCGTTAATGCAATTTGTATTTTTTTCACAATCCTTTAATGAAATTAGCATTTTTTTCTACAATCTTTTGACCTTTTTTTTTTTTTTTCAATTCTTTGACAAAATTCAATTTTTTTTCTACGATCTTTTTTTTTTTTTTTTTTTTTTTTTTTTTATCATTTTTAAATATTGTGAGATTTTTTCGTTCTTTCTTTCTTTTTTTTAAATTAGTCTATTGATTTCTTTTAAATCTAAGTGAATTAAATCATGGGTAACATTTAGTAAGAAATAAAAACTATTACAGAAAGAGCAAAATGCAGTAGTGTACCTTAAAAGGATATTCAAATTTCAAAATGATCTAAACAAACAAACAACAAAAAAGACATACAATTATTATACTAAAATTTGCTTAGAGCCTTTAGAAAAACTTAAAAAATGAGGAATTATGTGTAAACAAGTACACAACAGTTAAAAAAGTTATACATGATAGTCATCTCTTCCTTTTAACCTAATTAAAACAAAAATTATGATAAAAAGTTTATTAAATCCAATAGATTTTTTAAATCACCAGATTTTAAAAGATTCACCTTGTATATAAACATTTTAATAATTTTTTTTAATTAAAATATTATATTTAATTTTATTAAAATTATAACACTACCTTATCTAGGACATATTTAAATGAGGGGATAGAAATATTGTTTAGTGAAAGCAAATTGTGTTTCATATCTAATTGCTGTCGTAAGTCTATTATAAGAGAGTCCATTGAAATTTATACGCGTAAAAATTTTGTTTGTAATGATACCGTTTCTTTTATTATTCCTAAGTTATGGTTAGAATTAATGAATAAATTCCTCGTGAGAGCTTGAATGGTATGAATCATGATGGAAATTCTTTTAGACCATGGTCTATTTTAATTTAATTTTTTACAATAGAGCCCGTGATTTTTGTTTTTTGTTGTTTATATCTCATTGTCGCGTGTCATTTGTATTGACCGTGAAATGTTTTGAAATTTAATTTTTATTATGGTTATGGATCTTATTAGATGGATTCGAAACATGTAAAATGTCATTTATTTTTAATTATTATAACACCAGTAAAACAAAATAAAAAAAATTATTAGAATAAAACAAAAATTTTGAAAAGTAAAAAAATAAGAAAAAATGACAGACAATCTGATTTACTTCAATGTTTAACTGCCATAATTTAGATTTGAACCAAAACAGGAAAATAAATATATATACTATATGTATATTTTGTAGTCTTAATAGTTAATTTTTACAAGTTGATTTCAGTACATATAAGGACAATTTAAGAAGGTCTGCAATATCAAAGTATTCAATAAAAAAATAGGTGTAGGGAGGGAAGACTAAAAAAATAACAATTAAGCAGATAATTCAATTGTTATAAAAACAGCGATTTGAATGAAATTTGTCATTTTTTTTTCATGATTTATGTTATAAAAACAAGCTCAAGGGTTGTCTTCATACTGAAATTGTATACAACTCTGAAAATTCTAATATGATACTAATTTCGGCCTCTTATTATTATTTTTTTTTTTCAGTAAATTTTACTTTAAGATATAAAAGGAAGTCATTCAGTCAAGCAGTTAAGGAATTATAATTAATCAAAATTTGGAATTCCTAAAATTAAATTTATTTGTAATAGTTGTGAAAAAATTGCAATGCAGGTACTTTTTAAGGCAAAACTCAAAACCTACTTCACAGAATGTGCTCCAATTTTGGATTTGCATATTTGAAGCTAAAAGAAGTTGATTTTTGTTAAGAAGTTTATGAGTTACATCT
This sequence comes from Maratus speculifer, assembly GCA_964019185.1. Classification (NCBI taxonomy): domain Eukaryota; kingdom Metazoa; phylum Arthropoda; class Arachnida; order Araneae; family Salticidae; genus Maratus; species Maratus speculifer. The sequence goes on from CAXHSM010000003.1 coordinate 1,661,918, forward strand.
CATATACATGTACAGTATATAACTTCTTTAATCTGGAATCGTTGCGATTACAGCAAGTCCGAATTATAGAAATTTCCGAATTACAGAAGTTTTGTAGCAAAAATACATGACGATTAATGATAATACTAATATCTCTTATTAATATGACAATACAAAAAAAAACAAGGAACTGGATGATTGAAAACTTTGAGAAAAATCAAATCAAAAAGCTCAAAAACGTTTTTTTTTTTTTTTTTTTTTTTTTTTTTTTAATTTTAAATATGTATATTTTATGCAGCGTTGCCATCTGTCATAAATTTTAAAAATAACAAATGTATGATTTTTTAAAAAAATTGTGATTTCTAATTTATGAATAGTACCATAAATAATGCATATCACAAGACTAAGACTTGTCATGAAAAATATTGAAAAACTAAGTTCAAAAATCAAAAGAATTACAGTGAAAAATTTAAGACTTACAACTATAATTTAAAAAACAACCTTTTAATTACAGTAACGTATTTAAAACTGTGATGTATAAAAAATTACGGTACTTCTCTGTTATCCTGTCGACCAATTTCGCCAAATTATACAATCACTAAACTAATAGCCAAATTATACATATTGACATAATTTTTATTTTCGTTAATAAAAAAAACAAATAATTAGTAGAATAATAATAAAAATGCAAATAAAAAGTCAAAATAAAAATCACTTAATGACATTTTAAACATGTGAATCGTATTTAATGTCATTGAATGTGACATACATGATCATCCATTATTGCCATTTAATCTTATGTTTGGCGATAATTTTTTGGTCAATGAGATAACCTAGTAGTACCAAAATTACACATCAAGCAACTATAAATATTAAAGTAACTCACTAAGGATTTTTTTATTGTTATTTCTTTTAAGTATTTAGCTCATAAGTTAAATACTTAAAAGAAATAACAATAAAAAATCCGATTTTGTGATATTTTTGCGACGTATTTTTATCTTTGGAAAAAGAAAAATAAGTGAAATTACAATTAATCATGAATTTTTACAACTTAATATTTAAAAAGACACCTATATTAATTACAAATGTAATTTAGAGAGTTCTTACAGTTTTAAAATTAATAAAAAAGTTGCATTATTATGTAATCTTTTCATTTTCTTAAATTCATTTATATATGAGCTATGGCGCCATCTATTATCTCTAATTCAAAATAAAAACGAATAAACGTACAGGAGTTTCCAGATTAAAGATGTTGTACTGTATATCATTTTTAAAACAACTTTAAAAAATGTATATTTAAAAAAAAAAAAACACCCCTATGAACATAACAAAAATTGTTTCCTAGAAGCTTCAAATATGTGAAATTAAAATTATAGCTTATTCTGACAAGTAGTTCTTATATTATGTTTAAAATATTATATGCATTGCAATCTATTTTACAATGATTTCACTCATAGTTATTATGAATAACCTCAATAGTTTTTAAATTATTTGACTGAATGACTGCCCTTTGGTTTATTAAAATACAGTGGAAGACCGTTTATTCAAAATTCCGAAATCTGGAAATTTTTTTTAAAAAAAATTCTAAATTTGTAAATTTTTACTAAAATTTTGTAATTTCTGAAAAAATAAAAAAATTACAGATTTCTTTTTTTTTTTTTTTTTCTAATCCTCTAATTCAATAAGCAACCATTAAAATAAGTTATTTCAGTTGTGAGGGAATACTGATCTGTAGCCTCTCCCACTTCTGAATTTAGAAAAAAATCATGTTTTTGTAAAATTTTAGTTTAATTTATATTATCGTTTTTTTTTTAAATAAATCATTTAGATATCCCTCTCCCATCTGAAAAATCTATATGCAACTGCATTATTTGAATACACATACAATAAGAGAGTTCCATTTATTTTCTTGTATCCTCCTTCCCTTCTCAGACATATCAAAATGGTCTATCTGCTTACAGTTTCTAACATTGACGGAATTCGCGAAAATAGTTAAAAATTATCCTTTAAAAAGTTTTTATGCATGCTCAACAAGTGAAATTATTTAAAAAAATAAGATTTATTAAAAATGATCAATCAAAATATAGTATTTTTATATAAATTATATAGCTGTAAAGCAAAAAAAAGAAGGTAGAGCTTATAGATATAATATTAGGATGTATTTTTTCATTGTTATCATTGAATGCAGTAAATTTTTTAAATATATTTTAAAAACACTAGCTGTTCTGCCCGGCGTTGCCCGGGTTCATCAAAAAATAGCAAGAAGGCTCTGTTGTAACAAGATCCAACGACGATGTATTTTCTGTTGTAATCATAACATTTCTTTTCATTCAATCTGTGAAGTCTCTGTTCTTCGTTCTCTTCATATAATTTTCTTTTCTTATACTCATCATTTCTGGACAATCGCTCTCGACGCTTTTCTTCTGATTCTTCGCTGAGAATCTTTCGATTTATTAATCTTTGCTTACTTAATCTTTCTCTTCTCTTTTCTTCAGTCTCATCGCTGAGAATCTTTCGATTTATTAATCTTTGCTTACTTAATCTTTCTCTTCTCTTTTCTTCAGTCTCATTTTCTCTTCTTTTTCTATTCTGCTCTCTTTTCTTCGCCAGTCTTTCTTCTCGGTGTTCTGGGGTTTCGTTTGCATATCTTTTTTTATTGTTAATGAAGAGGTCTTCCATTTGTTCTTCCATCTGTTCTTCTTTCTGTTCTTCCATCTGTTCTTCCATTTGTTCTTCCATCTGTTCTTCCATTTGTTCTTCCATTTGTTCTTCCATTTGTTCTTCAATTATATTCGACGATTCACTGTTTGAGAGCCTATCTGTCCTTTTATTTATAGAAGTTCAAAATGAAAAAAGATTTTCTTAGCAGACGATTTTTTGTGATAAATACATTATCTGTTTTATATTTCTTCTGCTTTATTCCTTTTATTTATAGAGTTCAAAATGAAAAAAGATTTTCTTAGCAGACGATTTTTTGTGATAAATACATTATCTGTTTTATATTTCTTCTGCGTTTACCTAAGCTGTGTAAAATCTCTATAAATAAAAGGAATAGAGGATGAGAGCCTATCTGTGCCTCAATTAATTAATTAATTATCCAATTAATTATCCTCAGAATTCCTTTTATTTATAGAGATTATGATTATTTAAAAAACTGAAACATAATAGTTTTTTTATTTAGAGTTTCTTTAAAAAAACGTGCATACAGGAAACATCGCGGCATTTTAAAAATACATACATATAAGTTTAAAAAGAAAAAAAAAGAACGATTAATCTCTGAAATTAGAAACAATTTGTCGTTTTTAACTTCAAGCATGAAAAATAGATGACACTCCAGTACAAGCATTTTCAAACGTTCCTTTTGGACTGGAGTTTATAAAAAGCTGTTCTTCTACCTGATATACATTCTAATATTACGTGTTCTATAACCTCAGACACAAGAATAAAACAGTAAGAAAATCTATTCAATGCCTAATAATGAAGTCTATTTAATGGATAGATCTCAAAATAAAATCTAAGGATCTATCCACAACAAAACAATATTATATTGTGAGTGAGCAAGAAGACGATAGAGGGCGCTATTGATCGCTGGCTCATCGAAGACTCCTCGGCGAGTCTGAGAGTCAAAATGCTGCCGGCCAGCCTGAAGACTGGTCGCAGCTCCATGGTTGTCTGTGATGTTAGACATGTTTACATTCAGGATAAAGTGTAGTATTATCAGATTCACAGTCACAGAAAGCAAGGGTTCGGTAAATCTATACATAGCACACAAGTAACAAAAGGAGTTTTTTTTTTTCACTGCCAATTTCCGTTTTATTTATTTATTTACTTTTTTTAAGGAAAATTTTTGCTATTCTTTTCTTTTCTTTTTTCAAGACTATAAAAAAAACAAGTGTGAAATTGTCAAACGTAGCAAATTAGTGCGTTCGTACTATAACGAAGTTTTAGAAAGCATGGTGTAATAGTTTAGGTCCTTGAAGGGCGATGGGATACATTTTAACCCACCTAACGTAAACAAGAGTAATGTGGAGATTGGTTGGTTTTGATCCAAGGACCTCAGGATCAGTAGGCGAGTGCGTTAACCATTGAGCAAAAGGCCAAGCCAGTTACTCGCAGGTAGTAACTCGCTTTATACTGATCCTGTAAGGTGAGATGCGCTACAAGTGATACAGTCCTTCGGATACGGTAGATTACCCGGAATCTTTTGTGTGTTCCTGTAAATACTATCTGTTTTTTATTATACAGGAAGTAACTTGTAGTAAACCTTAGCAACGTATATTAATTTCATAAAATGTGAAATAGTTTAATATTATTAGAACCGCACTTCAATCGTATAATGGAATACTTTTGTGCAGTTCTGTGAATTAATAACAAATATTCGTTGCACTACTGATTGTACAGATTGCATATTTTAGTATATACTTCATAGATGCATATCAATTTTGTTATGTTCGAAAGAGTGTAACATCATTAACCCATTAACGCCCGAATTATTTTCTGCGCTAAAATTTAAATTTTGTATTTCCCACCACTTTTAAAATCAAATTAACTTTTATCTAAATTTATCGAGGATTTTGTCTCGTGAAAGAAGGTATATATTTATCTTCCTCTTTACTGGTGGGAAAACCGCTTTCTTACTGTTTTTGTAACCGTCCTCAAAAGAGGACGCTGGGCGTTAATGGGTTAAAATGCACTAGGAACTATTTTTTCCCATGGACCGTAGTGTAACGGAAGGCTTTTGATTGACCCAGTAATTTAACTTCCCATCCGATTTTCATAAAATTTGAAATGACTCATGACTCGACAAACTTATGCAATAATTATATATTTTAAATTTCAAACGATTCGATTGGTTTGTTTTTGTTCTGTTATATGCGGACAGATGTACGGACTGAACGGTGACTATAGAAGATACGTATTTACAAAGGCATCTATAAAAAACTATTTGAAAATCGTTCCATTATAAAACTTTACGTTCCTTAAGAAATCACTTGCTTTTTTTCTTCTATCTTTACAAGGATATATTGGATTCGTATAAATTTCCGAATTCTGGTTTTCGACGGATATACATGTTAGGGGTCAGGGAACCAAAAAAACATGTTTTTACAAAATGTCTGTCTGTGAGTGTGTCAGTCTGTACGTGACAAAATTTTTGTAGGCGCACTATCTCAAAAACTCATGAACGGAATTTCACAAAATTTTAGCTTGTGTTAGACCTTGATATAAACTAGATCTGATTAGTTTCCGTTGTATATCGATCAACAGGTGGCGTTGCTATGCTGCATTATTCACAATTTCCACAATAGTCATATCGCAAGAACTAGTGCATGGATTTTCATAAAACTTTATATTTAGTTAGTACTTAATATAGCATGGTTGTAAATACGTTTTGGTGATAATCGCTCAACAGGTGGCATTGTGGCATTTATGGAGCATTATTCGTGATTATCGCAAATGCTCTATCTATGCACGAAATGCACGAAATTTTTGAGATACATTTTACCCCACCTAATTTAAAGGGAAATTCTCACCAGAAATTTTTAACGAAACTTTATAATTTTAACTTTGGGGGCAGAATCTCTAGTAATTGTCTTTTCTTAATTTAAAACAAGTTGGAAATTGCACGTGAAGCGTTGCAAATGAGGTGCGTTCGATTTAAAATATTCAGATCTTGCAGATATAATAGAGCGTACTTTGGATACAGTATAGTGGTCGAAATCTTTGTGTTCCTGTAAATATGCAGGGAGTAATTTTTATTATACCTCATTAACGTATATCTTATTCATAAAATGTGAAATAGTTGAATATAATTAAAGCACGCCCCAAGCAATGTTTCCCCGTATAGCATTATGTAGTGGAATACATTTGTGTGGCTCTGTAATTTAATAATAAATATTCTTTGCTTCACTGATTGTACAAAATGTATTTTTTACTACATATTTCATAGATTCATGTCAATTCTATTATGCTCAAATGAGTGTAACACCATTAAAATGCATTTGAAACTTTTTTCCTATTTATCGTAATGTAACGGAATATTTTGTTTGTCCCTGTAATTGATCTATGCATCCGATTTTCATAACATTTGAAATGACTCGACAAAATTATGTAATAATTATACATTTTAAATTTCAAACGATTAAAATGCATTTGAAACTTTTTTCCCCATTGACCGTAATGTAACGGAATCCTTTTGATTGTCCCTGTAATTGATCTATGCATCCGATTTTCATAAAATTTGAAATGACTCGACAAATTTATGTAATAATTATGTATTTTAAATTTCAAACGATTCAGTTGGGTAATTTTTGCGTTGTTATATGCGGACAGACGGACGGACTGAGCGACAATAATAGGTGCTACGTATTTACATAATTACGAACGCACCTAACAAAACGTTTAGATTTTCCCGGTGAGAACTCAATATTACAAAAACTTTATTGCTTGCTTCTCACGGGGTTGAAACATTTAACGTAAAAAAAGAAAACAGTAAAAAAAAAACTCACAAAATTTTACGGCAACAGTTTCTATGACTTTTCCCAAATAGCTTTTAAGGTTTAAAAGAATCGTTTTGTCATAATGTGTTTCCATCTACTCGAAAAACAAAACGTCAACTCAACTCGTATTTGCTATACACACACTCCACGCGTGTTTGCATTATGCTGGTGTGGTGACATTTGTTTGATGCGATGCGGAAATGAGAGTGAAGTGTTCTTTATCGACCATTTTTTTTTCCACTTTTCATTTTTTATATGAAAGAGAAAATGCAGTTTATAAATTATAAAGTCGAGTCTCTCTATAACGAAACTCCATACATCGAATTTCTTTATATAAAGAATTTTTAGTAGGAAGGGTTCCCTTTTCGCGTGATTACATTAAAAAGTCTCTATATAACGAAATATCTATCTCGATATAACGAATTTTTTCATAAATTGGTCTTAATTTATTCAGTTTTAAAAAGCTTCGAAATCATATGGAATCAATTTTCCATCACTTATTTTTGATTTATTGTTAGTGCTGAGTTTTTTTTTATTACTTCTCCCCTTGTTCTTTAAATCCAATGATTTTTTTATTTTTTATTTGAGAGCGTAACAACGTTAAAATCAAAGCAACAAAAAATTACAGATTTCTTCGTCTGAAGTTAATGCAAGTCTTCCTTGTTTGATTTTCATTAAGCTATCAAATAAGTGTCTATTCTCTTTTTTGAAACAGCTTAAATAATTAAGAAATAAAATTTTATGTTAATATTTAAACTTTTAAACATTTCAAATTCTCAATTCAAAAGATCAAAAATAATATTTGTTGAAATTTCACACATTAAATACGATTTTTAATATCATTCTCTATACATCGAATTTCCATACATAACAAATTTTTTACTGGAACGGTGGATTTCGTTATACAGAGACTCGACTGTATTTCGAAAAATAAAAGCTTTCTTTATTTGTAATTCTCAAATATTTTCTCAAATAATAATTCTCAAATAATATGAAATTAAAAAAAAAAAAAAAAAAAATGTGATTAAACAAATCACAACGACCATTTGGCAAATGCAGTTTTCAAAGACTAAAATTTCAGACTTATAAATAAATTCTACATTTGAAGAAATAATAATAATAAACATCATTTATATGAAGATCAAAATTTGGCTTACGTAATAACAAAGACCTATATTATGTACGCCATGGATTAAACATTAATATATCTTAACACTAGAACGCCCGGAAATTCTACTCAAGTTTGAAAATAATATTTCTCACCAGAATTTTTATTCAAAATTATTTAATTGATTTATTTAACGTAAATTTGCTTGGATTAGATTTAAATTATTTCAAGAAAATTTTTCTGGTTCGAATTGAAATTTAGTTACATGATTGGAGTCGAATCGACTCCATCCGGGCATTCTAGTGTTAATCAATCATTAAGAAATTTTAACATCTTGAGGGGCAGTGGGATATAATTTAAACCACCTAATTTGAAACGAGATTTTCACCAGAAACTTTTAACGAAACTTTATAATTTTAACTTTGGAGGTAAATTGTTTAATAATTGCCTTTTCTTAATTTAAAAACAAACTTTTAGGTTTTTCCGGTGAAAATTCAATATTACAGAGACATTATTGCTTGCCTCTTCAAGAGGTTAAGGGGTCAGGTACCCTTTGAAGAACCCTAAAATCGATTAAAAAAAATAGCTTATAATTAAATATGATTATTTGGGAACATTTAAAAACAAACCGCATTCAAAAATTCGCATTACAAGAAGAGTTATGTTTAAAAAACTTTGCGCTTTTCCTATACGATCAATGGGTGATTTAAACTTTAAAGTCAATTTTCTCAAAACAGTGGTTTTGATTATTGCGCGCACGATTTCTGAAAAATAATTGCATAGAATTTCACAAAATTTTCGCTGAATGTATTAAACGTATACAGGCACAAAATGACCTACTATTCTGTTCCTGAAATTAGAAGTTTACAGTTCACGATTACTTTTGTGTAAAAAAATTCTCGATATTTCAAACTTTTTTAAAGAATAATTTTTTTTTTCTGGATCTATAAATTTTATTTTTATTTTTTATCGTAGGTAATTTTGAAAACACATTATATCTGTACTCATAAAAAAAAATCTTGGTTTGTTTTAGCCATTCAAATTTGAAAAATTGTGCGCGCAAGGCGTGCAAGAATTATTCTCTCGTAAAAATTGTATTATTTTTAAAAATAATTTAAAAATCTACATATGTGTATACTTTTTTTGACAACTTTAACTAATAAAATAAATCCTTCTTACTATGTGTTCTCACTTTTATAATTAAAAGTCAATTAGATACAGAGTAACTGCAATTCTTACAGAGATCATTTTTTCACGTATTTTATTAGTTCAAAGGGTACCTGCCCCCTTAACACTTTGCGGCGCGGTGGTTTCATAGATATACCACTTTATTTTAATTCCGAAACGCCATATTGGCACCAGAATTTTGTTACAAAAGTTTGCGGTTTATTGAATGCGTGAAATATAGCCTTTTCTTATTTACAAATAAAGTTGTTTTCAAATTCCGGTGTCAGTCATTAATTTCAATAATTAAACAATGAATTTGTCCTGCGCCGCAAAGGGTTAAAACATTTAGCACATTCCGGCGCACTGTGATCAGTCTAGGATGCCTAATTTTAATTATAAACTTGTAATCGGCACCAAAAATATTTTAGGAAAATTTTGCTTTTACAAAAAGAAAAAAAAAGGCTTCGATTAAGGGGTTCAAAATATCTAAAAAATTCATTTGTGAATTCCGGTATCAGTTGATAATGTCTTATTTTACTAACAGATTTTGCCATTGCCAGGAAAAATTAAGGGGGAAAAAATCATAATTTTACGGCAACAGTATTTTTCTCAAATAGCTTCTAAGGCTTAAGAGAATCATCGTGTGTTCCCATCTACTCGAAAAACAAAATGTCAACTCAACTCGTATTTGCTACACATACTCCACGCATGTTTGCATTTTGGTGGTGAGGTGACACATTTGTTTGATGTGTTGCGGAAATGAGGTAGAAGTGTTCATTCCCCACAATACTGAGGATGTTGAGTGTTTTCTAGTGACTGTTTTTAGGTGCGTTCGTAATTATGTAAATACGTAGCACCTATTGTTTTCGCTCAGTCCGTCCGTCTGTTTGTCCGTCCGCATATAACAACGCAAAAACTATCCAACCGAATCATTTGAAATTTAAAACGTATATTTATTACATAATTTTGTCGAGTCATTTCAAATTTTATGAAAATCGGATGGATAGATCAATTACAGGAACAATCAAAAGGATTCCGTTACATTATGTCAATGGGGGGAAAAGTTTCCAATGCATTTTAATCGTTTGAAATTTAAAACGTATATTTATTACATAATTTTGTCGAGTCATTTCAAATGTTATGAAAATCGGATGGATAGATCAATTACAGGGACAATCAAAAGTATTCCGTTACATTACAATCAATGGGAAAAAAGTTTCAAATGCATTTTAATCGTTTGAAATTTAAAACGTTTAATTATTACATAATTTTGTCGAGTCATTTCAAATGTTATGAAAATCGGATGCATAGATCAATTACAGGGGCAATCAAAAGTATTCCGTTACATTACGATCAATGGGAAAAAATGTTTCAAATGCATTTTAATGGTGTTACACACATTTGAACATAATATAAATGTTATGAATCTATGATGAATGTACTAAAATCTACGTTCTGTACAATCTGGGATGCAGAGAATATTTATTATTAAATTACAGGGCCACACAAATGTATTCCACTAAATAATATTATACGGGGAAACATTGTTTGGGGCATGTTTTAATTACATAAACCTACTTCACATTTTATGAATAAGAGATACGTTAATGAGGTATAATAAAAATAACTCCCTGCATATTTACAGGAACACAAAGATTTCGACCACTATACTGTATCCAAAGTACGCTCTACTATATCAGCAAGATCTGAATATTTTAAAACTTATAGTACAAACGCACCTCATTTGCTACGCTTCACGTGCAATTTCCAACTTGTTTTTTCTCTTTTCTTTTTTTACATGAAAGAAAGAACGCAGTTTATAGTTGAAAACTCGAAAGAAGAAAGTTTCCATTTTTTGTATTTCTCTAATATTTTTCTATAGATCAATAAATAAATAAATAAATGTAATTTAAACTTTTTCCTGATTTGGCCGTACGTCATATGGACGGCGTGTTTTTACCAATCATGATTTGTCTGTAACACGTACAGGCAATCATTTCAAATCATGATCTATTTTTCCACCAGTAAATTTTTATTGTAAATCTTGCATAAACCCTTTCCGGCCGAGCATTTCCTTTTCGTAAAATGAGAAATTGTTGACTATACCGGAGTTTGCAAAGACTTTTTTTAAAAATTGAAAACGGCTTAACCTCTTGACTGGAACATTCTTTTCCGTTCAATAAATTGAAAATAACGGATTCTCACCACAATACTTAAAATAAAATTTTCGTAACGTTTAGTCTAAACATTTCCGTCTTTAAAACGTATGAAATTATTTTTTAAAAAATAGTGGTGTGAAAAAGCTTTAAATGATGAATTAAGCAAATTCGTCTTGCCCGAACGGCGTACTGTAGAAGTCTGCACGGGCCGGAATTTCCTGGCCCGGGCCCGGCCCGTAGAGAAATCAGGGAAAACAGACCCGGCCCCTTACAATTTCTACGATTTCTAAAAAATTCAAATTTTTATCATATAATTAAGATTTTTTTAAAAGAGTATTGCATACATATCTATGGAATGATTTTACAGTATATTTTACAGGAAATACACATTAGTAACATTAATGATTACTAAGATTCTTAGACTTTCAACATTCAAATAAAGATTCATTAAAATATGGCTTAGAATAAAAGAAAAAAAAAGAAATTTAAAAACATCGTAACTTTTGAAGCTGTTTAATAAAGGAGGATTTATAAAAATATTTCTGTATCATTTTATTAAAGATTTTAAATCCAAATTCATACGTTAATTCAAAGAAGCTCCTTTCTGATACATTTCTAAATTCATTTTTTTCTCAGAAATGCATAAGATTAGCGGGTGTCTTTATTCAGAAACTATGTAATCGAATGGCGTTAACCATTTTTTGATACAAGCAATTTAAGAACACTGCAAGCAAATAAAATATTTTCATAGTTAGCGTTTTGAATAGAATTTCCGAAGCGATAGCATGGGAAGGGAGAAAAACCTGCAACCATTTGAGAAACTATTGTATCTCAACAAGGTTATACAAGTATTTTATTTACCAAAAATGAAAAACGCTATTCGATTCCAAATCCCTTCAATAGTCAGGCTTATCAGTTTTATATTTTTACAATTAAAAATTAATGTAAAAATGTGTCAAACTTTCGCGTTATTGAAAAATTAATTTAAAAATCATCAAGAAGTATATATCCAAAGATTAAGGTGACATAAGTTCTTTATCGCTGTTCATAATTTTACAAATTATGTTGTCTGCCCTACAGATCTTGAGAACAATTAAGTCTTCTTTCGGTCCGACAAGTCTATATGTAGAAAAATAATGACTTGATCTCCGATTTTGATCTTGGCTTTGCACGATTGAGTTTAAAAAATATTAAAACGGATTACACACAATGTAACTGTCCGATGCCGATCTCTACACTGCACAAGTTACATTTTTATATTGATGCTGTCAAACTAGTATGGCTCGTGACACACATTTATATTTATTCTCGTTAAAACCATTTTCGTTGAAAATAGGTTTATATTTTATCGGTTACGTCCAAATCTTCAAAACGGGCCGGTAGGCCCGAAAATTTTTATATCGGCCCGGCCCGTACGGCCCGTTCAATTTTTTTGCCGGCCCGGCCCGTTAGCAAATTCGAAACGATTCCGCCGGCCCAGCCCGGGCCCGTGCAGACCTCTAGCGTACGGGCAAATTAGTTAAGGTAAGTTAGGGCAAATTAGTTAAGGTTGTTAATTTAAGCTATTTTTGTAAAAGCAAAATTTTAGTAAAATAATCTTTGTGCCATTTACAACTCTAAAATTAAAATTAGGTGAGCACACTGTACAGGAAGGGGTTAATTAATTCAAGAATTTTTATGATTAGGTTAGACAACAATTTCTGTTTTGAAAATTCGGTGATAAAAGATTAGAACTTCTTTTCAAAAATATTGATTAGTTAAAGTGGCTAATAACATATTCAGTTAAATAAAATACATACAGTCGAGTCTCTATATAACGAAATCCATTGTTCCAGTAAAAAATTCGTTATATAGAAAATTCGTTGAATAGAGAAAGCCGTTAAAAGTTCTGTTTAATGTGCAAATTTTATACGTTTAATTAAAAATTGGAAGCGTTTAACTAGAAATATTAACGTACTATCTTATTTCTTAATTATTTGAACAGTTTCAAAAAAGAGAATAGACATTTAGTATTTAAAAGCTTAATAAAAATCTCACAAGAAAAACGTACGTTAATTTTTTTGCCATTGAAAACACAACATCTCAAATTTTCGGGGGGGGGGCGATCTCATTGCTCCGGGAGTAAATGCCCCCCCCCCCCCCCCCCAGGCTACCCTCTGAAATCAACACTGACTTCAGTTACCAGATTGATGCAGGTTTTATATGTGTAACAATTAAATTGACTCTGTTTCTCGAAGGAGGTTAAAAGATGTGTGGGAGAGGGGCTGGTGGAATGAATTCGTTGGACTTAAAAATCAAGGAGATTCAAGGTAGAGAAGCAATATAAAAAACCCAGCCTTGAACTATAAATCAAAAAATAAGCGATGGAAATTTGATTTCATGTGATTTTGAAACTTTTTAAAAACTGAATAAATAAAGAACATTTTATGAAAAAATTCGTTATATGGAGATAGATATTTCGCTATATAGAGACTGTTTTTAATGCAATGATGAACTAGTTGGATGTGTCAATCCCAAAACTTTCTTCTATTTCATAAGTACATTTTAATGTTAAAAAAAAAATGTGGTGAGCCCAAAGTTACCCACTATCGAATTTCCTCGAACATATGACCTAGCTTAATGAGATTCTGGTATCCGAAAAGCCTAAAACGCAAAATTTAATTAATATTCTGAGAAAATGAGCTTAGTAGTGCCTCATGTTGGGTAATTTATACTAAAACCTAATAAGCATCTATTTACGTCAAGACCTAACAGAATCTGAAATTTGATGGAATTTCGTCTATTAGTTCTTGAGATATAATAAAAAATTTGCAAAACGTAGCACAGCAACACCATATCTTGGACAATTTATGCCAAAACGTAAAAAAGCGTCTAATTATGTTATGGTGTAAAAGAATCTGAAGTTTGATGAAATTCTATGCATTAGTTCTTGAGATATAACTAGATTTAAAAAACGTGTAAAATATAGCACAGCAGCACCATTGGTTGAAGGATTTATAACAAAACGTAATCATCGTGTAATTATGTTATATGTCATTTTGTAACAAAATCTGAAGTTTGATGAAATTCTGTGCGTTGGTTGTTGAGATATAGCTATCGGAAAAATCGTTCAAAATGCAGCATAACTGCACCACCTGTTTCAAGGTTAATAACAAAATGTAATTAGCGTCTAATTATGTTATATATTCTAGTGTAACAGAATTAAAAATTTGATGAAGTTATCTGCATTAGTTCTTGAGATATAGCTATCGCAAAAATCGCGCAAAATGTAGCATAGCAGCGCCACCTATAGGGCAGTTCACACCAAAACCTTATCAACGACTATGTATCTCAAGATATCGCGGAATCTGAAGTTTGGTGAAATTCTGTGCATTAGTTCTTGAGATATAGCTATCATGAAAATCATGAAAAACGTGGCATAGCAGCGCCACCTGCCGGCCAATTTACACCAAAAACCAATAGGGACCAGGGAGGGAGTGCCCTTCGTGGGGGTCTTTCTAGGGGAACCTAACCCGTATTTACGCAAGGTTCGAAGAAAACCACAAAAACTCCGAACGGTTAGGCCGACAGCCGCGATTGGGTTCGAACCCAGCACCTGCCGTCTACCAGTTGAGAGGTCAGAACCTCTCGGCCACTGGTGGGGCCAAAACATTAAAGAAAAAAATTAAAGAAAAAAAATCAATAATCACAAAATAATAATAATAATAATAATAATAATAAACATAAATGTCAAGAAATTCGCAAAATTTTACGGCAACAGTTTATATGACTTTTCCCAAATCGCTTTTAAGGTTTTAGAGAATTGCTTATGTCATGGTGTGTTTCCATGTACTCGAGAAACAAAATATCAACTCAACTCGTATTTGCTACGCACACACTCCACGCGTATTTGCATTATGGTGGTGAGGTGACATTTGTTTGTGTTCCTTCACCATAAAACTGAGGATGTTGAGCGTTTTCTATTGACTGGTTTTTTTTCCTCTTAACATTTTTTACATGAAAAAGAGAAATATGAAAGAGAATGAAGAATGTTTCCTTTTTTATACAATTTTCCAATATAAAAAATAATATTTCAAAGAAAATAAATTTTATTTCTAAAGAAATTATAGTCTATCGTAAAGAAATTTTTAAAAAATAAATAAATAAAAGTAATTTAACCACTTCCCTGACTGGTCCGTACTTCATACAGGCAACGTGCTTTTGCGAATCATGATTTTTCCCGGTCACATACGTTGAAAAGATTTCAAATCGTGATTTAATTTTATCACCAGTAAATTTTTATTGTAATTTTTGTATTAATTAATTTAAACATTGTTATCATTCAGTTAAACAAAAATTTCTGTTTTGAAAAATCGCTGATAAAAGATTAAAAAAATGTGTAAAATATGCAAAAAGATAGACATTATTTGAAAGTCTTTTTTAAACATATTGATTAGTTAAGTGGTAATAACATGTTGAATTAAATAAAATAGTTTAAAAAAGAGTTAATTATAAAATGTTTCGAAAACACCCTGAGACAAACACCCTGAAAAATTTATCAGAAACTTGCAAAATTTTACGGCAACAATTTATACGACTTTTTCCAAATAGCTTTTAAGGCTTAACCCTTTCCGGCACGGGCAGAATCTGTTAGTGAAATGAGAAATTATCGACTGACACCGGAATTCACAAACGAATTTTTAAATATTTTGAATTCTTTAATTTAAGCTTTTATTGTAAAAGCAGAATTTTACTGAAATATTATTGGTGCCATTTGCAGGTTTGGATTTAAAATTAGGTATCCCAGACCGGGCAAAGTGTGACGGAAAGGGTAAAGAGAATAGCTTTTGTCACATTGTGTTACCATCTACTCGAGAAACAAAATGTCTACTCAACTCGTATTTGCTACACACACTCCACGCGTGTTTGCATTATGGTGTTCAGGTGACATTGCGGAAAGAAGGGTGAAGTGATCTTTATCCCATCATATTGAGGATGATGAGTATTTTCTAGCGACTGCTTTTTTAGCTTTTCTTTTTATCGCATGAAATAAAACTAGTCGTTGGGGCCACCGTAATACTTACCCATCATGGATGTATATATGAAAATAAAACATGTGAAACTATTTATACAATACATTGCAATTCATAAACAAAATTTAAATATTGTTAATATACATAGTAATGCTATATTAAAGAACTGCTGATGTACCAATTTCGACAAATTATATAAAACGCCAAACTACTCAAGTAGTACTGAACTGCCTAAAAGAAACATCCTTATAACTCCAAAAATAATAATTCTATTAACTAACAATTAACTGCGTCGGATGAAGCGTCCCATTTCCAATTAAAATATACTTCTGAATTGAAATTTGAATGAAATACAGGGTCATGAAAAATTGAAGAATGTGGAAAACAAGATTACAAATATCTCGGCAACTAATAATCCGATCGACTTCGTTCTATATGCAAAATGTGTGTTATTTTATTGCCTTTTACGTCCATTCCTTAGAACAAAAAAATTCGAAAATTTTTATATACCTTTCATCAGAACGAAGTTTTCGAGAGTCCGAAAAAAATAGTTCCGGATAATCGAGGTTGCTGATATTCAATACGGTTCGTCCCATTCTTACATACTAACTACATACAAAATTTCAAGTCTCTATCTCAATTTGTTCGGGAGATAGAGCGTTTACAGACAGACAGACAGACGGACGGCAGAAATTTTTTTCTCAAAATATGTTTTTCGGAATCTCCACTATCTAAAACGTGTAAATCCGTCAAAAAAATTTTTCGATTTTCAAAACGATTGCAAGACTTACCCTATACTACGTCTGATGGGTAAGTAAAATGTAGTTTATGGTTAAATGCTCAGAAAATAAGTAATTTTTTAATATTTTTCTAAAAAAAATAAAATAAATAAATAAATAAAAAAGAAACTGAGATTTCCTTTATTAGGTAAAATTTACATTTAGTTATAGTTAGGTTTCTATAATTAAACGAAATTTAAGAGGAGTTAGTACTTTTTAGGACTCAATTTTGCTCATAATAATGATAAAACGATAAGCTCTGTATTCATGCATTTTGCATAAGAAGTGTAGCAGCTTTCACACCGAGATCTAAATTTTTATAAAACCAGCTAAATTACGAACACACTATCTTACACCACATTTGACGTACTGTAATTTCCAGCGTATTGTCCTCGGATCAAACAATCATTTTTCGATCCTGAAAATTTTTTAAACAAAATATAACGTTTTAGATCGCGGTAAATATTTAATTTCAATTACTTTCAATGTTTTTTCTCTTTTTGACTGTTCCCTTGTATTTGTGTTCAAAAACTGAATTTCTTTTTCAGGATATCTAAAAGCCGTATTTGACACATTTATTTTGCGATTCTGCAAAGTAACTTTATCATACTATTATTTTAACAAAAATCAAACTGATTGGTATATTTATCATACGAATTGAATATTTCTAACTGAGCGAAAAATATCCCAGGCCGGGAATCGAACGCAAATACTTGGCTTACAAAGCCAATGCTTTACCTGTTAAATTACCTGGGAGATTTCCGGCTGAGATTTTTTGCTCAGATAAACCACATTGGTCATGACATCTGGTCTGTCGTTTAGACAGCTCGGCAGAATAAACGGCAGGTAGTGGAACTCCATATAACTATGGCTGCGTAGATATACTTCTGCCGAGCTGTGTAAATGACAGACCAGACCGATCGGTTATCGTCCAGTTAGCTTAACAGGTAAAGGATTGGCCTTGTAAGCCAAGTATCTGGGTTCGATTCCCGGCCTGGGCAATTTTTCGCTAAATAGCATCTCTAAATAGCAACTCTATCCTCTCGAATAAATAGCATAATATTCAGAAATAAAAAACAGACGATTTTATTTCACATAAACTAATCTCGGTTATATGCTGTAAAATAATTAGAAGAAATAATGAAATAAATGTTATTCGTCTCACAATCGAAATAAATCTTTTATTTATATATTTACGCTTTCTTAACACACCTTTTTTTCTTTTAAACCTTTGGGGACGAGCGACACGTATACGTGCCGCAAGAAGGCTTAAGAATCCTTGTTTATACCCCACCAGTAAAATTTTACTGTAAAACTTGCCTAATTTAATTGGAACATTTTCTCGATTCAATAAGTCAAAAGTTTCTGTTTTTAAAATCCAGTGAGAAAACATTAAAAATTTCCTAAAAGGTTCCTATCAAAAAAAGGTTGAAAACTAAATTTTTATATTAGAAAAAAAAAAAAATTCTCCAGGTATATAATAGAGGTAGCAGTTCTTTTATTTTATTAAATTTTATTTGAAATTTTTATGGACTTTTTCTGATTTTATTTTATTTTATTTTATTTTATTTAAAAAATTTTTACAGACTATTCTTTTCTGTGAATGTAAAACTTACAGTTGAAATTTTCAACATTTTTTCTAGCTTTTATTGAGCGAAACAAATACTCAACCGGAATAAATAGTGTCTGAATTCTAAACTCATACATATAACTTTAGGTACAAAATATTTTTTTATTGTAATGAAGTGCAGTTTTCTTACACCATTATTAATACCAAATAAACTTCTATTCATTTCACATGTGCAATTATATATTTATTTATTCTTTCTTAACATTTTCTTTTTACTCAAAAACTGAAAAAAAAATTACTGTTGTTGATTATTGAACGATATATCTGACACTTTCTAAAATATACAATTCAGCAAAATAAACTCTCAACTCGAACAAATGACGTATGTATTCTGAAAGCAAAATGCAGGCGATTTTATTAATAATCCGGTAACGTAACACGTAGATCCGATAAGCCTAGCTGTCATAATACAACCAAATGGATGATCAAGACCGTATTAATTTTGTTGTATTCTAAAACAAATACGCAGACGATTTTATTGAACATGAGCTATTTTTAGGTGCGTTCGTTATTATGTAAATACTTAGCACCTATAGTTGTCGCTCAGTCCGTCCGTCTGCCCGTCTGTCTGTCCGCATATAACAACGCAAAAACTACCCAACCGAATCGTTTGAAATTTAAAATACGTAATTATTACATAATTTTGTCGAGTTATTTCAAATTTTATGAAGTTCGAATGCATAGATCAATTACAGAGACAACCAAAAGTATTCCGTTACATTACGGTCAATGGGGAAAAAGTTTCACAGGCATTTTAATCGTTTGAAATTTAAAATATATAATTATTACATAATTTTAAGGAGTCTTTTCAAATTTTATAAAAATCGGATGGATAGATCAATTACAGGGACAATCAAAAGTATTTCGTTACATTACGGTCAATGGGGAAAAAGTTTCAAATGCATTTTAATCGTTTGAAATTTAAAATATATAAATATTACATAATTTTATCCAGTCTTTTCAAATTTTATAAAAATCGGATGCACTGATCAATTACAGGGACAATCAAAAGTATTCCGTTACATTACGGTCAATGGGGAAAAACTTTCAAATACATTTTAATGGTGTTACACTCATTCGAACACAATAAAATTGTTATGAATCTATGAAGTACGTATTATAATATACATTTTGCACAATCTGTGGTGCAAAAAACATTTGTTATTAATTTACAAGGCCACACAAAAGTATTCCATTACAGAGTGGTATAGGGAGAACATTTTTTGGTGTGTGTTTTAATTGTGATTGACTATTTAACATTTTATGAGATTGATATACGTTGCTGAGGAATGCTACAAATTATTTCCTGCATAAAAGAAAGCAGAGAGTATAGCGTATGATATACGTTGTTGAGGTGTAATAAAAGTTACTTCCTGTATATTTACAGGAACACACACACACAAGAAATGACCACTATACTGTATTCGAAGTACTATTTGCTATAACAGCAAGATCTGAATATTTTTTCAAATTTCGTTATCGTACGAACGCACCTCCTTTGCTACGCTTCACGTGCAATTTCCAACTTGTTTATTACGTAAACAAAATATCAGTTAAATAAATTCTCATCAATTCACAGTAAATATATTTTTTATTACATTTATATATGTTGCGGCCAATACCCGGAGCCTGGCCAATTCTAGAACTGGCCGGCCAATACCCGAACTGGCCAAGCTTCCGGGCCAAAACCCGAAATACGAGAAATGAATAGCGTATTTCGGGTTTTGGCCGGCCAATTCGCGAACTGGCCGGGAAGCCTTGGCCAAACATCCGAACAATGATACATAAATACCATTTTTTTTTTTTTTTTTTTTTTTTTTGTAATTAAGATAATGTAACATTAAAATGTACAGTAAAAAATATTCCCATTGATTATATTGAAACGAAATATTTTTGTGTACCCAACTAAATTAACCAAAAATAGTACACAATTCCCTTTCAATATTGAAATTAATTGATAAACCAAATAAGATGCCAATTACAAGTTAACCGGAAACTTTACTCGAGTTAGATCACGGACAGGCTGACGTCTAGGCTATTTGAATTCATAGACACTTTCAACTATGTTAGAAAGGATTAAGCCGAGTGCTTACATCTATTTCGCGAATTGGCCAATCGCATCTGGCCAGTTCGCGAATTGGCCAGTCATTTTTTAACGTTGCTGGCCAATTCGGGAATTGGCCGGCCAGTTCAAGAATTGGCCAATTTCGGGTATTGGCTGCAACATATATATATTTTTTTTTTCATGTCCTTTTATTGAAAAGCTGATTTTCTATCATAAAATAAATTTTTTCTATGATCTACGATTAAGGTTTGTTCAGCAAGATAAAGACGTATGTGGTCAAGAAGAAAAACTCATATTTTATTAAAATATTTAATTAAATATTAATAACCCAACAGGACAGGCGTAGGGTATTTTAACACCCCAAAAAATTATGTATTAATGGTATTTACTTTGCCACCAATAAATCGAAATTATAATCATCACTTTATTTAATTGGAGACAACTGTTATAAATTCTGCCATAAAATGAGTTGAAGATTACTATTTTTTTTAAGTGGTGACAATTCTGAAAGCCATATGCATCTTTAGTCTATCTGGTCTAGCGCCCGTCCTCCTGTGTTAATTATCAGTTCATATAACATGTGGATCCGATATATATTGTCATAATAGAACCAAATGGATGATCAGGATTATCCACAATGTTTGCTTCCTTGTATTCTAAAACAAATATACGGATAATTTTATTAAATGGAAACTATTTTTTATTGGATAAAATACTTGATATTAAATGAACTGTCATCCAGTTTCACAGTGTAAACATGAATATTTTTTTATTTATTTACTCTTTCTTACAATTTTCTTTTCATTACATTTTACTGAAAAGCTTATTTTCTATCAATAAAATGAATTCTTTAAAAGGGATATTTGATACTTTCTATAATTTACGTTTAGCTTTTGCTCAGCAAAATAAACTGGCAACTTGGATAAATGACGTGTATATTCTATAAGAAAAGCGCAGACGATTTTATTAAGTATCAGTTCATGTAACATGTAGATCCAATAAATCCTGTCATAATAGAACCAAATGGATGACCGACATCATGCATCGTATTAAATTCCTTTTCTTCTAAAACAAATACGCAGACGATTTTATTGAATGTAAGCTATTTCTTTAGTAAACAAAATATCAGTAAACTAAACATACTCTAAATGTAAAACGTATATCTTTATGCATAAAATATTTTTCATTGTAATAAAATAAAATTTACTTACACTATTCTCAATTTCAAATAAACTGTTTTTCATTTCATAAGTGTCATCTACCATTTTTTTTTAATTCTTTCTTAATATTTTCTTCTTACTCAAAAAACTGTAAAAATTTTATTTTTCTAGATTTCTGAAAGATACATCTGACACTTTCTAAAATATACAATTCAGCAAAATAAACTCTGAACTCGAACAAACGGCGTATCTATATAATAAAGGCCAAACGTATCTGTGCGTAACGCATACGTCATGTTTTGAATGGCAACACTTTCCGATGAAATTTCTATTTTGCAATTTTCACTATTGTAAATATTTAAACTTCTAGACACAGTACGTTTTCAAACTTTATACCATCGTATAGAGAAACAAATGCACTTTTAAATGCAGTTTGTTAGAAAATTGTATCTCAATTTGTTTTTGAAATATTAATTTTTTTGTAGTTTTTAGTTATATTTCTCTAATGGTGGCAACTTGAGTATCGCATTTATGTGGGAAATAAAAAAATAGTCATATAAAAAAGAAAGAGAATAGAGATGTAGTTTGGTAGCTGGATGTGACGGCAAAAATATAACCCTAAAATTCGCTGCATTGCATCAAACATAACCGCGTGCTTTCGCATAAAAGGAAAACTTTTAGCGATACTGTTTTAATTCATAATACAATGAAATGCTATTTTAGAATGCTAAAATATAATCAGATTTGTTTCATTTAGAGAAAAAAATGATGCTAAAAGAATTCGGACTCTGTTCCACGTGATTGTTTTGTTTGGGCCGAATACAAGATTTAAATTGAAAGAATAAGGCCCTTTTCAAACCGTTTTAGTCGCATACTGCACCTCCATCTATCTCTTTTCCCCATGGAAAATAACAGATCACTGTATATTTTAGTTGCCATTTTTTATAGCAACTGAAAAAACATAGTAATTAAAAACCTGTTATGTTAAAATATCGTCGGCTATAAAACACGGTGAATGTTGTTGGTTTTATTTCGTTTTTATCTATCAATTTAATAATGACTTTTAGTTCGCTGCAAACTTACTTTACAAAAGATACATCAATTAACCTTTACAAAAGTTTATTTTAAAGAATATTTGTGTGTCATATTTTCTTAGTTGGTTTTAAAAACTGAACGAATGCAATTTTATTCTTTGGCAAAATCTTCGGCTAATAACTTTTATCTTGCGTCTAATACAGAAGTGCTGATAATTTTCAAAGCTTTTTATGATTACATAATTAATATGTTTCATATAAAATTGCTATTTGTAATTAGTTGGCAGTTTAAAAAGCATATTATGTAGGGAAAATTTATTAGACTTTTCAATTTTAAATTAAAAAAAAAAAGTTTTTCGCCTTTACTCTGTGACCCGGGAACACCGGGTTCGGTGTAGTAGTGTATTCTCAAAGCAAAATGCAGGCGATTTTATTAATTATCCGGTACTGAAACACGTAGATCCGCTAAACCTAGCTGTCATAAAATAACCAAATGGTTGATCAAGATCTTTCACCGTATTAATTTTCTTGTATTCTAAAACAAATACGCAGACGATTTTATTGAATGTGAGCTATTTTTTATTACGTAAACAAAAAATACGAGTTGCATAAATTGTCATAAATTCACATTAAACATATTTTTTATCACAATTTTGTAGTCACGTACCCCTTGGGGACGAACAATAAGAATACGTGCCGCAAAAAGGCTTAAGAATAATTGTTTATCCGTCCACCAGGAAAATTATACGGAAAACTTTCTCTTATTTAATCAGAACATTTTGTTGATTTAATCAGGTACAAATTTCTGCTTTTACAAAACCTGTGACAAAACATTAAAAATTTTATACATGCCGCAAAAAGGCTTAAGAATCCTTGCTGTTTCCCACCAGTAAAATTTTGCTGTAAAATTTGCCTTAATTAATCGGGGCATTTTCTCGATATAATAAGGCACAAATTTCTGTTTTGTAAACCGGTGACAAAACATTAAAAATTCCGTAAAAGGTTCCTGTCGTGAAGGGGTTAAAAGATGATTTTCTGCCATTAAAATGAATTCTCTATAAGGGACATTTGATGCTTTCTATAATTTAAGTTTAGCTTTTGTTCAGCAAAATAAACTTTCAATTTGAATAAATGACCTGTGTATTCTGAAAGAAAAGCGCAGACGATTATAATAAATATCCGTTCATGTAACATGTAGATCCAATAAATCCTGTCATAATAGAACCAAATGGATGACCAACATCATCCATCGTAATAAATTCCTTTTATTCTAAAACAAATACGCAGACGATTTTATTGAATGTAAGCTATTTTTTTATTATGCTACAAAGTAACAGTGAACTAAATGTATTCTAAACGTAAAACATATATCTTTAGGTACAAAATATATTTCTCTGTAATAAAGTAAAATTTATTATACCAATGTTGATTCCAAATACACTGTTATTCATTTCACAAGTGCACTACATACATTTATTTTTTCTTTCTTAGCATTTTCTTTTTAGACAAAAAATGATAAAGTTTTACTTTTCTTGATTACTGAAAGCTACATCAGACACTTTCTAAAGTATCCGAATCAGCAAAATAAATTCTCAACTCGAACAAATGGCTTGAGTATTATAAAAGCAAAATGCGAGAGATTTTATTAATTATCCGGTACTGTAAGACGTAGATCCGATAAGCCTAGTTGTCATAATACAACTAAATGGATGATCAAGATTACTCACAATATTAATTTTCTTGTATACTAAAACAAATACTCAGACGATTTTATTTTATATAAGCTATTTTTATAAAGTAAACAAAAATATGGGTTGCATAATTTGTCATCAATCCACAGTAAACATATTTTTTTATTACAATTTTCTTGTCACGAGTGGCGCGTATACGTGCCACAGAAAGGCTTTATAAATCCTTGCTTATCCCCACTAGTAAAATTATACGGAAAATTTTCCCTCATTTTATCGGAGAATTTTCTCGGTTTAACCTATTCGATTATTACAGTATGTTTAACCCATTAACGCCCAGCGTCCTTTTTTGAGGACGGTTACAAAAAACATTAAGAAAGCGGGTTTCCCACCAGTAAAGAGGAAGATAAATATATACCTTATTTCACGAGACAGAATCCTCGATAAATTTAGATAGAAGTTAAATTGCTTGTAAAAGTGGTGGGAAATACAAAATTTAAATTTTAGCGAAAGAAAATTATTCGGGCGTTAATGGGTTAACTATTACTGAATTATTTCTTCTCTCGTTTGACTTCAGAGCAAGATTTTTGTTTTATTTTCATTAGCTCGAATCTTAGAATTCGAAACATATTATTCTTATTTCGAAATTTCATTTATATTTGAGTATCATTAATAAAATGGGACAAAACTGATGTACCCATTCGGGTACTCAGGAACTAAAGAAGTTAATTAGATATTTCTGTACTAAAAAACCGGTGACAAAAAACTAAAAATTTCGTAAAAGGTTCCCTTCGTGAAGGGGTTAAAAGATGATTTTCTGTCATTAAAATGAATTCTCTATAAGGGACATTTGACACTGTCTATAATTTACGTTTAGCTTTTGTTCAACGAAATATTAAATATGCCTACATAAAAATTAGGTATCCCAGACTGGGCACTGTGTATCATAAAGGATCAAAAGATGATTTTCTGCCATTAAAATTGACACTTTCTATTACTTACGAGAGGTGATCCAAAACTGTTTAACTTTTATTTTATATTTTTTACATTTTTCTACGAGGGGTGATCCAAAAAAAGTTTACAAGGCAAAGGAAAAAGTATTTATTAACAATAGAAACAAGATACAAATGGCAATCAAGAGACACGTCTGGCCTTTACTTTTCCATATAGTCGCCAAACCTGTTTAGGCATTTGTCAGAACTTTCGACCAACTTATTTATCCCATCTTGGTAGTAATCAGGCCCCTGCTCATTGAGCCATTTCTCGGCAGCTGTTTTCACTGCATCGTCTGAGGTGAACCGTGTTCTGGATAAGTTTTGCTTCAACGCCGGAAGAAGGAAATAGTCACTTGGAGCCAAATCGGGGCTGTATGGGGGGTGATTCCAGACCTCCCACTTGAACCTTTGCAGCAATTGCTGAATCTGGTGAGCTGCATGGGGCCTGGCATTGTCATGCAGAATAATGAAGCCTTTGCTGAACGATTTGTCTGTGAATTTCGGATGCGGCCACATTCTTGGCCCATAAGAATCGAATTACGGCTCGCACTTCTATGCGAGACCACTTTTCTACACGTCGTGCCATTACTGTCGAGCGACAGTAATGGCACTCGACAATATTAAGATCGATTTAGACTCGATTTTAAGACTCGATTAAGTTTTTGCGTACTGATGCTACTTACACGTAGAATCGCTGTAGGACAGCAAGCGCCATTTGTCGACCGCCCTGGGTGGAAATATTCGCTCCTATTACCTTTCAAATGCTTCTGCTTGTAAACTTTTTTTTGGATCAATCTACGTACGTTTAGGTTTTGTTCAGAAAAATAAATTTACAACTTGAATAAATGACGTGTATATTCTGGAAGAAAAGCGCAGACGATTTTATTAAACATCCGTTCATGTAACATGTAGATCCAATAAATCCTGTCATAATAGAACCAAATGGATGACCAACATCATCCATCGTATTAAATTCCTTGTATTCTAAAACAAATACACAGACGATTTTATTGATTGTAAGCTATTTTTTACTATGTAACAAAATAACAGTAAACTAAATGTATTCTAAACGTAAGGTATATATATTTTATTTTGAAATGTATTTCACTATAATAAAGCAAAATTTACTTACACCAATTTTAATTCCAAATATACTGTTATTCATTTCACAAATGCAATACATATATTTATTTATTTTCTTTCGTAACATTTTCTTTTTAGACAAAAAATGATAAAGTTTCAATTTTCTTGATACTGAAAGCTATATCAGACACTTTCTAACCTATACGAATAAGCAAAATAAACTCTCAACTTGAAAAAGTGGCGCATGAATTCTGAAAGCAAAAGGCAGATGATTTTATTAATTATCTGTTCCTGTAACATGTAAAGCTGATAAGCCTAGCTGTCATAATACAACCAAATAAATGATCGAGATCATTCACCATATTGATTTTTTTTTTTTGTATTTTAAAACAAATATGCAGACAATTATATTAAATGTATGATATTGTTTCCTAACGTAAACAAAATACCAGTTAAATAAATTGTCATTAGTTCACAGTAAAAATATTTTTTATTACAATTGCAATTTTCTTTTCATGTCCTTTTACAGAAAAGCTTTTTTTCTACCATAAAACGAATTTTTTCTAGGTATACAGGGTGTTTCAGTTAAACGTTTCAGAACGCCTAAAAGGGGTTGAGTGCATCCTGACTTCTCGAAATCATATGATATTGCGGGGTCAGAAATGCTTTCCCGACGAGCTAGATGTGCAAAAGTTTCGAGCTTTCATGCAAGGTATCATCATTTCACACAAGGGCGCCAAGTTAGTAGGATGGCTGATTATACGAATGCAGAGTTAGCCGATATGCATTTAGGGTACGGAACTGCAGATTGTAGTGAGCCAGCTGCACAGCGCTTGTACGCTGAACGATATCCGAGAAGGCGTATTCCCAGTCATAATTTCTTTGCAAGCCTGCACCTGACTGAGACAGGTTCATTTCAAAGAGCTGCCAGGGACCGGGTAAGAATAGCACGGACGCCGGCCATCGGCCAACAGGTGCAGGAGACTGCCAGTATGTGTACGCGAAGTCTAGCGCATGCAATCGTGGTATCCCATTCCAGCTTCTGGAGCATTCTCCGAAAACACGACATCCATCCGTTTCACGTGCTATATGTCCAGGCACTGCAACCGGATGATTAGGCGCCTCGTATTGTTTTCGCACAGTGGTACCTTGGAAAGTGCGATACAGATTCCCTTTTCCCTGCTAAAGTGTTGTTTTCCGATGAGGCATCCTACACAAGGGAAGGAATTTTCAACATACATAACGGCCCTATCTGGGTGGAGGAAAATCCGCATGCAATACGACGTCGTGCAGCACAGACTCGATTTTCGGTCAATGTCTGGGCCGGTATTATAGGAGATCACCTCATCGGACCTTACCTCTTACCATTTCGTCTAACCGGACATAACTACCTGCTCTTTCTGCAGCAAGTATTGTTGCAACTTTTGGGCAATGAACAGATTTCTGCATTGAAGCAACAGACAATGTGGTTTCAACACGATGGAGCTCCAGCCCATTTCAGCTGAAATGTTCGTAACTACCTAGATGTACATTTGGTCAACAGTGGATCGGACGTGGTGGTCCCGTGTGTTGGTCTGCTCGGTCACTAGACCTATCATGTTTTGATTTTTATTTCTGGGGTCATATGAAAACACTGATTTATGACACACCTGTTGACAATACTGAGGAGCTGGCTGCAAGAACCGCAGTACCTGCCGGATAAATTCGAAATATGCTTGGAATATTCGAGAATGTTTGGATTTCCATTAACCGGAGATGTGAGGTGTGCATTGTAGTCGGTGGTAAAATTTTCGAAAACTTATTTTGACCCATGTACCTTTTGCTTTTTTATATGAATTAATGAAGCAATTTTTCACTTACAGTATCTTTTCTTTATGGTGCTTCTGTATACATCACCGCTTCAGGAAAACATTTCCGACCCCTCATTGATATATGATTTCGAGTCGTCAGGATGCTTCCTCACTTAGGAGTTCTGAAACGTTTAACTGAAACCCTCTGTATATAAAGAACATTTGACATATTCTGTAATCTACAATTACTTTCTTTTCAGCAAAATAAATTTTCAACTCGAATAACTGTTAAAGGAGAAAAACGAAGATGATTTTATTAATTATCTGTTCATATAACATTTATCCTGCCATATTTGAACCAAATAGATTATCAAGATTATCCACAGTATTACAAATACCAAACTAAAACAAATACGCAGGCGATTTTATCAAATGTAAACTATTTTTCACTGCATAAAATACGTACTACTAAATAAATTTCACTAATACTAATCTGATTTCACATTCTAAACATGAATTTTTTTTTACTTATTTACGCTTTCTGACAGTTTTCTTTTCATGACTTTTTACTGAAAAACTAATTTTCTATCAATAAAAGAATTCTTTGTAAGGGACATTTCATGCTTTCTATAATTTATTTTTAATTTTAATTCAACAAAATAAGCTTTCAACTCGGATAAATGACGTATATTCTGTAAGAAAAGCGCAGACGATTTTATTAATTATCCATTCATGTTACATGTAGATCCGATAGATTCTGTCCTAATAGAACCAAATGGATGATCAAGATTATCCGCCGTATTAACTTCCTTATGTGTTCTAAAACAAATAGTCATAAGATTTTATTAAACGAAAAATATTTTTCTTTACTTTAAATGCATAAACGAAATGTCAACTAAATGAACTGTCAAAAATTTCGCAGTGCAAATATGATTTCTTTTTATTATTTGCTTTTTTTCGTAGAATTTTTTTTCATGACTTTTTACTGAAAAGCTGATTTTCTATCAATAAAATGAATTCTCTAATAGAGACATTTGACACTTTCTGTAGCTTACAATTAGCATTCGTTCAGCAAAATAAACTTTCAACTCGTATAACTGACGTAGAAGAAAAACGCTGGTGATTTTATTGATTATCGAACGATTTATCAATTGCAAAATTTTATTTTCCTTTATTATTTGTTCCAAAAAAAATTTGCATAGAAAGATGATGTCTAGTCAGACTAGACAATTACACATACGAGCACAAAGAGTTAACTCTTAAATGCCTATGATACAGAGTTGCCACATAAAACTATATTTATATTCCGTTCGTACCAGTATTTTTCTAATATTTTTCTTGCAATTGTCGTCAAAGTGCCTGTTATGGATTTCTGTTTAAAGAAAGTGGTGTCAGTTAGAATTAAAAAATAGTCGCCTGTGGTAGCCCAACTGGTGTCATTTATGATACCATCAGTGTTCCTGATTCAGTGGAATTTTTTTTATGCACATATTTCATATTCACATCAGAAATTTAAAATGAAAACTTTTGATTTATTTAGTAACAGATATTACATTATTAAAATAATGGAAATTTACCACTTAGATTTTTCTGGTATGAATTCTGATTCGCTGAACTACCCAATTTCTGGAACGCATTCTGTCCTGGACATTTAAAGTTTGATTAAAAGAAATACATAATCTTAAAATAGTGAAGTTTCAACTGTATCCGCTTTTCCTGAGATTTCTTTTTACCGTCGGTGCAAACTTCCACCAGTAAATTTAAATAAAGATCCTTATTTAAACGCCATTTTAATGCGAAATTTCAGTCAGAAATGATGGGAGAAACAGAGATTTTTTTAATTGCGATAGTTTATTTCGACAGTAATCAAGCCTTTCCGCCATATCGTGATACCCACTTTGAGGAGGATGACAGCACTTTATTTAAGACTAGCCATTTCATTATTAAAATAAATAAAATTTACTATTTAGATTTTTCTGGTGTGAATGCCAATTCTCTGTATTATGCAATTTTTGGAAAGCATTCTATCTTGCCCGTTTAAGGGTCGATAAAGAAGAAAAATGACGTATCCTTAAAATAGTGAAGCTTCAGCTGGTGAAAAAGATTACTTGGGCAATTTCCCACTTGTAAAAACAAATAGGAAATTTATATGGAAAAAACAAACATTACTTTTGGAGTTTATTTCAGCGGTAGTCAAGTCCTGCCATTCTGCTACGTTGTGACACCAACTTCTGAGGAAGTTGACGCCAGCTTATTGAACTCATTAAGATCCAGCCTCTTTTACACTTCGACACTAATTTTTTTCACATTGTAATTTTGAAGTATTTAATCGCTCAAAATTTGACATTCGATAGTGTGAAATTTTCCAAACTAAAATACTCGTATTCAAGTTAAAAAAAAATTTCGTCTTACATGGCAAGTTTCTTTGTTAACCGGCTTTAGTGAGTTAAAACAAATAGGAACAAAAATGCTAAAAAAATGCTAGACATTTTGTAATTAAAATAACATAAATTAACCATTTAGATTTTTCTGGTGTGGATTCCGGTTCTCTGAATTACACAATTTCTGGAACGCCTTGGCCATTTAAAAGTTAATAAAGAAAAAATGGCATACCCTTAAAATAGTGAAGCTTCACCTGTGAAAAAGATTATAATATTTGGGCCAACTTCCACTAGCAAAAATAAACGATAAATTTAACAATATTTATGAGTGAAATTTTTGAGGAAAAAGCTGCAAGAAAAAAATTTCTTTTCAAAATTTACAGGTGGAAGTCTGCCCCGACGGTAGACACAAACGACTGATCCGAAGTAAAAATCAACCGGCATCTTGTAACAATAATCCCTTCACTTATTTCACTCGCAACTCGTAACCTTTACACTAAATATCTGCTCCTTTTTATGCATAAATCCATTATCTATATTACAAAGGCCAAACGTATCTGTGCGTAACGCATACGTCATTTTGCGAATGGCAACACTTTCTCCTGCAATTCGGTTTTGCAATTTTCGGTACAGCAAATTTTATACTGCTAAACATCGCACATTTTCAATTTTTACACCATCGTATAGAGAAAAATGTGTACTTTTAAATGCAATTTGTTTGAAAGCTGTATCTCGATTTATTTTTGACATATTAATTTTTTTTATAGTTTTTAGTACGAATTTTGTAATTGTGGCAACAAAAATACGCTTTTTTTTAAATTGATAAAAACTGAAATGTGCGCATGTAAATTTTGAGAAGATGAAAATTATGACGGGTATAGATTTCACGTGAAATTCTAAGATCGTGTCAATTTGATTTTGTTTTTTTATACGCATTTACACCAAAAATAAGAGCCTCAATTGATTACTTTATCTTAATAACTGATCTTTACTATATTTTGCTTTATTATTATATTTTTACTTATACGATTAAAGTTTAATTTTAATAATTTGGACAGCTGAGTTTTATAGAAATAGTATTTCTTTCTTCTTAATTTTAGCTTTAAGTAATATTTGTTTGAGAGTTAGACTGACCATTGTAAGCTGCATTTTTTACTGCAGCTAATTTTGTAGGTTTATTATAAATCAATGAAACAGTTCCTTCTTGAGCATTTACTTTCGTCGAAATTAGACGGGTTCCACCTTGTTTTGTTAAAAGTAAATTACATTTCATTACAAAAGATAAACTAAATATCAGCTTAATAAATTGCCATCAATTTCAAATTGAAAACATGAACAATTTCATTTACTCTATCTTTCAAGTTATCTTTTTAATGAAAGGATGATTTTCTATAATAAAATGAAATCTTTCTTAGTCTTTCAAAGGAACATTTGACACCTTCTATAATTTACGATTAGTTTTTGATGCCAAATAAACGTTCAACTCGGATAAAGGACAAGTGTATTCTTTTAGAAAAAAGGCAGAAGACTTCATTAATTATCCGGTCATGCAACGTGCATATCCGATAAATATTGTCATAATAGAACCAAATAGAATCGAGTTTGTCCACCGTATTACTATAACATTGCTGCCAACATCTTATGCTTTTTTTTTTTTTTTTTTTTTTTTTTTTTTTTTTTTTTTTTGGTACCACAAAAAAAATTTAGTAATTTTTTCTTTTCTTTATTTTTAATTGCCATGATTCGCCGATTAAATAATACAAAACTTTGTACTAATTTATACTTATATGAAAAAGCGGGAAAGTTAGGAGCTATGGACAATCAGATGCTTTTTACAGCAGTTATTGCAGAACAGACAGAGAAATGTACAGATAGACAGACGTATAAACTGACAGACGGAATCAAAAAAATTCGTGTCTCCAAAGTAAGCCTTCATTGACGATTCGGCAATAAGTAAATGAAATATCAGATAAATAGATTGTCATCAATTTCACAGTAAAGACATGATAATTATCTTTTGTTTTTTATTTGCTCTTTTTTACAGTTTCCTTTTCATGTCTTTTTACTGAAAAGCTGATTCTTTATCATAAAATGAATTCTTTTCTTGATATCTATAAGGAACATTTAGCTTTTGTTCAGCAAAACAAACTTTCAACTCGAATAAATGACGTGTGTAAAAAACGCAGCCGATTTTATTAATTATCCGGTCATGTAACGTGCAGATCCGATATATCTTATTAATAGAAACTCCAAATGGATTTTCAATATCGACCACTGTATTACTTTAACATAGCTGCCAACATATTACGCTTCCTTCTACGACAAAAATTTTTAGTAAATTCAATTTTCGAAAATTTAATATTTTAAATTAAATGAGATTAAACTTGCTATTAATATTTTCTCCCCCCCCCCAAAAAAAAACCCGGAAAAATTGAGACCTATGCTATAAAATGAGTAAACAAAATATCAGCTAAATAAATTACCGTGGCAGTAAAATTTCACCGCAAAACTTCACAGTAAAAACATTATTTTTTATTTTTTGTTGTTGTTTATTTGCCCTTTTTTACAATTTATTTTTTTATGTCTTTTTACTGAAAAGCCGATTTTCCATCATGAATGGAAATATTACATAATATTACGTTTTATTACATATAGATATTCTTTTCAAGATATCTACAAGGAACATTTAGCTTTTCTTCAGAAAAATAAACGTTCAACTCGACTAATTGACGTGTGTATTCTGGAAGTAAAATGATTGATGAATGTTTATTGATTGGTGAATGTTTATTGATTAACAGGTCATGTGACGTGCAGATACTATAGATCTTATCATAATAGAACAAAATAGACGATCACGATCATCTACCATATTACCGTAACGTAGGTGCCAATATTACTTTTATTTACCACAAAAATTTTTTAGTACATTTTATCTTAAATTGTCGTAATTCGTCGATCAAATAACAAAACATTTTCTATTAATTTTTTCTGGTCGAAAATTCTGAAAAAGTTGGGAGCTATTCTATAAAATAAGCAAACGAAATATCAACTAAATATATTGTCATCAATTTCACAGTAAAAACATTATATTTTATCTTTTGTAGTGGATCATCTTCCCTTTTTTTACAATTTACTTTTCATGTCTTTTTACTGGCAAGCTGATTCTTTATCATAAATTGAATTTATCATAAATTGAATTCTTTTCTAGATATCTATAAGGAATATTTTGCTATTATTCCGCAAATAAACTTTCAACTCGAATAAATGACGTGTGTATTCTGGAACAAAAACGCAGCCGATTTTATTGATTATTCGATCATGTAATGTGCAAATACCATTTATTATATCATAATAGAACCAAATAGATTGTCAAGATCATCCAGCGTATACGAAGCTCTCAATATCGTGCGCTTTTCGTATCACGCAATTTTTTTAGTAAAATTTATCTTACAGATTGTGAACAGATTGTTTTTCGTTTAATGGGATGCCTAGTTGCAATCAACTTTACTCCCGGAATTAACTGTGAATAGTCTTGCAACATGTGAAGAAAAGTAAAACTGTAGTAAAAACTACTTAATTAAAAAATATAAATAAGAGATTAAAATTAAAATAAGAAAAAATAAATTAAAAGTTAAGATTTAAAATTTAATGAAGAATTAAGAAGACAAGTAGATCTGTAGTTCAATGTGAACAATGAACAATGTAGTTAATTTCATGGACTATCTAGTTTCTGTGCAACTTAACATCCAGGATATCAAGATACAGTGATTTTCAATGCAATGGGAGCTATATAGATGTTTAAACGTGGCTGGTGGCCACAGAAAAAAAGAGTATAAGAAAAAAAGATACATAAAAATTTTACAGTTTAACTTAATACTTAAAAAAAGGAAAAAGAAAAAGAAAAGAAAAAATGTCCATTTGATCACAAACTAAGCTAGCCAGTCCATAAAGGCGAAAGAAACTACCGCTGGGAAAACCGCCCCAATGTAAAAAAAAGACCCTTTACAGAGACCATACATTATGTTTAACAGATTTTTTTTTCTTCAAAAAACAGTTGTATATGCAAAAACGTAAAAAATACTTATTTCATAACATAGCTCCTAACTTTTCCGCTTTTTTGGATCAGAAAATTTTTATCGAAAGTTTATATAATTAGCGAATTGCAACATTTTAAGATAAAATTGTTGGAATGTTATTCCATAAGGCGTGAGTAAGTAAGTTCCTCAATAATAAAAAATAGTTAAAAGCTTTACCTTTTTGTTGACACACTTTTATTTGATGAAAATAAAGTAGAATAATGAATGAACACAATACTTGGAACACTTCACGACACAAAAAAGCAGATGCACAGTCTTCATACTATTTACTTAAATACAAAAAATAAAGAAAAATAACTTGAAACCATACATTAGTTTCAGTTTTAAGCAGTTCTTGATGAATAATCATTACTCTTTTGGAATAATACCGGATAATACTGGATTTTTAATCCTAGGAAAAATTTTGCAGCCTGCTACTACTTGAGTCAGATTTTTAACTAATTGTTCTAAAAGTTCTGTTCCAATGAAAACAGAAGAATGTCTGGTGCTGCCATCTGGCAGCAGGTTCTGGTAACAAAAGAAGCAATTGAGCAAAAGAGCAACATCTCTCCCGTTTTTTGATAGAATCTGACACCAGAAGAATAAGCTTTCTGCAAAGTTCAAATTTGGCCTTTGGCAATGGCTTTGTCATTATGTCTGCTATCATTTCATTTGTTGATAGATATCTGATATCTAAAACATTTTTCATTTTCAAATTTCGTATGTAATAATACTTTGTATCGATGTGTTTAGTTCACGACTTGAACTTTTCATTTTCAGGCAATTTAATTGTTGGTTGATTATCTTCAAAAATTTTAATTGGATAATGTTGTTGTAAGTTGAGATCTTTACATAATTTTAACATTCACAACACTTCTTGAGTTCCCTGTGACAGTGCCGTATATTCAGATTCGGAGGACGACAATGTCACACATGGTTGTTTTCTCGAGAACTAAGAAAAGCAGCTATTGCGTAAGTGACGACAAACGGTGACGATTTGAAATAAAATCTGCTAAAATATTTTTTGTGGCAATAAAAAAACGTATGATATTGGCAGCTACGTTACAGTTATACGGTAGATGATTAAGATCATTTATTTGGTTCGATTATTATATGATCTATGGGATTTGTATGTTACATGATCGGATAATCAATAAAATCGGCTGCGTTTTTCTTCTAGAATACATACGTCACTTATTTGAGTTGAAAGTTTATTTTGCTGAACAAAAGCTAAATGTTTCTTATAGATATCTAGAAAAGAATAAATTTCATGATAGAAAATAAGCTTTTCAGTATTAAAAAAAAAAAAAAAAAAAAAAAAAAAAAAAAAAAAAAAAACTTGAAAAGAAATTTGAAAAAAGAGCAAATAAACAACAAAAATGAAAAATTCTTGTTTCTACTGTAAAGTTGATGACAATTTATTTAGCTGATGTTTCTTTTAGTTATTTCGTGGCATAGATCCCAATTTTTCATTTTTTTCGGCCAGAAAAAATTAATAGAAAGTTCTATCGTATTTTATCAGCGAATTGTGGCGAATTAAAATAAAATGTACTAAAAAATATTGTTACAAAAGACGTAAAATAGTGACAACTACTTTACAGTTATATGGTGGATATTCCTTATCTTTTATTTGGTTCTATTATGATAAGATCGATGAGATATACTCGTTATATGAACGGGTAAATAATAAAATCAGCTGCGTTTTTCTTCCAGAATAAACAATTCAAATTCACTTTAAAAATTTATTTTGCTGAACAAAAGCTAAATTTTCCTTATAGATATCTAGAAAAGAATTCATTTCATGATATAAAATCACTTTTTTAGTAAAAAGACACGAAAAGAAAATTGTAGAAAAGGGCAAATAAACAACAATAAAAGATAAAAAATCATGTTTTTTCTGTGAAATTGGTGACATTTTATTTAGCTGGTATTTCGTTTACCTATTTTATAGCATAGCTGCCAACTTTTTCTCTTTTTTGAACCAGAAAAAATTAATAGAAAGTTTATCTAATTAGCGAATTACGGCGATTGAATTGCTTCTTCGTGTTTTGAGAAATATTCTGCTGAAATACTAACGATTCTCTTCGACTTAGCGGATAAATACATCCAGGATTTAAAAGCTAAACCAAACTATGCAAGCTCTCCGGAAGATGTTACTGTAGAAAATAATAGAGGTAAGAAGAGCCTGTTTTGAAATTTTTTCTTTGCTGAGGGAGCCAACCTATGATAATTTATTTGATTCTGGACTTTTCGGCTTTTTTTGTTCTATTACTTACAAAAAAAACTAATAACTCTATCCTTAATAAAACATCTATGAGAGATGAATTATTCACTGCCGTTAAAAAGGGCATAAAACGTAAAAATACTGAGAAGATTTCATCTCAGTATTTTTACGTTTCCCCTTAACAATAAATTTAAAAATTTGTCTGATGATGTTACACTAAATGAAAATAATCTTAGTGATAATACGCTTATTGCTAATTCCGAAATGGAACATTCTTCTTCTGATAGTAAAAATAGCTGCTCTGGTAGCTCGAAAACTAGTATCAATCCCTTTTATTTGGAGATTGTTGAAAATTGGACGACTGTAGCCCAACAAATTACCGAGATAAATGCTGAAAAACCTAAAATCGACTTAAAAGGTGAACGTATTGTTGTTCATTGTAAAACTGCGGATGATTTCAGAAAAACTCAGCGTTAGCTTAACCAAAACGCCAAAAAATACACTACTCTTGGTCCTCGTGAACTTAGGCCCAAAAATATATGCATCAGAGGTCTTCCATGTCATACTGATACCAATTTAATTACTGATAGCTTAAAAGATTACGGCTTCACGGCTACTAGAGTAGCCATGCTTAAAAATCGTAAAACCGGAAATCCTATGCCACTTTATATGGCAAATATCTTACCATGCAAAAATCTTCAAGAAATGTACCAAATTAAGACTATCCACTATTTATCTGTTAAAATTGAAGCGTTTACTAGCAAACAGCGTGCAAAACAATGTTACCGTTGCCAGGGTTACGAGCATGCCTCGGAGGTAAGCCGGTTCGACGCTAAATGCGTCAAATGCGGCGAACTACACTTAAGTACTCAGTGTACGTATAAAGGTCGCATTACGCCCAAATGCGCTAATTGCGGTTTGGCTCATCCTGCATCCTACCGAGGATGCCCTAAAAACCCATATAGACTTGAAAATAAATCCAGTAAAAAAACTAACAATAATGTCAGTAACCGGGTTACCAAGGAATCCCAATTATTGGCTGAAATCTTCAAAAATTATAATTACACTAAGAAAACTAACTCTGCGGGGATCAAAATAATAGCTCAGAAACCGCAAACTCTCTAAATTCCAAAGATCAACTTGCTAATACGCCTACTTCATCAACTCCGGATAAACCGACCGGTATGTCAAACTCTTTCGATTCTAGCAATATTCAAGCTAATTACACTGATGATGTACAAGATATTTTCAAAAATCTTAAAATTTTAAAGAAATTCTGCAAGTCACTAAATTTATAAACTGCATCAAAAACACTTCCACTAAAACAAAACAATATAAGGATCCTATAAAAAAAATGCTTGTTATTATAACTGTATTTGATATACTTGCAAAACAACTCCACATTAACGTAGATTAATGTCTTTTTTAAGATATACTTTTTGTATTTCTATGTTTTCTGTTTTGTCCGTCTTGTGTTAAAAGTAAAAATTAAAAAAAAAAAAAATCATTATTTTTATTATGTTTTTTATAAATTTATTATACTTGTCAAATTTTACATTTTTTGCATTTAATCTTATACTCTCTCTCGAGCTACCAGACCACGCGGTCGACGAGCTCTTCTATGTTTTGTTTTCCCATTATCCTTGCGTTTTGTTATTAGATATATTGAACTCTCCTCGTTGTAAATATTGTAAATATCTTTTCTTATCATGGATATTCTTTTTGTTTAATGTTAAAAATAAGCTAAATAAATTACCATCAATTTCACAGTAAAAACATGATTTTTTATCTTTTGTTGTTGTTTATTTGTCCTTTTTTACAAATTTCTTTTTATCTCTTTTTATTGAAAACCGATTTTCTATCATAAAAGGAATTCTTTTCAAAATATTATAAGGTAAGCTTTTGTTCAGCAAAATAAATTCTCAACTTCAATAATATGTGTATTCTCAAAGAAAAACGCAGCCTATTTTATTAATTATTCGGTCATGTAACGGGCAGATCTTATAGATCCATAATAAAACCAAATAGATAATCATGATAATCCATCGTATTACTATGTACCGTAGCTGCCAATACCGTAAACTTTTTTGTAACTCAATTTTTTTTAGCAAATTTTATCTTAAATCACCATAATTAGCCGATTAAATAAGGCAAAACTTTCTATTATTCTTTCTGATAAAAAAAAATCGGAAAAGTTCGGAGCTATGCTATGAAATAAGTGAACGAAATTTCAGCTAAATAAATTGTCATTAATGTCACAGTAAAAACATGATTTTTTTTATATTTTGTTGTTGTTTCTTTGTCCTTTTTTACATTTCTTTTTTCATGTCTTTTTACTGAAAAGCTGATTCTTTATCATAAAATGAATTTTTTTCAAGGTTTTTATAAGGAATATTTAGTTTTTGTTCAGAAAAATAAATTATCAACTCGAATAAATGACGTGTGTATGCTGGAAGAAAAAGCGCAGCCAATTTTATTAATTAGCCAGGTCTTCTTTTATCCTGAATCATATGATTCTTTTTATATCGTTTAATGATATTGAAAACTGTTGAACGACTCAAGTTAACTGTTTCAGCAGTTTTTCTAATAGATTTTCCACGTTCAATATGCAAATTAATAACTAATTTTCGAATTTCAGGCGAAGTTTCTTTTCGTTTAGCATTCATGGCTACACAGAGCTAAAAAACACAAAAATTCCAAAACAAACTGGAGGAAATACTGCAGACGATTTTATAAATTATTGCCAATTGATTTTAAGTAAAAATAAAACCCCCAAAAATATTTTTATTGCTTATTTCAGACGATTTTTGTTGCATATATAATGGTGTCCCATCACTTATGTGAGCTATTTTTTGCTCCGTTCTAAACATTTGTATTTTTATTAAATTAATGTTTTAATATTTTGACAAAATGTATGTTATGTAATAATCTTTACTAAATTTAAGTATGAAACACACCCACAAAAAATGTGTACATGTTTTTTTAATTTATTTGATTAGTTTCCTTTTGTAAAGCACAAGTGTCCCATCACTTATGTGAGACACTGTAGATAATCATGATCATCCACCGTATTACTATATACCATAGCTGCCAATACCATAAGCTTTATTGTAACTCAATTTTTTTTAGCAAATTTTATCTTAAATCACCATAATTAGCCGATTAAATAAGGCAAAACTTTCTATTATTCTTTCTGATAAAAAAAAAGCCGAAAAGTTCGGAGCTATGCTATGAAATAAGTGAACGAAATATCAGCTAAATAAATTATCATTAATGTCACAGTAAAAACATTATTTTTTCTTTCTTTCTTTTTTTTTTTTTTTTTTTTGTTTATTTGTCCTTTTTTACAGTTTCCTTTTCATGTCTTTTTACTGAAAAGCTGATTCTTTATCATAAAAGGAATTCTTTTCAAGGTTTTTACAAGGAACCTTTAGTTTTTGTTCAGAAAAATAAATTATCAACTCGAATACATGACGTATGTATGCTGGAAGAAAAAGCGCAGCCAATTTTATTAATTATCCGGACATGTAATGTGCAGATCTAATAGATCTTACTAATAGAACCAAACAGAAGTCAATATCGACCACTGTATTACTATAACATAGCTGCCAATATCTTACCTTCACTGTACCACAAATTCTCTTTAGTAAATTTGATTTTCCAAAATTGAATATTTTAAATCAATTGAAGTAAAACTTTCTATTAATTTTTTCTGGTTCAAAAAAAACGGAACAATTCTGAGCTATTCTATAAAATTCTATAAAAACGTTACATTAAAAACATTTTTTTATCCTTTGTTGTTGTTTATTTTCCCTTTTTTACAATTTATTTTTCATGTCTATTTACTGAAAAGCCGATTTTCAATCATAAAAGAGATTCTTTACAAGATATATATAAGAAACATTTAGCTTTTGTTCAGCAAATTAAACTTTCAACTAGAATAAACGACGTGTATATTCTAGAAGAAAAACGCAGGCGATTTTACTAAATGTTCGTTCATTTAACATCTAGATCCGATAGATCTTATCATAATAGAACTAAAATGATCAACATCATCCACCGTATAACTATAACGTAGCTGTCAATATCACAACCTTTTTTGTATCCACAAAGATATTTTAATAAATTTTACTTTAAGTCGATACAATTTTCCGATTAAGTAACACAAAACTTTCAATTATTTTTTTTCTGGTCCAAAAAATGCGAAAAATTTGGGAACTATGCTATAAAACAAGTAAACAAAATATCAGTTAAATAAATTGTGATCAATTTCACAGTAAAAATATGATTTTTTTTATCTTCTGTTGTTGTTTATTTGATCTTTTTTACAATTTTCTTTTTATATCAAACTGTTTCTTTATCATAAAAGAAATTGTTTTCTAGATATCTATAAGGAACATTTAGCTTTTGTTCAGCAAAATAGACTTTCAACTCGAAT
The DNA here is from genome assembly GCA_964019185.1 of Maratus speculifer. Lineage (NCBI taxonomy): Eukaryota > Metazoa > Arthropoda > Arachnida > Araneae > Salticidae > Maratus > Maratus speculifer. Next base: position 1,703,183 of record CAXHSM010000003.1, read on the forward strand.
AAATGACGTGTGTATTCTAGAAGAAAAACGCAGACGATTTTATTAAATGTTCGTTCATTTAACATCTAGATCCGATAGTTCCTATCGTAATAGAACAAGATCATCAAGAAGATCAATAGAACAAGATCAGGATGCTCAAGATCATAATGTAACTGCCAATATCACGCTTTTTATTGTACCCCAATTTTTTTAGTTAATCTCATCTTAAATTGTTAAAATTTTCTAATAAAAAAAAAGATAAAATTTTCTATAATTTTTTTCTGGTCATAAAAGCGAAAAATTTGGGAAGTTAAACTATAAAATAAGTAAACGAAATATCAGCTAAATAAACTGTCATCAATTTCACTGAAAAAAACATTATTTTTGTCTTTTGTTGTTGTTTATTTGCTTTTTTTTATACCTTTCTTTTCTTGTCTTTTTATTGAAAAGCTGAATCTATTAGGAATATTTAGCTTTTGTTCAGCAAAACAAACTTTCAACTCGAATAAATGGCGTGTGTTTTCTGGAAGAAAAACTCAGACGATTTTATTAAATGTTCGTCCTATCATAATGGAACAAAATAGATGATCAAGATCATCCACCGTATCACTGTAACGTAACTGCAAATATCGCGCTGATTATTGTACCACAATTATTTTTTAGTAAAAGTCATCTTAAACTGTTATAATTCGCCGATAAAATAACACAAAATTTTGTATTACCATTTTCTGGTAAAAAAAAAAAGCGAAAAATTGGAGAACTGTGCTATAATACTAAGTCTAATAATATCAGCTAAATAAATTATCATCAATTTCACTGAAAAAACATTATTTTTTGTCTTTTCTTGTTGTTTATTCGCTCTTTTTTACAATTTTCTGTCCTTGTCTTTTTACTGAAAAGCAGAATTTATAAGGAACATTTAGCTTTTGTTCAGCAAAACAAACTTTCAACTCCAATAAATAACGTGTATATTCTGGAAGAAAAACGTAAACGATTTTATTAAATGTTCGTTCATTTAACATCTAGATCCGATAGTCTTAAGCTGCCATAATAAAACCTAATCAAGATCGTCCATCGTATGACTATGACGTAGCTGTCAGTATCACACTTTTTTGTATCACAAAGATGTCTTAATAAATCATATCTTAAATCAATTCAATTTTCCGATTAAATAACACAAAACTTTCTATTTATTTTTTCTGGTCAAAAGAAACTAAAAAATTGGGAGCTATTCTATCAAATAAGTAAACGAAATATCAGCTAAATAATATGTCACCAATTTCACAGTCTGATTCTTTATCATAAATTGAATTCTTTTCTAGATATCTATAAGAAAAATTCCCCTTTTGTTCAGCAAAATAAACTTTCAACTCGAATAAATGACGTGTATATTCTGGAAGAAAAACGCAGACGATTTTATTAAATGTTCGTTCATTTAACATCTAGATCCGATAGTCCAAAGCTGTCATAATAAAACCTAATGGATGATCAACATCATCCATCGTATTAATTTCCCTTTCGTAGATATCGATTGGAGAGCTCAGTTTTCGAAAATGAAACTGTTTCAGGAGGGGGAAATAAAATCATGCCGCCACTGATTGCAGCTAACTGAAATTGCTGGGTGCGAGAATTTTGCCATTTCCTTGGTTACCAATGTTACGAAGTTTTGTGCCGGAATGTGGAATGGAATTTTAAGCGAAGTATACGAATATTGATTGTCTTTTAAAATGATAATTGATACGTTGGTGTGTTCTACGTGATTTTGGAGGGTGATAATCATTAATGTTATTATTGATCAAGCATCAATAATGAATGTGTTAAGAAATAGAGATGCTGGAATGCAGAATAAGTAACAAATAACATTTTACATAAAAATACCAAAATAATGTAAGTAAAAGCATAAAATGAAATGGAATGGACACTATACCTGAAACGTCATAAATAATAAAATGGTGATTTTTATATTATTGAGCCAAAAAGATTTTAATTTAAATTTGTTTGAAATTTAAATTTAAATCGGCCGAAATCAACAATAGTTTAAGACAGCTATTTTAAAAATTATCTGCCGCGCAATGCTTAAGTTTTCTTCTTAATTTAAATCTACAAACGTTTTAAACCTTTTTTTTTTTTTTTCTTTTTTAGGTTTGACTTTTACTTGAAATTCAAATTTCAATTAAATAGCAATAATAAATATTCAAGAAAATCTACTTTTAAGAAACAAATAGGTATTTTACTTATGTAATATAATAATTTTCTTTTTTAAAGATATATTCATTTGTTAATCACTCAAAAGGCAAAAAAAACTTAAACATGTTTGTTATTTGTTCATATATTTTTTCAATTTATTTAGACAATGCACTAAATTTTCTCCTCCTTTTTACGGATAACTCCATTATTTAACTAAATGTAAATTATTTTTCATTACATAAGATAAATAAACGAAATATATCAGCTAAATAAATTGCCATCAATTTCAAATTGAAAACATGAACAATTTTATTTATTCTATTTTACAATTATCTTTTCTATCTTATTACTGAAATTGTTGGGTGCGAGAATTTGCCATTTCTTTGGTTACCAATGTTAGGAAGTTTTGTGCCGGAATGTGGAAAGGAATTTTAAGCGAAGTATACGAATATTGATTGTCTTTTAAAATGATAATTAATACGTTGGTGTGTTCTACGAGATTTTGGGGCTGATAATCATTAATTTTATTACTGATCAAACGCAAAGAGATAAAGATGAAAAAATAAGGGAATGTAGAACGAATGACAAATATATTTACACACTAGCTGACCCGCCCAGCGTTGCTCGGGTCCGTAATAATAATCTTAAGCGAACTTGAAATTTTTATGATTTTATCTTTAACTCGAAATATGTGTAAATACACTATTAAAAACTTGGCCCTTTTGCTGTATCGTCACTCCACCGCTTTTATAGAAAATGATTACTTCAGCCTATTATGGAGCATTCTCATAGGTCAAAAGAGAGATATTCTATAAAAGCGGGGGAGTGATAATACAGCAAAAGGGTAAATTTTTTACAGTGTACATTATATTAAATACGTGACCCCTGACTGTGTCAAAAATTGGTTTAAAAAAAGTAATATTTAGCTGCAAAAGTACCCAAAATGATTGCAATGGGAAACGAAGGAGGGAATATGTGTCCAACGATTGCGTGATTTTTGTGTTAAACTGTTGATATTTATTCTTAAAATTACTGTTAAGTGACTTAACTAAGTACTTTTTTCACATAGATATCCCAAGTGAAATATTTTGAATTTCAAACTAATTATATTACTCTTAAATCCGACTATACCGTGAATGAAATCGATTCTCGATGATTAACTAAAAGGTTAGTATATAGATTATAATTTCAGAGCCATTTTACAAAAATAGGTGCATATTTTTTATCAAACATGGGTAATGTTCATTCCGTGAACAAAATCCTAACCGTAACCTAATTGTATTGAAATTATAACTTGTCTGTAACCTAGCTGTATCTTAACAGTAACCTAACTGTAACTTAAATAAACCATAAATGTAACCTGCCGTCAACTTATCATAACCTACCCATAATCTAACCACAACCTAACCGCAACTTAACCTTAACCTAACTGTAACTTAACCATGACCTAACTGTAACCTAACCGGAAAATAAATATGACATAAGGCTCACCGGAACGTAATTGCAACCTAACTGTTACCTAACCGTAACCAAGTTCTAATTTAACACTAACTATAAACGAAATATCTTAACCATCTCGCGCTAAGTTCTTAGTTTCACATTCCACCGGTACAGAGCGCATTATGTTTTGTAGAACATCCGAATTTTAGGTTCGGATTGGATTCATGTTGATGGAAATTATTTTGTCTTCTTCGGATAAGGTTATGGTTGTTTGGAATATTTTTGTTCAGTTTAGATTCGGTTCAATTCAGATTTCGTTGTTTTTTTTTTTTCTTTCAAATGAGATTTTTAAGTTCGGTTCGAGTTGTACTTCCTTGGAAATTATTTTGCCTAGTTCCAATGAGGTTATACTTCACTGAAATATTTTTGTTAGGTTCAGATTAGGTTTGGTTCAAATTTCGGGATTTATTTTTTTTACAAATTTTCTGGTTCGGATTGGGTTTATGCCCATGGAAATTATATTGTCTTGTTCGTATATGGTTATAGTTATTTGGAATATTTTCGTCGGATTCAGATTTGGTTCGATTCAGATTTTAGGTATTTTTTCAAATTGATTTTTAAGGTTCTGGTCGGATTCATATCCAGAGAAATTATTTTGTCTTGCTTGGGTCCGGTTTTGGGTCTTTGGAATATTTTTTCAGGTTCAGATGTCATTCAGTTCAGATTTCGGTTTTTTAATGGAATTTTTAGGTTCAGATTGGGTTGAGCATCAACGGAAATTATTCTGCATTGTTCGAATAAGGATATGCTTCTCTGGAATATTTTTGTCAGATTCAGATTTAGTTCAGTTTTTTAGGTTCAGATTGGGTTCATGTTCATGGAAATTTTTTGTCTTGTTCAGATATGGGTATGGTTCTGTGGAATATTTTTGTCAGGTTCATATTTGGTTCGATTCTAATTTCAGGTATATTTTTCAAATGGAATTTTAGGTTCGGATCGGGTTCATGTCCACGGAAATTATTTTCTCTTATTCGAATCCGGTTATGGTTCTTTCGAATATTTTTATCGGATTCAGATGTAGTTTGCATAAAATTTCAGGTTTTTTTTTTTCAAATGGAATTTTTTAGGTTCGAATCAGGTTTATGTTCACGGAAATTATTTTGTCTTACTCTTATCGGGTTATAGTTCTTTGGAATATTTTTATCGATTTCAGGTTTCGTTCTGGTCATTTTTCGGGTTTTTTCAAAAAAAATTTTTAGGTTCGGGTCGGGTTGCATATACACGAACATTATTTTTCCTTGATCGGATTGGGGTATGCTTCATTTGAATATTTTTGTGGGATTCAGATTTGATTCGGGTGAGATATCAAATCCATAGTTTTTTTTTTTTTTTTTTTTTTTTTTTAATGGAATTTTTAGGTTCGGGTCGGTTTTATGCTCATGGTATTTTTGTCTTGCTTGGATCGGAGTATAGTCTTTTTTTCTGATTGGGATCGGGTTATGTGTTAATACGCCTAAACATTATGTTTTGCTACTATTCTTTTAGTGACTATTTTTGATATATAATTTATTTTGCTATTTGATAATTTATTACTGTGTATGAATCGCCTGCCGATTCGAACAATTGTACGTCAAACAACCATTTCATTTTTGTTTTAAAAACAAATTAAAGTCTTAATAAAATTTTAACTTAAATAATATGCATTGAAATTTAAACAACGATTTAAAAAAACTGCTAAAAAAGCCTCATATATACATATACATATATTTACTGCATTACAGCTAACCACACATACATTCTAATGTACGAAGTACCAACGATCTGACGTAACAGCTGTGTTCAAAAATCCTAAGTTAAACTGACATTTTGCCAGCATTTAAATTTTAAAGGTCTTTGGGGGAAAAAAAATAGTCACTTTTGAAATGTCAAAATCTCAAATTCGTTTCTTTCATAGAGTAAAAAGAAATTAATAGAGTGGAAGAATTATCTCTGGAGGTGATGCTAAAAATGTAACCCTACATTAAGTCCAATTAAGTACCAACAAAAGTACGTGCCTTGACACACCTATCAATTGAAACAGGTTTAAACCCGTATTATTTTTTCTCTTGTTTCTTAAAAAGAACTAATCTATCGCTTCACCGGTAAAAATTTATTAATTATTTTATTGTACGTGTTTTAAATATCAATATAGAAAATTATTTTAACGTTTTGCTTGAAAATATAACATTCTTTTGTTAATACATTAAAATCGTCTGCAGTCAGAAATCTATATTTTAGATTAATATTTATTACTTAAGTTTTCATACATGATTTTAAAAGAATTAATTTCATATTTAATTATTGCTAATTTTCCAATTTCCTTTATTTTAAAAGCGAACATTTATTCTAATAAATAAGAATAGAACAAATACCATTTTAAAAATTAGCTATTTCCTCTTAAAATACGCCTCAATTGCAATTTATTTATTTCAATTCGTCTTATAATACAAAATTCCTTCCACGTCCTTTTGTTTGGCACATAAAAAATTTGAGCGATAAATGGTTTCATATTGCAAAACTTTTTTGAGGCTTACTTTACCTCTACTTATTTCATTCCTCTATGGGTTTCTTTTATTCTGTCTCAGCTTTCTTATGACTTCTGCGAAAATTTTTACACAACCAACCAACCGCAAACAAACGAAAGAGAAAAAAATTGGAAAAAGATGATTTTTTATGAGAGTGACCTCTCGATTTTAATTAATTACTCAGTTAATAATTGGAATTTCGAAATTCTGAAGCTCAGGTGCATCAGGAGAGATTTGGGGCTACTCTCAAAAAAATTTTTAGCTTCGTACGTGCTGTAGATTTTGCTAGAGATCGCAGAGACACACACAGACACACACACGGACACACAGACAGACCGTTTTGTTCTTTTATTTATATAGATTTTATATAAAAATGCCAAAATAATGTAAATGAAAACATAAAATAAAATGCAACAGATAATATCCCTATGACATCATAAATGATGGTGATTTTAGGGTTAAGTATGACGGCCGATTACCTGTACTAGAGATATAGGCCCAAAGGGGAGTGCCCTCCGTGTGGGTCTTTCTAATGCATTCTAACCCGTATTTACGCAGGGTTACCCACAGTTCGAAGATATTCACGGAAAACTACGAACGGTTAAGCCGTCGGGTGTGTTTGGGTTCGAATCCAGTTCCCATCTACCAGATTGAGATCAGAACCTCTCAGCCACTGGTGGAGCCACAAGTGATAAAATGACGATTTTTATAGCCTTGAGTCTTAACACTTTCCGGATCCGAGTCTGAGATACTTAATTTTAATTGCGGCACCAATAATATTTTAATAAAATTTTGCTTTTACAATGCAAGCTTAAATTAGGGGATCCTTAATTTTTTTAAAAGTCGTTTGTAAATTCAGGTGCCAGTCGATAATTTCTCATTTTACTAACAGAATTTACCCGTGCCTTAAAGGGTTATTACCCGTAAAGCATGGTGACGTCACTGGAACGTCGTTTTGAAGTCACATTGTGACTTTGTGACAATCGATTGTCGATGTGAAGTCACAGTGGCTAAAATGTGAAGTCGTTATGGCCGTTTTAGAGCTCTTTTGTGACGTTTCACAAAGTGGTCACAATGTGACAAATTTGTGAAAAATGTGTCATTTGTGACTAATTTGACATTAACATTGTGACGAAACTGCGACAAAAGCGACGATATTTAAATTGCCAGAAACATGTTTTTTAAAGTAAATAACATGTTTCGAAGGATATTTATAAATTTTTAAAGATTTTTAAGAAAGTCACATCTCAGTCACAATGTGACGTCACTGAGTGGTGGCATTTTGGTCACAGATGTCTTGTGACCAAAATGACTCACAGTGACGCCATGCATGCTATTAGGGTAGTGCCAATTTCTTTACCAATATTAAATGAAAACAAACGTTAAACCATTTATATTCTTTTAAAAATGGACGAAATTTGCTGTAATCTTCTGCATATGTTAAGTACTATGAACAGTCCTTTGACGTCACAGAAGGTGAAATGGCGATTTTTATAGCCTCAAACCTAAAAAATAGAGTCTATATTCCATCTTGACTCAGTCACATAAATACATATTATGAACTTTAAACAACTCACTGTTTTACTTAAAACGTGAGAAAAATAATAATATACATTTTATAATTATGCATTTTAAATATGTATATAAAATAGGCATTTTATTTAAAATTTCTTAGTACTTTCAATTATATAATCAATTATATATATTAATATTTTTATTAATGACCCATTCGCGATGGGAGCCATTTACGAAATTTTTAATGTTTTGTCACCGGTTTTTAAAAACAGAAATCTATGACTTATTAAATCGAGAAAATGCACCGGTTAAATAAGACAAATTTTACAGTAAAATTTTACTAAACAAGGATTATTGAGCCTTTTTGCGACACGTATGCGTGACGCTCGTTTCTTAGAGGTTAATGTATTGTATTTTGCTCTATCATTGTATTCAACCCAGGGCATGAAATTTCAGCTTAAAAGGCACTCGCCAGGCTAAAATTTTTACTCGCCACTATTTTGCATTCATTCAGACAACAACGTCAGCCCCCACACCGGCGCAGAAAATGAAATTTTTATGACAAATTTAATTTATATTGACGATTGTTAGAAGGAGCTGTCTTTTAAATCCAGAATATTTTACATTTATGAAAAATATGGGATATTAGGTGACGCTTAAGTGATGCTTAGGTGATTAAACCTGAATCTCATCGCGCAGGAGTGAAGAGCAATCTATTTCGTTATTGGCGCGTGCGTAGTACGAAAGTGGGGGAAGGGGCGTGGATGCAGACAGGGTAATTTCATTCATCCGTAGGAAAGACGAAGAAATAGGCAACGGAGCTTTTTTACTTCTTTTGGAAAATAAATAATATCGCTTCATTTTGAAATACTTCCGTGTATTGCTGTGCATAGTTTGATTTGAAGCAGAACATTTTAAAAGGCGAAACTTACTAGCCAACGGTAAATATTTACTCGCCAATGGCGAGCTGGCGAGGGGAAATTTCGCGCCCTGATTTAACCTCTTGAGGGGTAAGCAATAATGTCACTGTAATATTCAATCCTCACCGGAAAAATCAAAGACTTTTATTTTTAAATAAGAAGAAGCAATTTTCAACAATTTGCGGCCAAAGTTAAAAATATAAAATGTTGTTGAAAGTTTCCTGCGAAATTTTTGTTTTTAAATTAGGTGGGATAAAATATATCACACCGCCCCTCAAGGGGTTAACAAGTACTACTCAAAGTGATGAATGTAACGATTTAGTTCAAAACCCAATTTTTTGTCTTACATATTAGAAATTATAGTATTTCAATTGGAATTTTCGTATATTCAAAACAGAAGATCAATTTCATCGATATATGTTTCAATATTGATTCAAGGTTCTTTGGCGAAATCGACCAACATATAAATTTTTTTACTCGCACAAACTGACACAATCTTACCCTTATAATGCTATTCCGAATTGTATAAGATACATTTACATTTGGATTTTTAGTTTAAATAGCGATGGATGTCTTTTACAAATATTATTTTATTTGATATGAGCAAATGGATTGCGTCTGATAAAATTAATTTTAATTAAAATTCACTGAAAACACAGACAGTACAAATAACTAAATTAAAAACATAAAAGCATTCTCTTCTTTTCTAAATCCCTCATCAGTTATTTCAACGTATAAATCAATCAGATTTAAAAAAAAAACAACAAATAGAAAACACCACAAGTTGCCAAAAAAGAAAGAAAATTATAGTTAAATGCGAGTACTCAATTTTCTTTTCTTTTTTGGGAACTTGTATTTAAACGCCATTTTAAAGGAAATCTATAAATATTCTTCAAAACATGTTATTTACTTTAAAAAACGTGTTTCTGGCAATTTAAATATCGTTCCTTTTGTCACAGTTTCGTCACAATGTTAATGTCAAATTAGTCACAAATGACACATTTTTCACAAATCTGTCACATTGTGACCACTTTGTGAAACCTCACAAACGAGCTCTAAAACGGCCATAACGACTCCACATTTTAGTCACTGTGACATCGACGTCACGTGACGTCACATCGACAATCGATGGTCACAAAGTCACAATGTGACTTCACAACGACGTCGCAGTGACGTCACGATGCCTTACGGGTAGGTTTCACTGCAATATAAGTAATATTTAAGATAATATAATTCTATTTAATGAATTTTCAATACATTTTAGAATAATTAATATACTCAAAGACTAAATTTATATTTGCAATTAAGTTTTTTTTTTCATAATGTTGAAATAATTATATTTTCTGAACATTTAAAACAAAATACAGAGAAAACAACATTACAATTTTACCCATTAGCAGAACACTCAGAGAGATTTTAAAAAAAAAAATCTACATATGACATCAATAAATGTCGTCGAAAATTTGCTTCTTCAGGGATACAAGTGCTGTGACAGAAACGACCGATACAAAGAATAGTATTAAATTTTAGTAGTTGAAATCAGCCATTTTTGGCACAGCACTTGCATCACGCTTCTTTGAACCCTTTCCGGCACATTGCGCCCCGGGGTACCTAATTTTAATGCCAAACTTGCAAACGGCACCAGTAATATTTTAGTAAAGTTTTGCTTTTACAATGAAAGCTTAAATTAAGGAGTTCATAATATCTAAGCACATCGTTTGCAAATTCCGGTAACAGTCGATAATTACTCGTCTTAGTACAAAATTTGCCCGTGCCAGAAAGGATAACAAGTTTTCTTATTCAATATCTGTATTGAATGATTTTGAAAAGAATTGTCTCTTCTTTTTCAGAAAGCCGGGTATTATGATTTGTTTTAATTTGTTCTCAAAGTGAACTTGTAAATAACAGTACAGTTGATATTTATGCGATAAAAGAAAGAAACAGTGGTGTTTTCATTCTGTCTAGTTTCAGATACCTTTTTAATTTAATTTCATAAATAAAATAAATTATAACAATATAAATTTAAAAAAAACTAGTCGTTGGAGGCCACTGTAATACTTACCCATCATTTATATGCATATGAACACTATTTATACAATGTATTTCAATTCCAAAACTAAATTTAAATGTTGTTAATACACATAGTAATACTCTATTAATGAATTGCTGATGCACCAATTTCAACAAATTATATCAAAACGCCAAACTACTCAAGAAGTACCAAACTGCGTAAAAGAAACATCCTTATAACTCCAAAAATAATAATCATATTAACTAACAGTTTGCTGCGTCGAATTAAGCGTCTCATTTCCAATTAAAATATACCTCTGAATTGAAATTTGAATGAAATACAGGATCATGAAAAATCGAAGAATGTTGAAAACAGGATTACAAATATCTCGACAACTAATAATTCGATCAACTTCGTTCTTTATGCAAAATTTGTGTTTTTTTATTGCCTTTTACATGCATTCCTTAAAATAAAAAAATTCGAAAATTTTTATATACCTTTCATCAGAACGAATTTTTCGAGAATCCGGAAAAAATAGTTCCGGATAATCGAGGTTGCTGATATTCAATAGGCTTCGTCCCATTCTTACATACTATGTACATACAAAATTCCAAGTCTATCTCAATTTGTTCGTGAGATAGAGCGTTTACAGACTGACAGACAGACAAACAGACAGACAGACGGACGGCAAATTTTTTTTCCTAAAAATATGTTTTTCGAAATCTCTAGTGTCTAAAACAGGTAAATCCGTCAAAAAAAATTTTCAATTTTCAAAACGATTGCAAGACTTACCCTATACTACGTATGATGGGTAAGTAAAATCCAGAGTGTTAAAATATTCGATGAGACATTAGAAGGCGCACACTTTATAACTTAAAGTGAACTAGATTTATTCTTAGTAAATTAATCTAATCGCAATAAAGTGGTCTTTGTTTTTAATTCTACAAGCCAAACAATCTAATTTTTAATAGTAAAAAATTCGAATGTGCGCTATATGTGTCTCTTTGAATTATTTCTAATTATCTTTAATCTTTTATTTCTTTCCTAGATATCTAAAAATGCGATTAACAAAAAGATACGATTAATAGTACAGATTTTTTTCTTCTTTAAACAAAACTAATTAAAAAAAATTTAAATCTTAAACTACATTAAAAGATGCTGAAAAAAGGAAACTCTTACCGGAAAATTTTTATTTCTATATTTTATTTAATTTCATTGTTCTTCCGATTATAGCTACGAATAGTAATAAAAATGTAGTTAGAAGATAATGCCTGTTTTGTAAATGAATTGATTTGAATATTTATTTCCGTGTAGAAAAAGAAAAAGTTGTAGCGTAAAGTGCGCGAATGATTTATTATATTTTCCGGTGTAATAAATAATAAACAAGAGAGAAAAAATAAGTCTGTCGATAATCTGGAATATTTGATTACAAAAGAGCGACTTCGTTTAACTGAGGTTAACGTTATCTTTTTCTGATGACTAACCGTAAAATTGAATTGTGAATTTCTATAAGTAATATAAATATAAAAAAATTCGGATGAGTCTGAAAATTAATTGAGTTATTCCACGTAGTTGGACATTTCATTAACTATTTAAAGAGATAAAAATGACTTTTTCATCATAATATAACAGACTTTTTCAAGTTAAAATGTAGAATATGATAGTAGAATAAATATTTCAGTAAATAAAAAAAAAACAGCTTTTTTAAAACTTTTCTCTTTCTCTTGATTTAAAAAATTAAACAAAAACTACAGTTTTCTTTCTCTTATTCACGTGTAGAGGCATTTTCTAATTGAAAGGAAATATTATTTATAAAGCTTTAAAAATTGGCAATATAGGTTTTAAAATGACTTGTAAGATTATTATTTAGATAAATAATATTATTCAGAAAAAAAGTGCATACTGTCCAATTCGAAAAAAAAGAGTAATCCTACTACAAGGGAAACGAAATTGCAAGTTGAATTTTCATTTTTAACAGGTTTCTGTAATTTTTTTCACCGAATTGCTTATTTTTTTGGCAAAGCTGTTCCCTTTTAACAAGTTTTACTGTATGCTGAAGTATTATTAAATACTATTTACTATAACACAAAAAATTCACTTATAACACTGATAAACAAGGTTTCTGTTTCTAACTAAGTATGTGGTGACTTTTATATATTAGGTGGTGCTGTGAAAGAATATGCCATTAAAAAGTTTCCATCACCCACAGATCTTTAAAAAATTCAAAATCCTGAAAATCTCAATTTTGTAGTATTTATTCAACACATACACCTTATGAAATTTATCATTTGGTATTTTAGTAATGACAAAATTTTAAATAAACATTTATAAAGCTTAAAATTAATATTTAAAACACTGAAAGTATGCATTGTTTATAAAGTTTCAGAAAAATATAGATTTTTTTGTAAAAAGAAATGATATTAATAAGAAATTTCATACTTTATGTAGCTGTAAATGTCTTAGCTGTGGCTGCTCTCTTATAGATCATTGTTCCGAGTTATATTAACAATTTAAAGCAGACATTAAGCCACTTATATCATTACAATAGCATAAATCATCTTTTCTTTTAAAAAATGTTGAATATTTCTTATATCAATCTAGATAAAAAGATATCTTTGTATTGTTTTTCAGGAGATTCCAACCTTGCAATCTTGATCAAGTAATTCTGAGTTTTTCTTTGATAAATTTAAGTCTATCACAAAATCATTTAATTCTTTTTGAGTTATTAAGTGTGATTCTTCATTTATGCCAGGAGAATAGTTCATATCAGATGTAGAGGAAGTTTCAGTTTCATCGATTTCCATTTCTACTGCTGCATCATCATATGTAAAATTCTCTGGAGGTTTTGGTATTTTTAAATCATCATTATGTAATGCTGGTCACATAGCTGAATATAAGTTCGTGTACTTAATTTTATGTTTACTTCTTGCAAAGAATCCTTTAATTTTTGTAATACATTAGTAGCAGTCAGTTTTTTTTATCCTTCGGCATGGGACATACACTTTTTTGTACCTTTCATCCACGTCCGGAAGTTTGTAGCACGTTGTGTATAACAGGAACGAGGTGCTTATCTCTTATCTCGTTCAACTACTTTATATCCAAAGTACATATGATAGGCGCATCGATGCTTTTTCAAAGTTAGCTCCCCGCACACACAGCAAAAAGAATAGGGTTCATTAACGCATCCTCTAGACATGTTTTACATATTGTAGAGGAAGATATGATAATTATAATAAAAATTTAATTAGAAAGTCTTACAGAACAAAGAAACAGTAGTATATTTGCCCCGAAAGATAAGTTTCCACTCTCAGGGATTTGCGTTAAAATCAAATACTGTGGGAGTGGCTAGAGCTGTCTGTTCAAGGTCGCTAACATAAAATTTATTAGGGGGACATCTGTTTCTACTCTCTTGCTGTATCTTCTATCGTTGTAATAAGAAAAAGGAAATGTTTGTGTGAATCAAACGCATATAAGAGGATAATATAATATAATTATAATGCCTATACGATGCCTAGATACTCCAAAATGCATTAATGAAATTTCTCAAAATTGGAGGGTGATAGAAAATTTTTACAAACATATTCTTTTTCAGCAGCTTGAAATCTATACGAAACACCCAAAGTACATAGAGAAATCGAAAATTCGTTTATCAGTGTAATTAGATAAACAATATTATGTTTCTGATAATTCATTATGTTCAATATTCTGTTTCTATAAATACTAATTAAAAAGACAAATCAGTATTTATAGATCATGGCAATCATGGTTGATCATGTTAATTAAATGCGTTCAAAATTACATCAATTAATAATAAATAGAAACGGATTATCAACAAAATCTTGACTAATCTTTTATATGTGACGATCAAAGTTCATAATTAATTCATAACCGCATTTTGAAAGGCTTCATAAAGTACTCTGCCAGCATTCATGATGTGCGATGATACAGAAAGTATTCGAATTGCTACGGGCATTTCCGCGTTGAAGATTTAGGACATTTTCCTTACAATAATGGTTCTTATGGGGACATTAATCGTTACGTGCAAAGAATGATGCAAATTTATTCCAAATATGTTAGGCGCACAGCGTTACTTAACCCTTTAATTCCCTTGCTAGAACACGTTCTAGAAATTATGTTGTTCATTTCACACCAGAAAAATTCAATGGCTAATTTCGTTTTATTTAAATACGGAATCTTCTGTTATTGATTAAAGCAAATATTGTTGTTTTAATTTTCTGGTGGGAACTGAAATATACGAATTAAAATATCTCGGGCGGTTTGGGATCCAGAGAGACCCTTGGGAACGAGCGGCACGTATACGTGACTCAAAAAGGACTTAAGAATTCTTGTTTATTCCCATCAGTAAAATTTTGCTGTAAAATTTACCGTATTTAATCAGAGCATTCTCTCGATTTAATAAGGCACAATTTTCTGTTTTTAAAAACATTAAAGATTTCATAAAAGTCCCGTGATTAAACAGAAATGCAGTGATATTCGTTTGTTTATCATTAATATTATAAAAGAATTATTTGCAGTAAACAGTTCGAGTTCACTATTGTTACTTTAATCTTTTAGGCTAAACTTTACTGATAGTTAATGGATAATTGTACTAAATGTTAAAACAACACGCAAATGCTTATTTAGAAAGAGTATTCATGGATAATTTTAATTCGTAATTAATCTAAATAACTTATACTAGAAAATCTATCAATTCATTTAAACAAACAATGGCGAATTTCTCTTCAAAATATTTATTTAGTTTGGATAATATTCATTTATGTTTGCGTATAAACTTACTTTAATTATTTATTATAAGTATTTAAATTGCATGAAAGTCTACTTGTTTGCTTGGAATTAAATCGTTTAAAATGTATTAATACAAGTATAATAATTATCTGAATTGAATTAAATTGTGTTAAATAGTTTATGTTAGTGAATTTTATTTTTCCATTATATTCCACTCTATAAAAATTCATTTGGAATGAATTTCTCAGTTGCAATGAACGAAGCTGTTATGAATGTGAAAATAACACCACGGTATAATTTGTTTTTATGTTTTAGTAAAATTGTTTAATACCTCGGTAATCTATGCATCATTTAATAGAAACTATTTATTTCTTCATTTAATTATTATACATAAATTTATATTCATTAATAAGATTTACTTTGTATTCTTTCCAAATTACCATTTAAAACAAACATATAAATTAATATACAAGTCTGGATATTTCGATTTAAGATTAAAAATTAATTACATCATTATCGAATTTCGAAAATGCACAAAGATTAAAATTTCAGATTTAATTTTTAGTGTATGGGGAAAGACTACACAATTCTTGCGTGCCAGTCTCTGCCTTTTTATTATTATTATTATTATTTTTTAACAATTACTGTACCAGTCATGAATTTATTTAATTAACCAACTTAATCCTTTCCGGCACGCAGTGCCCAATTCGGGACACCTAATATTCATTCCAAACTTGCAAGCGATGTAATATTTTAATGAAATTTTGCTTTTACAGTAAAAGCATAGATTAAGGGGTTCTTAACCCCTTCGCAGTGGGAGCTTTTTACGAAATTTTTAATGTTTTGTCACCGGTTTTTATAAACAGAAATTTGTGTTTATTTAATCGAGAAAATGCTCCATTTAAATAAGACACATTTTACAGTAAAATTATACTGGTGGGGATAAACGAGGTTTCTTAAGCTTTTCACAGTGTACGGACAGAGCCTCAATTCGGCTTGAAAAGAACGCCCTCAGTGGATCACTTAAAAACTAAACCATCGCGTTGGCGATTTTTATCCTCGTGATTTCTGTTTAACTGTAACCATATTCTGACTTGGCACTTCTTGCTGAATGCTGATTTGATTATCTTTGCACACGTGCTTATGCTATTTGATCTTAGATTTCCGCGCTTATATTGATTCGTAATTATTACTGTTATTGTTCTTGAATTTTCAAGTTTAAATTATTAGGTCGTTATGTTAAGAAGAGACACATGTATTGTTTGCAAGACGAATACGTCAAAGTTATTTCATATTAAAATAATTCTTTCATAAATTTCAAAACAAGAAGCAGCAAGCCGTCGCTGTATTTTTTTTTCTTTTTTCCCTTATCATTTGTCGCCAAGGAAGCGATGTTTCGTCGAATTAGCAACCTCTCTTATGTTATGATCGTAGTTTCAGGGTGATCCGCTCGTCTCGCTACTGTCTATGCGTAATCCCATGTTAAACAAGTTGCCATTACATTGTATGAAAGTTGATTCTCTGTTCCGTACTCTGTGAAGCTTTCTTGCGACACGTATACGTGTCGCTCGTCCTCAAGGGGTTAATTTCTCAGAAAGTTGTTTCTAAATTCCGGCGTCAGTCGATAATTTCTTATTTTACTAACAGAATTTGCCCGTGTCGGAAAGGGTTAAGGAATGATCCAACGGTTATCGTATTTACTGCTAGACAAATTAATTAAATAAATTTTCTGGTTTAAAGTTTCTGAATTTAAAAATAGCCGGAGGTTTGCTACTCTGACGGTTTACACGAAAAACTCCATGAAAAAGAAAACTAAATCTAATATGTCTATCAGTGAAGCCAAAATTACTAGATAACATATTAATTAAAACTAGAAGCATATTAATTAAAAAAATAGTTTAAATTACTTTAAATTTTATAGTGTTCAGAGACTAAGCGTAGTAAACAGAAAACAAACCAACTAAAAGTGGTTTGTTTATTTTAACAAACAATTTTAAGTGTACTAAATTTATTTAGTACACTTAAAATTGTACTAAATAAATTTAAAATAACAACAACAATGGACATAAATATTCTAAATAATATAATTGAATTTAATTAATTTTAATAGATTGTTTTTGATTGGTAAATGAATCATACGATTTGCAGTTTTTTAAATGAATAAAAAGGTGTCCAGTCCGGATTTGTACCAGGAACCTCTGTCTTAAGCTGCCAATGCACTGCCAACTAAGCCATTCTGGACAAATCTCATGTATTAGTTGTATACTTGGAATTCCTTTATTTACGATTTATTCTGTCGAGTTAACAGGTCAAACGGAAAGTTCTGTAGTATAAAATTAATTCACGCCTACTTTAAAAAAAATCCAGATTTTTCAATGGCGCCACTTGTTTTTGAAATGGTAAAACGTCCACTGTTTTCACTTTAATGTGAAACGTGAAAACTGTGGGAATTTTACCAGTTAAAAAAAAAAGTTGCCAATTAAAAAATGCGAAATGATTCAGATACAATTGTCAAAAGGTTAACACCATCGCGACAGGATTAAAAATTTCATAAAATTTTTAATCCTTTGTCATCAATTCTAAAAAACAAAAAGTGCTCTGTTTAAATAACTGAAATTTTACAATATAGTAGACTCCCTCAAATCCGCACAGCTTGGGACCAGAGGTTTTGCGGATTTTAAAATTTTGCGGATTTCTGGTCATTGCTTTGTTTACATTTTTTAAACAGTAATGTGAGTGTAATTAATAATGAAGTCAAAAGTATAATAAATGCTTAAAATATAATAAAATATTAAAATAAGTAATAAACTAAAATAATAAAAATTTAGGTATTTTTAAAAATGATTAAAATACTAAAAGAAAGGTCATCTTATTAATAATCAATAATGTACATTTAAATAAGAGGAAATGTGTTTTTCCTAAATTATTCAATGAAACTTGCCTCATAAAGGTACATTACTAATTCACATCAGGATCATAAAATAATGAAATTTTATTTCAGCTTTAGCCAGACTTAATAACTAAAAAAGCTTGATTAATACATAAATATATTTGGTAAGATTGTGATTACCAATGATATTAGCAACATCTTTATTTTTTCAGAAATAAATTATTCTTTCTTCATGAAAAAACATGAATCCAATAACCTTAACAAAAATTGTAAATTAAAAAAATGTATGGAATTGATATGAAACTGTAATAGGCAATTTTTGCACCAACATCTGAACTGAATGTTTCATTGTTTACATCCGTAAAATATGTGCGGATTTTAGAGAGTTGTGGATTTTAGGAGTGCGGATTTGAGGGAGTCTACTGTATAATTTTACTGGTGGAAATAAACAACGACTTTAAACGCTTCATGTGATACATATACGGGTCGTTCATCCCCAAGGGTTTAACAAAGTGAATTGTGTTGTCTAGATTTGTTCAAGATAGCCCAGTTAGGAGAACATTAGCAGCTTAAACCAAAAAGTCAGCTCAGACTTGAGTTGGTAACTTTTTCCTTCAGTTAAAAATTCCAACTCATATGATTCGTTTACGAATTAGAGGAATTCTGTTAAAACTAATCTAGGTTATTTACTATAGTCGAAAATATTTACTTCTGTTTCACAAATTTTGACGAAATATTTTGTATAGTGAAGATAGAAAGTCAAATTTCATAATGGCATTGTTTAATTATTACAGGACTATAAGGTTACTAAGAATCAATATTAGTATGTAACAGCTTATTTTGGTTTGTTTACCCATGAAATAAATAAAAATGCATAAAAGTGCGTAGTTTTTGGAAGATATCATGGAAAATATTTCTCCCAATAAACTACATAAGTCTGACCCTGATCTGACCAATGCAAAGTTCTTCAATGCAAACTTTGAAAAAATCATATTTGCGCTTTTTCCATATAAAAGAAATTTGCGGTTCTTTAATAGAATTTTCCACCGTGCTTTAGATGTTAACCAGGGGAGTAGTCGTAAAAATAACATAAGATATACGCTCTAAGCAAAGCGATATTCTAGAATGTGTATACTATAAGCTTTCTTGAAAAACAGAGGGTATATGGTGTTCTAGTAAAAAGTCCAGAAGGTATACGGCGTATAGCCTGCACTACATCCCTGATGTTAACTGCACTGTTCACTCTGCACTACACTACAAATCAATTTTCTGTGCAATTATACACTTAGGGCATGCTTGGTGGCAGTGCATGAATGTGATACCTGCAGGAACTAGGTATCTGGCATAATGTCGCCTTCCCTTACATTTATGTCTAATTGAGCTGCATCTTTACTGGTTACGTCTTTACACTATACATTTTTATAGTAACTGCGACTGATTTGTTTTCATGGAAAAAGCGCAAATATGATTTTTTCAAAGTTGGCATTGAAGTGAGTTGTAGCCAAGAAGGGATCCCTTGTCCTTCCTCATGCTCAGTAATTAACAGAAGCACTTGTCAAACCCTTTTTCATACTTAAAAACATATTAACCTTTTTTGGTGCTCGTCAGAGCATTTTTTAATACTAGTGCAGTATCTTTTAGTTATCAGTTCACTATAGTTTGCTAAGAAATTTGTGTAAAATATGGAAAGATAGCTGCAAAGCCCATGATGCATAATAAAAATATATTTTTTGGAAATATGTTATGATGTATTCAGTAAGGGAGGAAATTCTTTCTATCAACTTATACGTCGACACTCAACTTTCATATAGTAAATTTTCAATGCAAAATATTAAAGAAGTCCATAATATTAATTTTATATCACACCATTTTTAACAACTTTTTTTCCTTTTAAGTTTGGCCTTTTTTTTACTTTTAAAATGTTGTTTTTTAGAATGCATTAGAATCTGTTGCCTAACTCTTGGTAAAATATTTTGCACGTGGTGCACATTTCAATTACAGGCAAATATATTTTAGTATCCCCTCGCACATTTTTTTCAAAACGAAAATCTTTTACATACTTTTCAGATTATAAGCAAGAGAAATATACAATGAAATGTATTTTTTAAAAATGTTGGTTTGAATAGAATATAATTATAAAAATAGTCGCCTGTAATTAAAACTTTACGATAGTTCTGCGGTAACCTTACTTAAAACTTTACGATGCCTCCACTAACAAGGAGTATCGTATTTTGAAGTATCGAAATATTGAATTATCGTATATTTTCAATTCAGATTAATCATCGATACTTAAACGCATTATTTAAAAGATTTCATGTGTTAAGTATTTCATTTGGGAGCGCTTGTGAAGCAAAATGATAAGAAAGATAAGTAAATTTTTAGGAGCATTACTCCGTAAAGATTTATAAAAATTTTCTTACGGAAATAATTCTTGTGGGAGCATATAATCGTTATGAGAAGAGAATGGTTCAAGTTTATTCCAAACACACGGAGAAATCGCATTCAATTAAGTGGAAATTCAGTACGGTTCATTTGTTTATCATTACTCTTATCAAATAATCATATGCAATAAACGACTCGGATGAATAAATTTTATCATTGGTGTACTTTCAATAAAGTACGAGAACAAGTTTCTCAGATGGGTGGAAACGCATTGCTTTAAATCGAGAAATAAAACACAATTAACTTGTTATACGGTTATCGTTGAAAATTTTAATTGTTGATTAATGGTGTTCTTAACTGATCCGCTCAACAAGCGAAAAACGTTTTGACACATTTACAAATTCATTTTTTAACAGAAAGTTATAAAATTTTAATGCCTGACTATGAAAGCGATTTCGAATTAAACTTATTTTTCCATTTTATGATAATTAAATTACTTATCAAGTTATAAGCTATTTCGATGACGCAATCACCCGTTTTTCTCCTCCTTTTCGACCGGTTCTTCTGCTTTCGTCGGGAAATAGGCTCAAAAGTGTCAACTTTGAAGGCTTGTTATGAAAAATCTATTGTGTTTTATAAAAAACAAAAGAATGAGTGCAATTAGACAGTTTCTGACACCACAAGCTAGACAACACCAGCTAGTTTCATGCATTTCCGAACAAAACTAAATGAATGCATGTGTCACAAAGTTGCCCTTTTTGATTTAAGAACACCCTTAACCCTTTCTGGCACGGAGAAATTCTGTTAGTAAAATGAGAAATTATCGACTAACACCGGAATTTACAAACAACTTTTTTTAGAAATTAGGAACTTCTTAATTTAAGCTTTCATTGTAAAAGCAAAATTTTATGAAAATATTATTGGTGCTATTTGCAAGTTCGGAATTAAAGCTAGGTGTGCCCAAACCGGGCACACTGTGCTGGAAAGGGTTATTCATAGCTGCCAACTCTTCCGACTTTTTGGCCCGGAAAAATTTAATAGAAATTTTTGCCTTCCTTAATCGTCAGATTTCGGCGATTTGAAATGTTAAAATTTACTGTAATTTTTTTCCAGTCCAAAAAAAGTGGGAGATGTTGTCAGAAATGGATTATTCTATGCTCTAGTCCAGCCGTTCCCAATCTATGGGTTGCGACCCACTGGTGGGCCGCGGAAAAATCAAGGTTTGTCATAAAAATATATCTTTTATTTCATCTGGTTAAAAAGATATGACAATTTCATCAGGAAATAATATTTCAAGCGAAAATCCTTAATTTCCTTCTAAATCTATGTACGAACAGAATATAAACGAATATTTAAATCAGCTTTTGAGGTCCTTGATGAAATTGAACACTTCGTACTTACGAGAACATGTTTTTTCTACTTTTCTGTATTTGAAAGACAAGTACTGAGGCAAACTGCCACTGCGTGTGTACATGTTCCCATATTGGTAAAAATCAGTATCAGAAATCTCATTGTTTATAAAGTTATCTTTTCATAATAATTAAATGTATTTTTTTACATTCTTTGTAATTTGTGCATTGTTTTAATTACTATTATTTTACACACATTGAGATTACGATTCTTGTTTTTGTTGATAATGTATCTTCCGTACGAAAATTTGCGTTTTTCGAAAGGATAGTAGAGCGTATAGAGATCGTACAAAAATTGCTATACTGATATACAACTTTTTCTTATGTGGTTCGCGATATATTTTTTTTTTTTTTTTTACTAAAAGGTGGGTCGCGAATTTTTTTCCACTGAAAGGTGGGTCATGTACCAAGAAAGTTTGGGAACCGCTGCTCTAGTCAATGGAAACGTATGAACTGCAAAGTATTCATAACAGTAAACATACTTTCAAAATATTTATTATAGCAGTTACATTTGTTTATAAACTAATTCTTATGTACGTGCCATAAAACTCGATATGTGCACTTGAAATTAGATTATTTAACCAAGAGGACTGAATAAATAAATAAATGAATAGCTCAATTAGTCTGAGTTCTGTAGCTAAATATTTTAAGTATTGAATTTTACATCTTAACTTTGCTAATAATTTAAAACTATTTATTTCATCATTTTGTTTTGTATGTAAATTAACCTTCAATAATTGCCAACAAATGATAAATAGTTTTGAGAAAAAAAAATTATATTATAAATATTTTGAATAAATTGTTATTGTAATCATCAATCTTCATAAATTGTTATTGTAAATAATTAAAATACATCAAGAAGGTTTCGTGTGTAAAAATTTTTCCCTCATAAGAGTACGCTTCAATCACTGTAAAAATGAATTAAAAATTCAGAACATTTATAATGAAGAATTTTCTTCCAAAATACATATATCGTCTTAGGTGATTAGTGTAAACTAGCTACTCTTATTTTACGCTATTACGTCATTAAGTATTTATATAAGAAAATTATGAATAAAAACTTAATAAATAGCTAAAGAAAAATGCATTATGTAACTGGTTTTTAAAGAAAAAAAAATCTAAACAATTTTAATTCTAAAATTACAAAATATTATTAATCATCGTATGTACAAAATTTAAAATTAAAAAAAACATACAACAATTCATCAAACATACTAGTAAAAAATTATACAGATACGTGTACAATTAACTATTATTAGTCGGATGTGGAAATCCCAAAATTTTTTCTATCGCACACATGTTAATACATCAGAATTCACTATAATAGAACCAAAATTAAATTGAAATTTATGTCCTTGATTAATGCATAGAATTTCATTCTAATGATATGAAATTCTATGCATTAGTTCCTGAGATATAACTATCACTAAAGTCACGTATACCATGCAAAATGCAATATAGCAG
This sequence comes from Maratus speculifer, assembly GCA_964019185.1. Taxonomy (NCBI): domain Eukaryota; kingdom Metazoa; phylum Arthropoda; class Arachnida; order Araneae; family Salticidae; genus Maratus; species Maratus speculifer. The sequence continues at coordinate 1,726,690 of CAXHSM010000003.1, forward strand.
CGCAACTTGATGGGTAATTTGCACCGAAACCTAATTTCAACAACTTCTGTCAACATCTAACTGAATTTGAAGTTTGGTAAAATTCCGTGCGTTAGTACTTGAGATATAGCTACTGCGGTAATTGTGAAAAATGGCAGCATAGAAGCGGAACTTGTTGGGTAATATACACCAAAATGTTTACATTTTGGTGTAAATCACCAAGTTATTTTAAGGGCTAGCTGAATATGAAGTTTTATTTGTGCATTAATTCAAAGAGAGAGTTATTGCAGAATTCGCAAAAAATGCGGCATAGCAGTGCCATCTGTTCAGTGATCTCACATTGTTAAAAATTATTTTGTTCGTAAAGTCCGTCCAAAAATATACTTAATTTTGCTTTTTTTTCATTTCTGCAACGCACAGACACCACAATTTAAAAAATGTTTCTCCCTTGATTTTTTTTTCTTATAAATTGCATCGATTTTCTTATACTTTATTTGCGTGTTTCCGTTATGATTAATTATTTTATCCATATTCCATGACTTCTTGACTTAAAAATCTGGAAAAGGCTATGTAGTAAAATCTTCTAAGACGGAATTGCTTAAGAGAAAAGAAAAATTTGTTATAGGGAAATTCTTTTCTTAACCTTTCAGAGGCAAGACATTTATTCTGCAAAAATGTTCAAAAATTGCGCTCAAATTTGCGCATTTATTTAGTTGCACCTGCAATTAAATAGATGGTTACTGTCACCAAACAAACAAACAAAAAAAAAACGGTTTTACTTTTATTTAAACATTAAAAAATTACTAATACCTGAAAATTTTGTAACGCTATCTAAAACGTAATGAAGATTTACATCGAGAACGAATTTTATCTTTTCCTTGGTTACCAAAGTTAGGAAGTTTGTGCAGGAATGTGGAAAGGAATTTTAAGGGAAATATATGAATATTGATCGACTTTTAAAATTATAATTAGTACGTTGGTGTGTTCTGTGTGAGTTTCAGGGAATAATCATTAATCCTTTCAGTACGGTTTTGACACACTGTACCAGTGAACTATTTTTAATTTTATTTGGAACAATTTTTTTCAAGCATTTACGCAAGGTTATTTACTAAAGAAAGCTAATACAGTCCCACGAAAAATAATCTTAAGATTATCTGAAGAAATCGCCACTTTCTTCAGATATTCTACAGAAAGTTGAAGAATGTTTGCAGATTTAACTTTACCATAAAAATATCTGTAGATATTCTTTAAAATATCTGCTTAATGGGCCAAATACCGACGGATTTTTCACAGATGTTTGGGCCAAATACCTATAGATTTTTTACAGATTTTTTTTTTTAGTGGGGTATAACTTCAAAAATCCGGCATCATCGGGACCGAAACGATGCCGAATTTTTGAAAAATCCGAATGTTTGAAGGAATAATAAAAGTTGCTACTAATAACTAGAAAATAACAAAGGTTTTACTATGTTCTAATGGTGTTTTTAGCCATGTTCCTTATTAATTGATAACTATGTAAGAAAATTAGAAAATGAAACATAAAGAAAAAACTTACTTTAATTGATATTTTTTAAGTTGCAGAAAAAATAATCTAATCAAGAGTGAAATTATTATTATTATTATTATTATTATTTTTTTTTTTTTTTTTTTTTTTGTAATTTAATACGTATCGATATAAGGTTTGTTTGCTTCATTTTTTTAAATCGCCTTTTACAAGTTTTATCATTACTATTTATTTATTATTTATTTTATACAAATTAATATTGTCTATTTTGGAAATAGTTTTTTTCCCTCTAAAAATTATATTCAATCTCCAGTCAATAGTAACCAGTAAATAGGTGGTTACTGTCACTAAACAGAAAAAAAGCTTGTTTTTTTATTTAAACATTAAAAAATTACTAATACCTGAAAATTTTTGGAACGCTATCTAAAACGTAATGAAGATTTACATCTGGAACGAATTTTATCTTTTCCTTGGTTACCAAAGTTAGGAAGTTTGTGCAGGAATGTAAAAAGGAATTTTAAGGGAAATATATGAATATTGATCGACTTTTAAAATTATAATTAATATGTTGGTGTGTTCTATTCACGTTTAAGGATATAATCATTGATTCTTTTAGTACGGTTTGACACACATGTACCAGTGAACTATTTTTAATTTTATTTGGAACAGTTTTTTTTCACGCATTTACGCAAGATTATTTACTAAAGAAAGCTAATACAGTATAACTTCAAAAATCCAGCATCATCGGGACCGAAACGATGCCGAAATTTTGAAAAATCCGAATGTTTGAAGAAATAACAAAAGTTGCTACTAATAACTAGAAAATAACAAAGGTTTTGCTATGTTTTAATGGTGTTTTTAGTCATGTTTTAATTCCTTATTAATTGATAATTATGTAAGAAAATTAGAAAATGAAATATAAAGCGAAAACTTACTTTAATTGATATTTTTTAAGTTGCAGAAAAAATAATCTAATCAAGAGTGAAATTATTTTTCCTTTCATAATTTAATATGTATCGATATAAGGTTTGTTTGCTTCATTTTTTTTAAACCGCCCTTTTACAAGTTTTATCATTACTATTTATTTATTATTTATTTTATACAAATTAATATTGTCTATTTTGGAAATTATATTCAATCTCCAGTCAATAGTAACCAGTAAATAGGTGGTTAGTGTCACTAAACAGAAAAAGCTTGTTTTTTATTTAAACATTAAAAAATTACTAATATTGAAAATTTTTATAACATTATCTAAAACGTAATGAAGATTTACAGAGAGAACGAATTTTATCATTTCCTTGGTTACCAAAAGTTAGGAAGTTTGTGCAGGAATGTGGGAAGGAATTTTAAGGGAAATATACGAATATTGATCGACTTTTTAAAATTATAATTAGTACGTTGGTGTGTTCTATTCACGTTTAAGGGAATAATTATTGATCCTTTAAGTACGGTTCTGGATATAAGCGTACCAAAGAACTATTTTTCGTGAGTATTTCAATAGCAGTGGTTGAACCTAAGTAACTCATAAATAATAATAAAAAAAAAATAACGACAATATTACATTGTCCATAAATCAGTTGATCTATTTATATGAATTGATTGATTTATCGCACGATTTTTTCTATTTTTATGTAAACAATATCGATCTCATAATGGGAAAAATATTTTAAAAAAAAATTCACATTTTCAGCTAAAATTTGATATCTTATGGCGAGTATGCTGTATACATAATTAGGGTTTTTAAGTATTGTACTGCTACAGTTTGCATTTGACTCCTTGAGGGGGGAAGCAATAATGTCTCTGTTATATTGAATTGTCAGCGGAAAAATCAAAAAATTTTGTTTAAAAAAAAAAGAAGAAAAAGAAAAAGAAGAAGCAGAAGGCAAATTTGCCCGATCTCCGGGTTTTTGAAAACCACTATTATCTTAGACAAAATATTGTTATTTTAAATTGATTTTTGATGACAAACTGAAATTCATTTGGTCATTCTTCATTAGCGTATCAAATTTATGGTTCGCCTTATATACGAGATCTTAAGAAATCGCTATTTTTACTTGTAAAGTAGTTTTGCGCCCTATACACGAGTAAATACGGTATTTGAAATGTATACGTTATGGTCAATTTGATAATTTGGTTATTATCAAATCTAATGATATCCAAACAAACCGGTTAATATCAGAAATGTATCAGAATTTATCAAATTAACCGTTCATGTGACTCATGTGACTGATCAATGATGGTAAATATAATAAATTTCAACTCGTTTAGCTTGAGATTTTTATTTTGTATATGATTTTTCAAAATATTCATTGCTAAAAATATGCATTTAAAAGCTGTATGTATAACATATTCTGTGAATATTTCAGTGTTTAAAATTTGTATTTAATTCATTGAGTAATTATAAAAATATTTTTTTTTAAACTATTTAGTCTTTTCCGGCTTATTAATAAGACACTTCGTTTGATTGAGTATTTTTGTTTCTTAACAATTATTTTTGTTATGATAGTACATATTTTTATAAAGCATATATTCGTTACTAAACATAATTAATCATATTGATCGAACTTCATCGGTGATTATTAATAATAATCGGAAAATTTGATTAATATGCAACATTTATCAAATTTACCAAAAACCGTGGTAAATAATAATAACCGGTTATCATTAACAATTATCGAATTTATCAAATTAACCATAACATGTATATTGGTCTAATAACTAATGGGAAAAATAGTAAAAAAAATCAAATTATCAACTAAAATTTGATATTTTATGGTGTTTTCCTTATATACACAATTAAGGTTTTTAAATATTGTACTGATACAGTTTGCAATTATTCCTTGGAGGAGAAAGAAATAATGTCTCTATAATATTGAAATCTCACCACAAAAATCGAAAAATTTTGTTTTAAAAGAAGTAAAGACAATATATCAACGTTTTGGAGCCAAAGTTAAAATATAAAATTTCGTTAAAATTTCTGATAAGAATCTAGTTTAACCCTTTCCGGCACACTGTGACTAATACCTAAATTTAATTCCAAACTTACAAGCGGCACCAGTAATACTTTAGTAAAATTTTGCTTTTACGATAAAAGCTTAAATTAAGAAATTCAAAATATCTAAAAACTTCGTTTGTGAATGTCAACCGATAATTTCTAATTTTACTAACAGATTTTGCCCGTGCCGAAAGGGTTGAATTGGGTGGAATAAGAAATATCCCAGCGCCCTTCAAACGTTTACATGGAATTAATTAATTTTGTCTGCATTATACTCTACAACGTTCTTTATATTAATATTGTTAAGTATTCAGTAAAATTAATGCAGGTAAATTTTGCTTTAATAGCTTGATCGAGTTTTTTTCTTACCGAAAAACAAATTCTAATTTTTTTTGTCTAGTGCAGCCATCTTACATGGACAAAATACGTGTTATTCCGTTCTTTGAACTGATCTTTATCAGTTACAGCAAACAAATTCATGGCACATATTGACAATCATAGTATTTTTAGCAGGGCTGGGTTTTTGCCGGCAGAAAGTTGTTTTAACCGGCAAAAACGGGTAGAAACTGGCATAAATTCATTTCAAGACATAATCTGAGACTTTTTTAGTAGTATTCAATTGCTTATACATTTTATTCATGATAAATAAAAAAATAATAATTTGGATAAAACATAAAGTAAAAAACATGATTGTTCTATTGCAGCTGCTCATAGAATTTACTTAGCTTTATTTAATGATGGAAATATCATTTAAACTCACAAATGCAAGATTCAAATCTCATTTAATGCAGTGTTAGCTTTTATGCTAGCTTATTTTTTAACTAATTTTTTTATATATTAAATACATGTGTGAATTATGAATCATTACAGGTTAAAGTTTTTATTAGTATTACTTCTTAGTTTCTGCCAGTTTTTGCCACTTACTGGCAGAAACTTGCCACCCCTGATTTTTAGGTATGTGCAAAATATGTCACACCATTCATTGGCATACCTTCAGTGTTAATTTTATTTATACCATTTTTTTAAAAATAATCTCGTCCATGCATTTATACGCTAGTTCATAGACAAAAAAAAGCTAATACAAAGATTTTTTTATCACGGTACTATTGACCAAATTGGCCTTATGAAGCTTCCGATGTTCTCAAATACAAAGCGTCTACTTCTTATACATTTCTGATTTCCGTTTTCTTCGGAAATGCAAGAAATGGTCAGGTATTTTAAATCACGAGCTATGTAATCGAAAAAAATTTCCGCTTATCGGTAAAAGACTTACCAATAAAGGTAAGAAAACTTTTAAATACTCTTTACTTATATCAGACGATATTGAATGCAATAATATAATATACTGGGTACTAACAGTCATTGCCAAACTCAAAACCTTCAATATACAGTCGAGTCTCTCTATAACGAAACTCCATACATCGAATTTCTCTATATAACGAATTTTTAGTAGGAACGGTCATTAAAAACAGTCTCTATATAGCGAAATATCGATCTCCATGTAACGAATTTTTTCATAAATTAATCTTAGTTTACCCAGTTTTAAAAGGCTTCGAAATCATATGAATTCAATTTCCCATCAGTTATTTTTGATTTATCGTCAATGCTGAGTTCTTTTTTTATTACTTCTCTCCTTGTTCTTTAAATCCAACGAATTCATCCCATCTCCCACACACCTTCTCAAAACGGAGTCAATTGGATTGATGCAAATGTAAGAAAGGAATCAATGAGAGGCATGTCGTAAAGAAATGTCACGACATCGCTTAGAATAAAATAAAAGAAAAGAAAAGAAAAGAAAAGAAAAAAACAAAGAGAGTGAAAGAATAATAATAAAAAATAAATAAATAAATAAATAAATAATCTAGAAAGAGATAGAAAATGAAATAATATTAATGTATATAAAAGTATTAAAATAAATTTTTATTTTAGCTTTCGTAAACAAGAAATGATAACAATAATATATGTTGTTTGTTTGGAAGTTTTATTATACTATAAGCTCCCTTTTAGTCAAAGCCCGGGAATAGCAAAATCACATGAGCGAAGGGATTTTCTCACCATTAGTTATAAAAGGAACAAATGTTTACGAGAAGCAATAAAACCTAGAGTCGCCATTCGTGACATTAACGTACACAAGCAACAAAGAAAGATTTACAATCAAATTTATTACTCCCGCGTGTGGTCTACTTGGGGTTGCTGGTTTGGAATCGTAGCTCCGGCAATAAATAATGGAGGAACAATGTCTAAAAATCCAACCCCGTTTCTTTTACCTGACCAATGGACAGTGAAATATATTCAAAGCCAATTGGAGTCCGAATATAATACCCAATGGGGTAAAAAGGGGCGTACAGGATCCGGAAGAAAAACCCCACACGAGTCAGTCCAGTTTTCGAATTGAAAGTGTCAAGTAAAAAAAAAGATTTTTTCTCTTCTCTCTGCTGTGAGTTTCCCGCTAAGATGAGAGGGAAAAAGAGGAAATTAGGAAATAAGGCAACTTCGAAATAATCTGTGTCATCGGGAGATGTGATCTTAGGCCTCCCGGATGAAGCGATGAGAAGCGAAGCTATGCTCTGCACACAGAGAACTAATCATCGACTGATTTCTAATACAAAAAGGAATACCTGAGTATTGCCGAGCGGACTATTTATTCATCGGATGATTTCTAAATACCCAAAGGAGTAACTGAGCATTGCTGAGCGGATACAAAAAGGAATACCTGAGTATTGCCGAGCGGACTATTTATTCATCGGATGATTTCTAAATACTCAAAGGAGTAACTGAGCATTGCTGAGCGGAATTTTCATTTCTGCAAAACAAAAAAAAAAAAAAAAAAAAAAAAATTTGCCTGAACTTTCTAGCAAAATTTGAAAAATGCTAACTATTAGTGTTAAAGGACCGTACGACAAACTGATGATTGGAAAGTGCGTGAAATTTTAAAAGTGCTAACTATTAGTGTTAAAAGGACCATACGACAAACTGATGATTGGAAAGTGCGTGAAATTTTAAAAGTGCTAACTATTAGTGTTAAAAGGACCATACGACAAACTGATGATTGGAAAGTGCGTGAAATTAGAAAAGTTGCTAACTATGTGTGTTAATTAAAAACAAAGTGCCTTGGAACTTGGCATTCGGACTTAATTGTGTTGTCGTACTGACGAACTGTATGGACAGCTATAAGCCAACGTCGATCAATACCAGGAACATACTTGTAAGGTGAGGAAATTTCATTGTTCATGTGTCCGGCCAATTTATTTTATTGATACAATGTTGTGTTAAAATTTTGGTTTTTAAAATTTGATTATTTAAAATTTGATTATTTTAAAATTTTAAAATTATTATTATCTTTGGGGCTCAAAATTATCAGAATTTAATGCTCAAACTTAATTAATAGTAAAATGAATAAATAAATAAATTAATAATACCAGTAAAATAATACGAATAATAAGAACGAAGGACTCGATTTTATAAAATATGAAAATTTGGGGCTTTGCCTATAAGTTGTGTCGTGAACTTAAGTGTTAGGAGCTGTGAGGATAGCAGAATAATAGGAAATGAATAAATAAACAAACAACAACAACAAAAAAATGAAATAAAATATTTTGTATATTTCACTATAACCATATTTCAGTAGTTATTGCCTTGCATATTATATTTTTATAGTGTTTGCATGATGCCAATTTATGTGTTTTAATAAAATTTTGTCTATATGTACCTATTCTTGTCTTTATTCCAGTTTTCTCCCTTTATGTATTTTAAGGTAATTTCTAGATGCAGATTAGGGAATGTTAACATTTAAATTTGTAGATTAATATCTCAAGTTTTTTTATTGACTCATCAATCCCAATTTTCACAAATTCATACGTTAAATAAGGCGATCCTAATGTTATTGCAAGATGTTAATTTTAAGTATGATATTAAGGAATTAATTTCAGTAATTAATAATATCCGATCTTCGTTCACAACGCCGAAGGGATATTATTTTCATTTGTCTTCGTACTAACCACGTCACGATTGCGTACCTAGTAGGAGGTGTTTATTTTCATCACCACAAGGCACATAAGAGAGGCTTTCAAATGGAGGAAAATGTTAACTACAATTTTTCATTCCTTGCTAAAATTTGAGCATTTTTTTTAGAGCTTAACAATTTAAAAAGCAAAACAACAAAAAATCACAGATTTCTTCGTCTGAAATTAATGCAAGTTTTCCTTATTTGATTTTCATTAAGCTTTCAAATAAATGTCTGTTCTCTTTTTTGAAACAGCTTAAATAATTAAGAAATAAGATTTTTAGGTTAATATTTACTTTTAAACATTTCAAATTATTAATTCAAAAGATCAAAAATAACATTTGTTCAAATTTCACACATTAAATACGATTTTTAACATCATTCTCTATACATCGAATTTCTCTATATAACGAATTTTTTACTGGAACGGTGGATTTCGTTATATAGAGACTCGACTGTAATTATTAATTTATTTTTTTTAAAAAGTATTCAAAACCAGAATTTTAAAAATACATTTTTTAATAATTATGTCTACCACATTTAAAAATATAATTAAAAATATCTCTTAAAATAAAGTGGTGCGGGATGAATAAAATCATGTAAAGAGGTGCCTGAACCTCAGAGAAATACTTCGATCGGAATTTTCAAACCAGAAAATTTATTTAATAATTTTTTACGTATTCAGTTTTAGAGCTATATAGGATATTAAATCTGGGTAAAAGCAGCTCGCATACTAGTCAGGGCCTGATTGCTAACGAGACACACTTACACCAAACACTTTTAGCAGAAAAAGTCTTATCTAAACATCGAATTCATGGAAAATTTCTGTCATGAGTAAGGCTCAAATCAAAATTTTCTGTTTCTTTTTACTGGTGGGAATGTGTCCCATTGGTAATAAGGCTCTAATATTAATGGCAATTTAACACCTATGAAATGTGTAAGCATGTAAAAAACATTAATAAAAATAATAACACAAAACCAATATTTGTACAAAAATTGTTAAAATCTTTATTTAATTTATTAACAGCATGAAATGAGCAAATCAAAGGTTTTTATAGTTTTGTTCCGAAAAAACATTTTGGATATCTGCAGCTTTGATGTACAATTTCACATTCATGTACAATTTTATATATTGTGCACATCACATGACAAATAAAATGTGTTTACAAACAGAAAGCATTTTTTGCATAGTATTGTGTATTATTTTCCAACATTTTTCGTTTTTTTTTAGGCATAGTGTATTGCAAGCTGTTCAATATCCAGTATTGGATATGAAATTTCCTGTGATTCATTTTTGAGTTAACCTGTATAGACGGATATTTGATTGCATAGTATTGTATTGAAAGAAGAAAAGCACTTTATGAGTCACCCATTGATTAAATTAGTTAACACATGTATACATATCAAATACCTTACATATAGGTATTTATTGTAAAGTATCACAATTGATGCATATTTAAGTATGATTTTTGAGATTTGCTGAGGTTTTTCATGTTAGCTATTGTTAAAAATGCAGTATCTTATTTTAAAATTACATTTTTTTTTATTGTCACTCTATAAATGAAAACTTAAGACAAATGCAATAATGCTTGTATTCTAAGAATAAAAATACTTTGTACTTTATTAAAAATAGATTTTATTAATTTACTTCTACAAAAAAAAAAAAAGTTCTGTTTATTTATATGCGGGAATCATAATGTCTTTTCAATTTAACTAAGATTAATTTAGTATAAAACTAATACTTTCTAAACATTATATTTCTGATGTTCCCTATTTTTTTCCCTCAACTAATTCAAAGAACCGTATAATTAGTCAATTTGTTAATTAATTAGTTACGGCTAAACTCGATTGTTATTAGTCGAGCCAATGTTTATTAAGCTAGTATAAGCTAATAAGTTAATTTTTACCTTAAGATTAGTCACCTATTTTTTTTAATATAAATGTATAAATAATAAAATTGGTGTCAGTTTAATTGTTTAGTTTTTAAAATAGTCTTAAAAATCTTTCACATACTCAATAGAAAAAACGCTTATTTGCAATAAAAACATTTAGATACCTTACATGGGGGAAATCATTGTACTGGCCACAGACAAAATATGGAGGAATATAGTCAAAAAACATGGCAAATGATATTATGGCATCGAGATATAAATACAAATATAATTTAGAAGATTTACAATTTTCTTGATCACAATCTTGATGTTGCATTTCTTTATTTATTTATTTTTTTTTTTTTTCAAAAGTTGAGATGCATCCACAAAAGCATTTCACAGCTTCATTGAGTTTCAACATTATATACACAAAAAAGGAAAAGAATAAAAAAGAAAACAATGGCATAGTTCAAGTTGCGTTTTCAATCACTTTTACCAGATGTGTACAGTCCTCAGACTATGGCACCACTGTTTCAAATTAGAAATCTTCTCTTACTTTTTTTTTCACCCCTCCAGATTAGAAATCTTTCTGTGATCAATAACAGAATTTAGAATATTTTTGTCTGCAATTAAATAAGGCAAAAACTTCGATTCGAAAATCGTGGTAGAACTGTACACACCCAGATTCATTTTTTTAATAGTTTGCAATTTGTGCCCTGGTACAAAAATGTCCGTTATTCTCTTCACTTCATTTCTAATTCCTTAAAAATTAAGGCTGGCACCGATGAATAAATAAAAGAAGAAACACTTTTTTAATTCAGATGAAGATGACAAGCATATGACACTTTATATAGAAAAAATGACGAAAAAACTGTTATGTCACTTGTAACAACGTAAATTTCAAAAATAAAAACAAAAAACAATGACACACTTGGCAATTTGAAATACGATATCACACCAGGATATTCACATGCTGTGGGCTATGATGCATTGTGGGTAACGCACCTAGCACAGTTCAGTGGATGAAGTCCGATTTAAATTCTTTACATTTATCTGCTTATAAATATAATTACACGTGGGGGGAAAATATACAAGCAGACGTAATTGCTGTAGCAATTTCAGCGACACAGTTATATCTTCTTCTTCTTCTTCACCATCAGCTGTTTTTGGTTGATTGGTTGCATGAATAGCTTTTCACAGCTCATTGGCGCTATACGTCACTACTGGGACATGTAGCGCCAAACAAAAACAGCTGTCTTTGAACATCCAAATAATAAAACTGGACATTTATAGAAATTATAACTCAAGGAACCACATTATCCTGTCGTAGTATATAGTTCTGTTCCACATCAACTATCACTAGACACTCACAGACAAAGAAAAACACGTGATATATCCTACAAAAAACTTTGCACGGTGAGTCATCTTTATTTCCCCTAATTGAGCATTTCAACAGCAAGGTTTTTGCTTTAACCATCCTTTGTCGAAAGGAACATCTACGATAGTCTTTGGCATGTAATTATTTTGTAGTTTTGTTTAATTTAATTAGTCTCATGTTTCTTTTTCCTTAATTAATTAATTACCATCACAGATGAACCAATGAACTGTATAATTATGTACAGTGTGAGCAGAATCGTTGATGTTCATTTTTGTGATCTGTCCGTTTGTTTTTTTATGCAGGGCGGTTGCATTGAGCAGTAGAAAAATGTCAGATATAATTCGGCATCTTTGTAGTTACGTTCAGTTACAGTGGGGGACTTCCCTGATATGTGACGTCATTAGGATGAGATAGTTGACACTTCTGAAACAGAAAAAAAGCATTTTAGTTTAGATTATATGAGAAATGACTAAAATAATTTAAACTAAAATAACATGCACAAAGAGTGTCCTAAATAAATGTGTTTGAAACCAGAAATTTTATTTAGAGCAAGCAATAGACAGTTATATTCCACTTCGTATTTCTGGTCGAATGCTTATTTGAACTGCAACTTGTACCGATAATACAACATAATAATAATCCACCACATCTGAATACCCTAAAAATATGCTAGCATATATATTACAACAGTTATGAAAATTATTTTAAAGCGTTTCTACAATTCCTCGCGTTATTATTATTATTATTATTATTAAATTAGCAAGAATTTTAAAAATTACTGGTATTAAAACTCAATACCAGCACAGATGCTAAAAGAATATCAACTGCCATTTTTTGTCAGCATGACAGGGATCGGTCGCGCCCGAGACATTTACGGACTGCAAGCTTCGCGGCTTTTATTCAGAATTGTTAGATTCCAAACAGTTCTATAAAATAGTGTCATTGGTTTTATTCTGGTATGGTTTTACTTGCCATTAAATAAGATGAATAATTTTTTTTTCAAAAAAGTGGTGGCAATAATAAATTTGAATTTTGAAAGCGTAATTTAATGCGACCATTAAGGGGCTACTTCAGTCAAATGAAAAGACCCATTCACTAATGCTAATCCTATGGAAGAAATTTATACAGATATCTCGGTTGCATTTCAATATTTTTAGATGATTCTTTTTGCATTGGATAACTCAGATTGATCTGAATGGAGGTCGTTAGTTTCTTTTCTCATTTTGTTTACATATATTTTTTAGGAGTACGCTTTCATTTTTGGAACCGGTTTGGAAAGCGAAAGCAACCCCATAAAAAATATCTGCGACCAAAATCGAAAAACTAAAAAACGACCTCCATTCAGATCAATCTGAGTTATCCAATGCAAAAAGAATCATCTAAAAATATTGAAACGCAACCGAGATATTTTTATAAATTTCTCCCATAGGATTAGCATTAGCGAACGGGTCTTTTCATTTGAGTGAAGTAGCCTCTTAAGGGGTTAACGCTTTATGCCCCGATATTGTATTTTATGCACTATAATAAAACTTTATACCCTTATTTAACACACCGATCGGCAGTACTGTAATTTAGTACAAGTTTAAGGTACGGTAGTTTATCATGCTCTTATATTACTGTGCATTGCATTAAAAAAATTATTATTATTACTATTATTATTATTATTATTATTATTATTATTATACTTGGATTTCCTTACTTGTGATAAAAGACATGGTGCGGAATGTTTCAATTATGGAATTTTTTTTTATTTATGTAAATGGTCGTTGTAATTAACCATGAGATTACCGGAAGTTTTACACAATCTTTATAAAAATATTTTATTTAGAAATTTATATTAAAAATTATTTAACTTATTTTTGTTTGGTTTATATCTTTAACTTTATTAATTAATTTTTTCACTGTGGCTCAGCCGCATTTAAATTTTTTTTTTCTTCTTAATGCCCTTGCAACACAAATCAACTCAAGACTAGGTGTTAAGATCACATTGTTCCATAATTTAGTTTATTTTGAATAAATATTTTTAATGTATTGTCGGGTGCATTGGATCCGTCTGGTAAACGAAGGGTTAGTTTTATAAATTATTAAAAGAAATATAAAAAATAATATGTGTAGAGTTGTGCTGACAATATTCAGTAAACACCTCTAAATAACAATTTTGTTCATTAATTTTAAAAAACGATGTCCTTCTATAATCTATATATCTTATATGATAAAGCAACTATATGTCCATAAGCGACGATGACGTTATAATAATGGTGGTAACGTCTGACCAATAAATTAAATTTTCATTATACAATTTTTAGTAACTTCTAAACATCGCATAATTTCAATAAGAAAATCCATGTAAGCAAATTTTTTGTCAGCTTATCCGAAATGCAACGTGGAACAAAGCTATAACCATTTCGGCCTTTAAAATAAATAAATAGATAAATAAATAATATAAATTTCATTTAATGTTACACCTGAGATATGCCAGAGATAGGCAAAGATAAGGAAATTCCCCTTTAGTCACAATGAATAATAGCGCCATCTACATTTCTCTAGAGTGACAATTTGATTCTCCGTCAACAGATTGATTTTTTAGTGCGACCAGATGGAATGAATTGAGTTTGACCGAGCCATTATAAATTTTTTATTGAAAAATTTTGTAAATTAAAAAAATGAGTATTATTATTTTTACAAAAAAAAAAAAAAAAAAAAAAAAAAAATAGATATTGAACTACTGTTACTGTAATTTCCGGCGTACACTCTACATATCAAATAAAACAACTAGAAATTTTATTCAATATACATAATTGCCAATTCACCAATAATTTCCTTAAAATTGTTTCACCATGACTTAGGTCAAATAAGCTATTCTTACACCGAAAAATTAGGTAATAAAATTTACATGACAATTTCGACAAAACTAGGGGTATCTTATGAAATAACTTTTCTGGTTCAAAATGCGTTTATTTACTGTAGGAAACATCGGCATTTAACTGTCAACTCACTGATAATTTCTGTAAAACTGTACCGATATCTAAAGCAGTAAATAAAAACCTTTTTTAACCAGAATAGTTATTTACTAAAATGTGTCTTATTTATTTGTTTTCTACATAAGCTTATTCATATAAACTTACATTTTTTAGATACATGAATCGCCAATTTGACCAAAATCAGGCTAAAACAATTTCACGAAATTTATCGATAAGTTCGCAAGTTTGAATACATAAAGCATCGAGTAAAATGTAACTTATGTATTATTAATTAAAATTTCTGGTTTTAAACATGCTTCTGTGATTTACGGATTATATATTTTCGGGGAAAAATAAGGTGTAATATAGTATATTATATTAGAGAAAAGAAACTAACTTCAACTTTTACCTGTTGTTTGTTTTGCCACGTCTTCATCGCCATTTTGTACTTTTCAAACTCATGACACCAGTCTGAATAGACTTTTCTGTATTCTACGTCGGTGGGTGCACTACAGGTTTCTGAAATAGAAAAAAGAATCATGTGAGACATACATTATAGGTAAAAATATAAACAAAACACATTTATATATAAACAAAACACACACACACACACATATATATATATACATATATATATAGTACATATATATATAGTACATATATACATATATATATATGTATGCATATATATATATGTTATGTATATATATGTATATATATATGATATATATATATATATATGTTCTGCTATTCTTTGTTTGCTTCTATTTATTACAATGCTTTAATTAAATTTATACTGTATAATTACTTAAAATGAGTCTGAATTCAATAAAAACAAGTGGGAAATTGCACGTGAACGTAGCAAATGAGGTGCGTTCGTACGATAACGAAGTTTTAAAAATATTCAGATCTTGCTGATATAGTAGAGCGTACTCCGGATACAGTATAGTAGTCGAAATCTTTACGTTTCTGTAAATATGCAGGAAGTAATTTTTATTACACCTCAGCAACGTATATCTTATTCATAAAATGTGAAATAGTTGAATATAATTAAAACAAGCCCCAAACAATGTTTCCCCGTATAGCATTATGTAGTGGAATACTTTTGTGTTGCCCTGTAATTTAATAATAAAAATTCTTTGCCTCACAGATTGTACAGAATGCATATTTTAGTATATATTTCATAGATTCATGCCAATTCTATTATGTTCGAATGAGTGTAACAGCATTAAAATGCATTTGAAACTTTTTCACCATTGACCGTAATAGAATGGAATTCTTTTGATTGTCCCTGTAAATGATCTATGCATCCGATTTTCATAACATTTAAAATGACTCGACAAAATTATTCAATAATTATGTGTTTTAAATTTCAAACGAGTAAAATGCATTTGAAACTTTTTTCCCTATTGACCGTAATGTAACGGAATCCTTTTGATTCTCCCTGTAATTGATCTATCTATCCGATTTTCATAAAATTTGAAATGACTCGACAAAATTTTGTTATAGTTATGTATTTTAAATTTCAAACGATTCGGTTGGGTAGTTTTTGCGTTGTTATATGCGGACAGACGGACAGACAGACAGACGGACGGACTGAGCGACAACAATAGGTGCTACGTATTTACATAATTACGAACGCACCTAAAAATTATGCATTTCAAAAATATATAAATAATCTAATTTTAATTTGACGATTACAAAAAGTCTCTTAAATCCTATTTTAAAATGTTGTTTAGCATTTTTAAAAAAATCTGCTGTTTTTCTTTGTTTTAATTTATTACTACGATTTAATTAAATTTATTCCTTATAAATACTTTAAACGAATGTGAACTCAATAAAAAAAAATCATGTATTTCAAAAATATTTAAATAATCTAACCTTAAATTGACGATTGCAAAAGGTATTTTAAAAATCATCATTATAATTAATTGAATTATTCTTAAATCACTGAGCGCGTCAAATTAACCAATCTTTCGGAAACATTAGTTATTAATTTTTCAAAAATAAAGCCACTATTAGTACCTAATTAGTTTTTTTTTTTTTTTTGAGTATATTATATGTATAGAGCTTTATGATTGTTTGCTTTGTAAATAGTCTTATGTAAATATTTTCTCTGTAAATAATTTAAGTTAATATAAGTATTTAAAAGTTAAACGGTGTCAGATATGAATCAAACATGAGTTAATTATAATTCCGCAAGAACTTTTAGGAAGAAAAATTCCATAGTACTATTGAATTCTCACCAGAAAAATCGAAAAAATTGTCTTATAATAAGAAAAGGCAATTTTTCAACAGTTTCCCGCCAAAGTTAAACATACAAAATTTCGTTAAAAGTTTCTGGTGAGAATCTCGTTATGGGATAAAATATATCCCACCGCCGCTCAAGGGTTAAATAATTTGAAATTCATGAAAGCTATCGTTAAATTTAGCAAAATTTTCTTTAAAATACGGAAATAAATACGGAAATCTGGACGGTAAAATTTTACATTTAAATTGTGGTAATCGTTTTTTCCGAGTATCAGTGAATAGGGGTTAAAATATAATTAAATAAACATTTTAAAATCCTATTTATTTATCCTACATTTTAAAATCCCTATTATTTTTTTAATCTAGTTACCAGTTACTAGTTTATTAGTAATAACATTTTAATAAATGTTATACGTTTATAAATGATTGTTGTTATTGAGTTCTCATAAAACAAAAAGCATACATAAAAATAAACAATAAAATCTATAAATTGCTTTAAAAAATGATGTATTTATCTGTTAGTGCATAGAAAATAGTCAAAATAAATAAATAAATAAAAAGTCGATGAAAATCCGTAAAAAATAAACACAGTATATTAAAAATCTGCAGCTCTTTCAATTCGATTCTTCATTAAAAGTTAATAACTGCGGGAGTCGACGAGAGATGGCAGCACGAAACTCAAGAGAAAATTCTCTTGTAATTCCTAGGAGGTGTGAAGAAAAGATTGAAACACCATTTCAAAATTCAAAAATATATGCCATACAAGCTTTCGTCTATCACTGAAATTAAATAAAATAGAAGACAGAAAATATAAATGAAATTATTTTAAAAACAATCTAATTTAATCATATCAGAAGGAGCATCGTTTGGGATTTTGCTTGGATGGGATTTGGGACTAAATTCGAATTTGGACATCAGGAATAATTAATATCCTGTGACGAATAGATTTACTTTTTTTAACCGTGTCCGGCACAGTGTGCAAATTCCGGGACAACCTAATTTCAATTTCAAACTTGCAAATGGCGCCAATAATATTTAATTTTTTTAACCAAAAAAAAAAAAAAAAAGAAAAAAACTGTAACAATAAAATTATATATATTTACTGTATTTTTGTAAGGTTTACTAGATTTTGCTAGACATAAATTTATATCTATATTTTAAAAATATAGCAATGAAAATTGACTTTAAAAAAATAAGGGATAGACAGTCTTTCTTAACATCTTCCTTTATGCTTCGATTGACCATGTCATGTATTTCAAACATTTTGAATAGTACAAACCTTTCATTATTACACTCACTTATTGCTGTGTGTAATAATATCTTTTAGTCATATTTATATCATAAATACTTAAACTTATATTATATTCTATCAACCTCGTACATTATATTTTTAATCGTCTCACCTTCTATCCAAGGATGTGGCGGAGGGTATACGTATACACCGTATACCTTCTGGATTTTTTTAAAAAAGAATATCATATATCCTCTGTTTCTCAAGAAAGCTGCAATATATACATTGTAGAGTACACACTATGACTTGAGCGTATACCCTCTGTTTAAAAATATATCCTTTTTTTTTCTTTTTTGATTACACGATTGGTTTTATTTTTTGAAGTAACGACTCATCTTTTCTTTATTTTTACTCTATTCTTACATTGCTTTACATTCTTATATTACTCCATTGCCTATTCTTATATATATATATTATAGTATAACTTTTGTACTACAGCTAGACAAAATTTTATGGCTCCTCTAAGATGGGTTACACGGGGAAACAGGGAGTGGAGTTGCTTTGCAACTAGGTATCCCCTCAAAGTAATCGCCTGTTCAGTGTGTTAAAATTCAAATGCCAATTTGTATAACGGACACACAAGCAAGTTAAATAAAATCTTATATATAGAAATAGTCGCCAGTGACAGTCATGTATGTATTACACGACTGTCACTGGAGAATTTTTTTTTTTATACAAGCTTTTATTAACTTGCCTTGTGTGTTTTTTATGCTCTTGCATTTCAATTTTAACACACAGAACAGGCGATTACTTTGAGGGGATACCTAGTTGCAAAGCAACTCCACTTCCTGTGTCAATGTGCAACAAACACATCTTAGAAGAGCCATAAAATTTTATCTATCTGTAGTAAAATAGTTTTACTACAATAGTTAATCTACAATATAATTAAAAAAATAGAGAAAGAATAAGGAAAAATGAGTCTATCCATAGCTGCCAACTTTTACGCATTTTTCCTACCACAAACATTTTATAGTAAATATTGTCTTTCTTAATCGGCGAAATCTTATTACTAAAGAAGTGGAAAATCTCTGTACAATTTTAGTGGTAGCAAAAATGTGCAAAAGTTACCAGCTATGGTCTATCTCAAGAAATAGAATCAATGGTATAAGGAAAAAAAAAAGAAGCATACAAGCTCTAAACAGAGGATATACGCACAAGGCGTATAGTGCACTCTAGAATGTACGAGGGCAATTCGGAAAGCAACTTCCGTTTGTGAATTTTAAAAAAACTAATGAAAGGAAACCTGTTTTATTACTTACGTATGAAAGATACGTTCTTCAGCTACCTCTCAACATAATTGCCGTATTAATTAAAACAATTATCATAACGGTAAATGAGCTTTGAAATTCCATCGTCACAGACTTCTGCCGCTGGCCTATTCAACTGTGATTATTTTTAAATTCGACTCGCACCACTCTTTCAATCCAAAGAATTTTAACATATTTTTCTATATAATTTGCTAATAAATGTACTACCAAAAATTTTTTAAAAAATAGTGGGTCAAGAAAAATATTACGATAGCAATTCGGAATTTGTTAATATGAATAAAAAAATACGTTTTTTTTTTTTTTTTTGATTGAAAGAGTGGTGCCAGTTGAATTTAAAAATAATC
Source organism: Maratus speculifer (assembly GCA_964019185.1). Lineage (NCBI taxonomy): Eukaryota > Metazoa > Arthropoda > Arachnida > Araneae > Salticidae > Maratus > Maratus speculifer. The sequence goes on from CAXHSM010000003.1 coordinate 1,746,533, forward strand.
GCAGTTGAATAGGCCGGCGGCAGAAGTCTGTGACGATGGAATTTCAAAGCTGATTTACCGTTATGATAGTTTTAATTAATACGGCAATTATGTTGAGAAGTAGCTGAAGAACGTGTCTTTCATACGTAGGTAATAAAACATGTTTCCTTTCATTAGTTTTTTTAAAATTCATAAACGGAGGTTACTTTCCGAATTGCCCTCGTATAATATACATGAGTTATACTTACTGGTATCTACAGTGATATTGTAACTGCACAGCGTATTAGGCCCCATCTTGCAGTCATAGCGGCCACTGTCCCTCTCCGTGACGGACAGTATCACGAGCCCCTGGTCCTGCGTGTAGATATACTTGTCTCGCCTCTGCTGCACCTCGTACTTGCCCTTCTCGCGGCTGTAGCGATACCACTTCGAGGCACCCGGTATCGCCGTCTCTGCCAGGGGGAGGTGGATATTGCACGCTAAATGGACGCTCTGGCCCCAGTACACGTGGAGAGGCTTGTTTTTCACACCTGTGAATGAAATGCATATCGTTAAAATCTTAAAATAGCAAATAAAGCCTTTGTGCAAAAATGTTTAAAGATAGAAAACCAACGATAAATGCACAAATAAAATACGAAAAGGCAGCAAACAGACGTTTCGAATCTACTATGGAGATTCTTCATCAGTGCAAAACTAGAGCTAGAAAAAGCAAAACTGAGCAAAGAGACAGACGCAGGCTTATATACCCGCTACGGAAACGATCCCGCCTAAAGGAAAGCAACCAATGAGAAGAGAATTTTCTCAATGAAAAAATTTTCAACCAATGAGAATTTCTCTTCTCATTGGTTGCTTTCCTTTAGGCGGGATCGTTTCCGTAGCGGGTATATAAGCCTGCGTCTCTCTGTCTCTTTGCTCAGTTTCGTTTTTTCTAGCTCGCTGAGTTTTGCACTGATGAAGAATCTCCATAGTAGATTCGAAACGGCTGTTTGCTACCTTTTCTTATTTTATTTGTGCATTTATAATCGTTGGTTTTCTATCTTTAAACGTTAAAATCTTGTTCATAAATATCAAGGACTCATCATGAATAATTTAAAAAGAAACAAAATAGTGTAGTACCTGTAGTGTACATTTGCTGCTGACAAAAAATAACACATAAGTGCACTAGTATAACAAGTTTACCAGTTTACCCCTTTTTTAAAATTCAGAAATTTCGAATTCAGACCAGGAATTCCGAAAGAATGATTTTTACTTTAGGTTATCACGAAACAACTTTCGTATTCTGTTCCATTTAAAAAAATAAAATAAATAAAATAATAAAATAATATATAAATAACATAATTTAGTGTCTTAGAATATATGTCTTGCTTTTTCTTGCGATAAGCATTGAGATTTATTCAATTTTATCTATAAACATATTCTGGTCTCAAACATTATTATTCTATTTTGTTACCAAAAAAAAAAAAAAAAAAAAAAAAAAAAGCTGGTGGTTGTTTACGTATTTACAAATATTATTTTCATCAAACTTTTATTAAAACGTTTTCATTTTTTAAAATTCATGAAATAATGTTCACATACATGGGTGGGGAATATATCATTTTTCTCGCCAATGACAACTGGATTTTCTGGCATGGTGAGTGCATTTTTAGTTTTTGAAAAACTGTAGGCAAGACACACATCAGAGACACTTTTTCAACCTAGATATTTTAACTTTCTAAATTATTACCGTGTGAATATGGTACTAAGTTCTATCTTATATTAAGCTTACCTCTGTTGCATACATTTCTTAATTTTATAGAAAAAAATAATTACGAAAATGTATTGTAATAATGGTAATTTCGTGTGCGATATTGTCATAACCATTTTCAACTGCATGCGTGTTGCATTTACAGGCTGGTGAAATAAATCCTTGGCTGGTAAGATTTTTGAAAAATTCCCCACCCCTGTAAATATATGATTACCTTATACTATACAGTGCACTTTTTTAGAAATGTAAAGACAAGAAATTACTCTGGAGTAATGCATGAGTTAATCCATTTTTAGGTGCGTTCGTAATTATGTAAATTCGTAGCACCTATTGTTGTCGCTCAGTCCGTCCGTCTGTCTGTCCGTCTGTCCGTCCGCATATAACAACGCAAAAACTACCCAACCGAATCTTTTGAAATTTAAAATATATAATTATAAGATAATTTTGTCGAGTCATTTCAAATGTTATGAAAATCTGATGCATATATCAATTACAGGGACAATCAAAAGAATTCCGTTACATTACGGTCAATGGGGGAAAAAGTTTCAAATGCATTTTAATGATGTTACACTCATTTGAACATAATAGAATTGGCATGAATCTATGAAATATATACTAAAATATGCATTCTGTACTATCTGTGATGCAAAGAATTTTTATTATTAAATTACAGGGCCACACAAAAGTATTCCACTACATAATGCTATACGAGGAAACATTGTTTGGGGCGTGTTTTAATTATATTCAACTATTTCACATTTTATGAATAAGATATACGTTTCTGAGGTGTAATAAAAATTACTTCCTGCATATTTACAGAAACACAAAGATTTCGACTACTATACTGTATCCGAAGTACGCTGTACTATATCAGCAAGATCTGAATATTTTTAAAACTTCGTTATCGTACGAACGCACCTCATTTGCTACGTTCACGTGCAATTTTCAACTAGTTATCATTTCTTGTGGTAAAACGTTAATCCGAAGTCCAATAATTCGTTTCTAAAACAATTCTTTGAAAAAAATTCGTTAGAGGATGGAGATGGTACCATAATATCCAAACTCCAATTTCTTGAAATACTCAGAAAACAGATGATAAAAAATTCTAAACAATAATTAATATTGTTAAATCAAGTGTATTGTTATATTAAGCGTGCTGGTCAATCGAGTGTACTGGTTAAGTGAAGATGCACTGCAGTGTAATTTAATAACAGAGAAATTTGAAATTTAGATATGATGATGCAATATAATAGTTATGTAGAGATATATTTATATGCAATATGTTTAGACACATCGGTTTAGAAATGATAAATTTCGAAATAAAATTCCCATATTTGTGAAATATAGATACAGAACACAAAAATTGTTATTTTTACGCAATAATGGATGTACTTTATACATGACTTGTAAATTAATAATACCAAATAAATTTTGATACATTTTTCAATGAGTATTGATTGTTATATGCGTGTTGTCCAATAGAGCGTTCTGGTTAAGTCAAGATGCACTGCAGCGTAATATAATAAAAGAGAAATTTTGAAATTTAGATATGGTGGTGCAATATAATAATTATGTAGAGATATATTTATATGCAATACGTTTAGACACATCGATTTAGAAATGATAAATTCTCAATAAAATCCCCATATTTGTGAAATATAGATACAGAACACAATAATGGATATACTTTATACTTGACTTGTAATTTAAAAATACTAGATAAAATCTGACACATTTCTCAATTAGTATTGATTTTTATATTAGTTAAGTAATTTGGAGAGTTTATATTTTATTTTCCATTTCATAAGTCCATAAATCACAGTTCCATTTCCGTCGTATGTATTTAATAAAAAAAAAAAAAAAAAAAAAAAAAAAAAAAAAAAAAAAAATCTCATTATAACTAATGACCAACGCGTCAAAATAAATATTAACGATTTAGCGCAAATTGTATTCAGATTATCTCTCATATTTTTTAAATAATAATCTTTTCCTTATAGGTGATAAATATTACGTTATTAAAGAAATCAAGTACTATTAGTATTCCAAAATTCTTATAAGTTCTTTGAAAAAAAAAAAAAAAAAAAAAAAAAAAAAAAAAACAATTATGTCACATTCTCCAGTTTTAAGATGGTATAAATAATAGATGCGCTAAACATCTTTTTTTTTTACGACAAATAAATATATAAAATAATTAAGCATAATGATGATGCTAAAATAATAATAATAATAAATAAATTAAATTAAAATTGCCAATACTCACTGCTGTCACAAATGCCCGGAGTAGCATTAGTCACATCTTGAAGTAACCTGGAAAAAAAAATAAAAAATATAGAAACATACAAATAAAATAACTGACACAAGAACAAGAGAAATAAAACATAGAATCACTATCAAATCAATACTTTGAATCCAATGTAAATTAACTTGAAACTGCAGAACCATATTTTAGTAACTAATATTTCATCCCCTTCACCCATTCAAGTAGCAAGCGGCTGTATAATTAGACGCATATTTTCTCAACTATATTTTGAAATAAGAGCCGGAGGCAATGCTCTAACATTTCTATTTTGGAAAAGTCGAGGGTCTTATCACAGATGGCGTAAGTGACTCGAAAATTAGAGTTTGCAATTAATTCCTTTTTCAGCAAAGATAATAAAATTTGGATTTGTTAGAGAATAACATGAGTTGATGTGGAATAATGTAGATTAATTTAAATTGGAGGATTTTTTTATTGGAGCAAAACTCGTTTAGGTATAAAGTTCAACAAATGAACGTTAAAAAGTATTTTAAATAATAAATTTAATAATTGAAATAATGTTCATTATTTTAAAATAGTAGTGATTTTGTAAATTATTTTAATTGCTTTGTGGTTAGAAGATATTTACGATTGTTGTTGTTGTTGTTTTCTAATTCTTTTATAAACTTTTATATACAGCATTGTCATTTTGTTCTTGTTGTTGTTGTTGTTTGTTTGTTTGTTTTGTGCTTCTTTTACATTTTTTTTTTATATATTTTATTGTCATGGACGAGTGTATTCACCAGCAAACTGATTAAATTATGGAATATACTTTTTAAAAACTGATTAACTCCGCATGAACGAGTATAATCGTCATTTGTATTAGGCGAGTATACTAGCCAGCGAACTAATTAAATAATATAGTATACTTTTATCACATAGAAACATACAAATAAAATATTCAGACAAGAATCAATGAAATAAAACACAGAATCAACCGGTTTTAAATAGAAACACTATCTAATCAATACTTCGAACCAATGCAAATTAACTTGAAACTGCAGAACCATACTTTAGTAACTAATATTTCATCCCCTTCACCCATTGGAATAGCAAGCCGCTGTATAATTAGAAGCATATGTTCTCAACTATATTTTGAAATAACAGCCGGAGACAATAATCTAACATTTCTATTTTGGAAAAGTCGAGTGCTTATCACAGACGGCGTATCTGGCTCGAAAATTAGATTTTGCAATTGATTCCTTTTTCAGCAAAGATGATAAAATTCGGATTTGTTAGAGAATAACATGAATCGGTGTGGAATAATGTAGATTATTTTGAAATAGTAGAAATTTTATTATTTTTAATACCAGGAAGTTTGGAGAATTTTTCTATTGGAGCGAAAATAAAGTTCAACAATTGAACATTAAAAATAATTTTATATAATAAATTTAAAGATTGAAATAATGTGTATTATTTTAAAATAGTGAAGATTTTGTAAATTATTTTAATTGCTTTGTGTTAGAAGATTATATTACTATTTTTGTTGTTGTTGTTGTTGTTTTGTGCTTCTTTTATAAATTTTTATATAGTACTTTATTGTCATGGGCAACTGTATTCACCAGCAAACCAATTAAATTATAGAATATACTTTTAAAAATTGCTTTACCTCGCATGAACGATTATAATCATCATTTGTATTAGGCGAGTATACTCGCCAGCGATCTTATTAAATAATGGAATATGCTTTTACCGCATAGAAATAAAATACCTCAGACAAAAATCAATGAAATAAAACACAAAATCAACCAGTTTTAAATACAAACACTATCTAATAAATACCTCGAATCTAATGTAAATTAACTTGAAACTGCAGAACCATACTTTAGTAACTAATATTTCATCTCCTTCACCCATTGAAATAACAAGCGGCTGTATAATTAGAAGCATATGTTCTCAACTATATTTTGAAATAAGAGCCGGAGGCAATACTCTAACATTTCTATTTTGGAAAAGTCGAAGACTTATCACAGACTGCGTATCTGGCTCGAAAATTAGAGTTTGCAATTGATTCCTTTTTCAGCAAAGATAATAAAATTCGGATTCTTTAGAGAATGACATGAATTGGTGCGGAATAATGTAAATTATTTTGAAATAGTAGAAATTTTGTTATTTTTAGTGTCTGGTAGTTTGGAGGATTTTTCTATTGGAACAAAAATTGTTTAGACATCAATTTCAACAAATGAATGTTATAAATAATTTTAAAAGATAAATTTATTGATTGAAATTGTATTATTGTATTATTTTAAAATAGTAGAGATTTTGTAAGTTATTTTAAATACTTTGGGGTTAGGAAATGATACGACAGTTTTTGTTATTGTTGTTGTTTTCTAATTCTTTTCTAATTTTTTGAATACAGCATTGACATGGGCAAGTGTACTGTTCAGAAAACCAATTAAATTACAGAATATACTTTATAAAAACTGTTTTACTCCGCATGAACGAGTATAATCGTCTTTTGTATTAAGCTAGTATATTAGTTAGTGAACTAATTAAACAATGCATAGCTGCCACAATTTTCTGCTTGTTGACCCGGAAAAATAAATAATATACAAATATACGAATAAAATATCACAAACAAAAATCAATGAAATAAAACACAAAATCAACCAGTTTTAAATAGAAACACCATCTAATCAATATTTCGAATCCAATGTCAATTAACTTGAAACTGCAGAACCATACTTTAGTAAATAATATTTCATCTCCTTCACCCATTGAAACAGCAAGCGGCTGTATAATTAGAAGCATATGTTCTCAACTATATTTTGAAATAAGAGCCGGAGGCAATACTCTAACATTTCTATTTTGGAAAAGTCGAAGGCTTATCACAGACGGCGTATCTGGCTCGAAAATTAGAGTTTGCAATTAATTCCTTTTTCAGCAAAGATAATAAAATTCGAATTTGTCAGAGAATAACTTGAATTGGTGTGGAATAATGTAGATTATTTTGAAATAGTAGAGATTTTGTTGTTTTTAATATCGGGGTGTTTGGAGGATTTTTCTATTAAAGCGAAACTCGCTTAGGTGTAAAATTCAACAAATGAACGTTAAAAATAATTTTAAATAAATTTAATGATTGAAATAATGTTTTATTTTAAAATAGTAGAAATTTTGTAAATTATTTTAATTGCTTTGTGGTTAGAATATAATACGACAGTTTTTTTTCTAATTAGATTATAAAACTCATAATTCTTTTTTGATGTATTTTTTATATATTGTTTAACTTTGATAACTTCTGGGATTTAAAAAAAATCAATTTAATGCATTTTTAACCAGAAATTTTCTTGAATAAAAGAAATGATGAAGATAAATGCAAATATTTCGTTTTCTAGTTTTTTACTACACTTTAACTGTTTTCTAATGGCTTATACGTAAGCAAGACATTTCATGTTTACATTGGCGTGAAGCTGGCAACAACTAGGAAGCCCACCAAAAAAGATTTTCTGTTGAAAAATGTTTCATTTTTAGAGAAGCATTTAAAAAAATCTTATTTTAATTTTTTTAGAAATCCAGATCTAAATAAAAATAGTTATATTGTAATTAGTCTGGAAAATGTATATAATTTTTTTTTTTTCAATAAGACATTAACCCATTAACTGATTTGCCCGTACGCCGTTCGGGCAAGACGAATTTGCTCAAGTCATCATTTAAAGTTTTTTGACACCACTATTTCTTTTAAAATAATTTCATACTATTTTAATTTTTAGACTAAATCTTACGAATATTTTGTTTAAATAACAGTGGTGATAATCCAATATTTTCAATTTATTGAGCGGAAAAGAAATAACCAGTTAAGGGGGTTAACCTCTTGGAGATGAGCGACCCGTATATATGCAGCAAAAGTGCTCAGAATCCTTGTCTTTCCCCACCAGTAAAATTTTACTGTAAAATTTGTTTTATTTAATCGCAGCACTTTCTCGATTACATAATGCACAAATTTCTGTTTTTAAGGTTTGGTGAGAAAACTTTAAAAATTTCGTAAAATGCTCCCGTCACGAAGAAGTTACTATATCTCATCTAAGAATTCATATTATGTTTTTACAGATTTTACTGAAATGTAAAATATTCAGCTTAAAGACTGAAATGAACTTAAAATGAAACAAGTGAGGCGAATATTTGTGAAATAAAATACATAAACAAGCGTCTTAAAATAGAATCACAACCTAATCAATATTTCGATTTCAATGAAAATTAACTTGAAACTTTATCCGGTTTACCTTTTGAAATAGAAAGCAGCCGTTTATTTAGAATAATATATGTTATAAACAACTATATATTTGAAATAAAATTCGAAGCAATATTCTAACATTTCTGATTTCGAAATTGATGTAATATTTTTAGATATCATTAAATTTATAGCTAGAAAGCTAACTCATGTCATTTTTAAGCATATTTTTCATTAAAATCACACTATGGTGTGTGTAACTATACCTTTCTAAGGTATATCAGAGTTCTTATGGTTAAAGCTGGTTTCCAATTTAAATACTATAGTTCAAAGGTGCAAAATTTCGCCTAATTTAAAAACGGATACCGTAAAACTAATGAGAGTGGGCGTGGCGTCCCAGTTATGTGTTCCTTTAAGATAATTTTGCTATAAAACTACATGTGAAAATCACTTGAAACATGAAACTAACTTAATAGTATTTACTAAAATTGATAAAAATATATTTAAAAGGCAAATAAATTTCTTTATTATTCAAACCGACATGTTTCCTTGCTGTGACGGCAACATTTTCAAGATTTACATTGATACAAATATTTTCACGAAAAATAATTTTTTGAAAACTAGTAAATAAAAATAACGTGAATGTTGTAGTTGATTTCATTATGCATGAATTCGCGTTTTTTTTTTTTCCATTAGTTTTTAATTAAAAATTTTTTGCGGAAATATTTGTATCATCATAGGTATTGAGAATATTGCAGTCAGAACATTAAAACAGAGTTGCCGGTTGGCGATTTTTTTTAATTAACATTTCTTGATTGACAGCACTTTTTCTTGTAGTGAAATTTGCTTTATTTAACTTTATTTAATGATATGTTAATTAAGGCGAAAACAAGATGAATGAAACACTTTTTAATAAAGCACTTTTTAATGAAAAGATGAATAACACTTTTCTGAAATGATAAAAATTTTAGAAAAGTGGTACCAATTAAGAAATTTTATTTTTTAAAAAGTAGACCACAGGCAACACTCCAATGAAACATGATCTGAATAAATAAAAGCATTTATTTGCCTTTTAAATGTATTTGTATTACTTTTAACAAATGTAAAGTTTGTTTGATGACTTTGTTGTTGTTTTTTAGAAAATCGCCTATAGAAAATTAGAATATTGAATATATTAGAATATCGCCTATAGAATACTTGCCAAGCTTAACAATAAAAACAAATAAATTTCAATTGATTACGAAGACATTTTACTCAGGTACCGATATGATCAACTGCCACAAAGCATAATAATTGTGAATTAATAACGCGGAAGAACAAGCTAAAAATAAAAAATAAAAAATAATAATCTATAATAATAAAGAGAGAAGGATGTTTGTCTGTCAGCGCTGTTCTGAAGAGACTGCTGCACGTAGAGTTATAAAATTTGGAAGGAAGGTACATTTTTACATGTAGTTTTGCACCTCGAAGCCCGATTTTCGATTTTTTGTTTAGATTTTTTTTAAATATTTTTTTAGGCGATTTTTAGCGTTATTTTTTGCGGTTTTATCGCATTAGTGAAAGGAATACAGTTTCATTCTTTTAACCCAAAATAGCAATTTTTTTTCTCTTTTCAACAAAGTTTATTCGGAATTTGTACAGCGATTTTTGAATTTTTAACGAATTTTTAATGCGATTTTTAGTGTTTTTTCTCATATTGCGTCTATTTTTTGAGATTGATAAAAAGAAAATCGTTTTAAACTTTTTGCTTAATGCCCTAAATTTTGCGTTTGTTACGATTTTAAGATTTTAACGATTTTTAATGCGATTTTCAATGCGATTTTTAACGTTTTTTAAAGATTTTTGCGTTTAGCATCTATTTTTTCATAGTTGTTCTATCAAAAACTTGAGCTGTTGAGAATGCAATAAGTAGTATTTTTTTGTGAAATCTACCTAAAATGTCAAAAATTTAGGTACCACTATTTTCGAATAGCAATTTCATAAACTATCTTAAATTCTTGCTTAAGACCGCTACCCCCTCGAGTTATATATCACCTGATAGGTTATTTAACAGAGTATGATTTCGATAAAGTTTTTGAAGAATAGAGTGCTATACCTGGTGGTGGAAAATGGAACTAATAGAACGCTATTTTTTTAAAAATCTATAATAATAAAGAGACAAGTTTGTGTGTGTGTCAGCGCTGTTCTAAAGAGTCTGCTGTACGTAGAGTTACAAAATGTGGAGGGAAGGTACTTTTATACATGTAGTTTTGCACCTCGAAGCCCGATTTTCAATTTTTTGATAAGATTTTTTTGATAATTTTTTAGGCGATTTTTAGCGTTCTTTTTGCAGTTTTATCGCATTAGTGAAAGAAATACGATCTCATTCTTTTAACCCAATATAGCAATTTTTTTCTCTTTTCAGTAAAGTTTATTCGGAATTTGTACAGCGATTTTTGAATTTTTAACGAATTTTTAATGCGATTTTTAGTGTTTTTTCTCATTTTGCGGTTTTTTTTTTTTTGAGATTGATAAAAAGAAAACCGTTTCAAACTTTTAGCCCTAAATTTTTTGTTTGTTACGAATTTTAGATTTTAACGATTTTTAATGCGATTTTTAATGTGATTTTTAACGCTTTTTCAAGATTTTTTGCGTTTAGCATCTATTTTTTTCATAGTTGTTCCATCAAAATCTTGAGCTGTTGAGAATGCAATAAGTAGTATTTTTTTGTGAAATTTACCTAAAATGTCAAAAATTTAATTACCACTATTTTCGAATAGCAATTTCATAAAATATCTTAAATTCTTGCTTAAGACCGCTACCCCCTCGAGTAATATATCACCTGATAGGTTGTTTAACAGAGTATCGTTTTGATAAAGTTTTTGAAGAATAGAGTGCGCTAGCTGGTGGTGAAAAAGGGAACTAACAGAACGCGATTTTGTTAAAATTTGGAAATATAACAATGTGATTTATTTTAAATTTTAAAATGGTTTATAATACATGTTAAAAAATGTAAACAAAGAATGATGTGACACATTTCAGGGTGCGTGAAAGGAGGGGCGCGAACAAAATTAGGAAGTGTAATAAGGAGATCTATTTTACACTTTAAGGTAGTTTATAACGTATGTTAAAATTTTTAAAGTACTGGCGATGCTCTGGAGAGAATGCTGCACGAAGTTATGTATGAAATTTTACACCTTGAAGGCCGATTTTCAGTTTTTTAAATTTAATTCATATGCGAATTTTAGTGGGTTTCGAGGCGACTTTTTCCACATTAGCGAAAAGGAAAGCGGTTTCATTCTTTCGACCTAAATTAGTGAATTTTGTTCTCTTTTCAATATAATTTATTGGGATTTCGTGCAACGATGTTTGGATTTTTAGTGAATTATTTAATGTAAATTTTGCCGCTATTATTCGACATTAGTAAAAGGAATTTTGCTTAAAACTTTCAGGCTGATGTATTAAATTTTAGCTGTTAAGATTTATGAATTTCGGCAAATTTTAATGCGATTCTTCGAGATTTTTTGCGTTTGATGTCGGATTTTTGTCATTCATGAGATACTTTCAATTACAACGTTTTACCCTATTAGAGTAAATTTTGACCCCTGTGATTTTTTAATATTAGTGATTTTTAATGCACTTTTCAATGCGATTTTTAGAAATTTTTCGAGTTTTATGGTGATTTTTTGATATTCGGAAGTAAAAATTGATTTCAAACTTTTAATCTAATATAATTTTAGAGATTTTTAACGCGATTTTTCAAGAATTGTTGTGCTCCGTGTCGATTTTTTATTATCTATAAAGAATTTCCTTTTACTACATGATTATCCTTTCGACCAATTTCGCCAAATTATATCAATCGTGAAACAAGCGAAATTATGCAAATAGATGTAATTTTTATGTTAAATAATAAAAGAAGAGATAATTTAGAAAAACATTAATACAAATACATATAAAAATAAGAAGTAAAAACCACTTGATGACGTAACAAACATATATAACATGTCTAATGTCAAGTGAATATGGAATTTACAATCCGCCATTATTGTAGTTTAATCTTATGGTTTGACTCAGATAGTTTCTTGGTCAACCGGATAATCAAATAGTTCAGATTTCCGATTAGAATGTTTTATCCGTTTGATGAAATTCTGATTACTGCGATTTAAAAAAATAACTAGCGATATTTAGTGCATTTTTCAATGCGTTTTTAATTAACTTTTTAATGCGATTTAGTACTATTTTTTTCGATCCCCACCACAGTGGTGTTTTAACAATTAAAAAATTATTTTGGTTTCAAACTTTTAGCCTAATATAGTAAATTTCACCATTTACCTTTTTTTAATTTTGTCGATTTTCAATGTGATTTTTGATATATTTTGTGTTCTGCGTCGATTTTTTTTTTTGGTAATTCATGTAAAAAAGAATGGTTGCTACGTTTTACACGACTAGAATAATTTTTTATTCACGGTATGTATTTAGCGTGTATAAAAAATTATTCTAGTATGTATCTTCGTATGTATTTAGCGATTTTTAATGAATTTTTCAATGGTTTCGTATTGGTTTTTTTGAATCTCACGGCTATTTTTTGAAATTTCGAAAAGGAAATTAATTTCAAACATTTACACTTCATTTACGAATTTTGAAATTTAGTGATTTTTATATGCAATTTTTAGCAATGTTTTCATTATTTCTTACGCTTTGCGCCGATTTTTTCATTCGTATTTAAGAAATAATTCAGATTACACTATTTTACTCTATTAATGTAAATGTTGTCCCCCGCTATTTTTAAATTTGAAACGATTTGTAATGAATTTTTGAATACAATTTTTAGATGTTTTCAAGTCCACGGCGGTTTTTTCACTATTAGAAAAGAAAATTTTAAATAATTTGTAGCTTAATGTAGTAAATTTTGACATGAATGATTCAAATTTTTTGTGTATTTTCATAAAATGTTTTGCAAGTTTTGTGTCCATATTTTTTAACTAATGAAAGAGTTCAGGTTTCAATGTTTTGTCCCATTATGGTAAATTATGTCCGCAGGAATTTAATATAAATGTTTATCTTACTATGGCAAATTTTGTCCGAATTTTTTAATTTTACTGGTTTTTAATCTGTTTTATAGTGATTTTTCAAGTTCTGTGACAGTTGTTGACATCGGTAAAAGAATTTCGGTTTCTAAGTTTTAGCGTAAATAGTACAATTTGTTCTCCACGCTTTTATGAATTTTGCCAATTTCTAATGCGATATTCAATGTAATTTTTAGTTAGTTTGGGGGATTTTAGGTGTTCCGTGTTGACTTTTTCTTATTCATGAACGATTTCCGATTACAATATTTTCGACTGAATATTAAATTTTAAAGCCATGACTTTTAAATATTCAGCGATTTTTAATATAGTTTTCGATACGATTTTTAGCCATTTTTTAAGTTCCTTGGCGATTTTCTGCCATTCAGAAACCAATTTTGATATCAAACATTTTGTTTAATGTAGTTATGTTTCGAATGCAATGTTTTATCTCTTAATATGATTTTGACGCTCCATGCCTACATTTTGTAATTTATGAATGATTTCGATCATAACCCCCCCCCCCCCGCCCTGCTTTAATATTATTTTTTTAAGCATTGACTTCCAAATATTTAGCTATTTTTAATGCAATTTTCAATGTAATTTTTAGCCATTCTTCAAGTTTCGTGGCGATATTTTTACATCCAGAAATCGATTTCGATTTCAAACTTTTTGGTTAATATGGTTAATTTCTTGGTTACAATATTTTATATTATAACAGTGAATTTTTACCCTAGGTATTTTTTAATGTTTTACGACTTTCATTACAATTTTCAATGCAATTTTTGGGCTTTCTCAGTCTTTTTTTTTTTTTTACATTTTTCAAAGGAATTCGATTTTAAATTTCTAGACTAATAAGAGTTTGGTTTCAAACTTTTATCCTTTACGGTAATTGTTTTGCTCTCTTATTTTGATCTACAGCAATTTTTAATGCAGTATGTTTTTTTTTTTTTTTTTTTTTTGAGTTTACGGCGATTTTTTTCAGACACGGAAAAGGAATTCGGTTTTTAATTTCTTCGCTAATATGATAAATTTTCTCCTGTGCGATTAAAGACTTTTATTGCGATTTTTTAGCAGTTTTTTTTTCGTATTTCAATGCTTTTTACATTATCAAATTAATTAGATTCAAAACATTTATCCAAATAGAGTAAATTTTGAGTTCCGTGATTTTTGAAAAATTTGCCATTTTTAAAGCGATGTTTACGTTTCTTCGTGACCTGCTTCGATTTTTTAGAGGTTCAATTTTTGGCCGAATTTATTAAATTCTGATCTCTTTTCTTCAAAGTTTATTCGAATTTTGTTTCATATTTTTGTGAGATTTTTAATGTTTTTTGCGATTTGTAAGATTTTTCCACATTAGTAAAAATAATCAAACTTCAATTTTCTAGCCCATCTCTTTTCAACGAAGTTTAGACGAAATTTGTGCAGCATAAAAATGTTTCGAGGGTTTTATTTTGATTTTTAAAAATTTTCGCAATTCTTGCTATTTTTTGATGAACTCGGGCAACGCCGGGCAGAACAGCTAGTAAAAATAAATAAAGACAGTACTTTGGGAGGGGGAGATTACTTATTAATTTCAATTAAACAGTGCTAAGTAATGGGGTAGCACTAAAGAAATACCCTGTTGCAATCAGCTTCTCACCCAACCATGGCGAAATTCGCTCGCTGTTATACGAGACATCGTAAAAAGTATAACTAACTGCTAGTTTCACCCTTTGAGCTCTGATGGTAGAAATTTCTACCACATAATTTTAATTCCGAAATGTCACAACGACATCAGAAAATTCGACCAAATTTATTTGAAAAAGGTTTAATGCATTTTATCGTGTATATCGTTAACCTTCTTTGTTTTTTTTCCCCCAAAATACTGGTGCCAATGTGACATTTGGAATTTTGATGAAATTTACCCACCAGAGCTGTAAGGGTTAATAAAATCCGCCTAAGGATTGTACCTTGATTACAGAAAATTTTGAAAGTATAAAGCGAATGCAAGTTTCTAACGCATAAAAATCAGAAACATTTAAAAACGTCTATTTTCTGGTACGAAATATGAAATTTAATAATTAATTCAATCTTTTAAGTATTCTGGATAATAAATTTCGCACTGAGTTGATTTTAAAGGATTTTTTCTGTTTCTGTTGTGCTTTTTAATTTCTTCTATCTTTACAAGAAAGTATATTAGATTCGTGAAAATTTTCGGATCCGGTTTTCGACAGATTTACACGTTTTAGGGGTCAGAGATACCAGAAAACATGTTTTTTTAAACAATGTCTGTCTGTGAGTCTATGACTCTGTATGTGACACAAATTTTGTGGGCACTCTGTTTCAAGAACTCAAACACACAATTTAATAAAAATTTATATTCAGTCCATGATATAAATTGGTGCTTATTAGTTTTTGATGTAAATCGCTCAGCAGGTGGCACTGCTATGCTGCATTTTCGTGAATTTCACAATAAATCCGGATTTTCATAAAAAACTTCAGATTCGGTTATACCTTAACATAACTTGGAGTGGTTTTCATTTTAGTGCAAATTGCATAATAGGTGGCGCTGCTAGTCTGCATTTTTCACGCTTTCAGCAATATCTCTATCTCAAGAACTAATGCCCGAATTTTCATCAAACTTTAGATTCAGTTAGATCTTGACATAGGCTGTTATAAATTAGGTTTCGGTGTAAATCACCCAACAAATGGCTTTGCCAGCATGATTTACGTGATTTTAACGATTGTCGTATTTCAAAAACTAATGCACGAACTTTCATATCATTAGAATCCTCATGACGGGCGTAGATTACCATTTAATTTTGGCACTGTGATAACGAATTTTTAAGTATTAACCAGTACGAGAAGGAAGAAAAGTTTGGTATTGCCACATCCGACTAACTTCCGACTAATGGGATGTCTATTATTAAGTTAACCAAATATTATAATTTAAATTTCTGGTATATATTTGGAATATCGGATTTAAAAAATCCATTAACCCCTTCGAAACGGGAGCCTTTTGCGAAATTTTTAATGTTTTCTCACCGGTTTTCGTCTGTTATTAAAATTTATCGAATATTTTTTATTAATATTATTATTAATAATAATATTTATCGAAATTCGTCTGTTATTAAATCGAGAAAATGCTTCGATTAAAAAAGCCAAATTTTACAGTATAATTTTACTGGTGGAGATAAACAACGACTCTTAAGCCGCAAAAAGGCTTTTTGCGGCACGTATACGTGTCGCTCGTCCCCAAGGGGTTAAATTGCAAGCAATGATGATTGTTATACCATGGAGATATAAGGGATCTCTAAACTAATAGATATTTTCTTATAAATTTGCAGTTATTAAAATAAGACACAATAACTAAATTAATAAAACGTATACTTTTTAATTATATTCAATCAGATAATAAATTTGCAAATTCAATATAGTTTTTTTTATATCGCATTACGTGAATTAACCCGTAAAACTGTGCCCGGTATTTGCCAATTCAATATAATTTTTTTTTTTTTTTTTTTTTTTTTTTTTTGCATTACGTGAATTAACCCGTTCCGGCACACTCTGCCCGGTCTGGGATACCTAAATTTAATTTCAAACTTGCAAACGGCACCAATAAAATTTTAGTAGAAATTTGCATTTATAATATAAGCTTAAATTCAGGAATTCAAAATATCTAAAAAATTCGCTTGTGAATGCTGGTGTCAGCCTATAATTTCTCATTTTTCATCAGATTTTGCCCGTGCCGGAAAGAGTTAAAGAGTTTCCTGCTGTTTGAAATCATTATTTTAAAAACTGAGCATTGAATGTAAATACAGACTTCTATCGATGAAATGAAATACAGAATCAAACAGCTTTAAATAAAAGCACTAGCTAACCAATACTTCAAATCCAATTTAAATTAACACAAAACTACATACTATACCTTTAAAACTAATATTTCATTCGTTTCAGCTATTGAAATAGCAAGCGGCTATGCAATTATAAGAGACATATGTTCTGAACTATATTTTGAAATAAGAGCCGGAGGCAATACTCTAACATTTCTATTTTGGAAAAGTAGAGGGCTTATCACAGACGACGTATCTCTCTCGAACTCGAAAATTAAAAGAGTCTGCAATTAAATTCGTTTTTGTGAAAGAATATTAAAATTCGAATTTGTGAAAGAATAACTTGGATTAGTTTGAAATAAAGTGGATTATTTTGAAAGGTAGAAATTTCTGAAATTTATTTTGAATTTTGATAATGACAATTTTAATTCCACAAGGGAATTGAATCTATATAAAATTCTGACTGGGTGAACATTTATTTTTAAAATAACATCCAAAAATTAATTGAAATAATATAATGTGTATTATTTTAATTAAATTCAACACTGTGGGATATGTTTCTAATATTATGCAAGATTCATGTAGTTTTAAATAATTTGAATGCATTTTAAATACGGGTATTAAAACGAACTATGTAATATTTGTTTCGACAGCGACGTTTGTTAAGCATTTAATTAACCCTCTAATTGACATGATAGAATACTACAAGAAATTTCGTAATTCAGTGAAGCTAAATTCTCACCATAAAATTTCAATAATAAATTTAGCTTTTTTTAATTTTCGTTTTATTTATTTATTTATTTTTTAAATAAAGCAAATATTATTAACTTAAATATCTGGTACTTATTTGGAATATCGGATTTAAAAATTCTACTAAATTGCAAACAATGGGGATTCTACCATGGGCATGGAAATATTAAATTAAACAAAGGATCTTTTCTTATAAATTTGCATTTTTTTAAATAATACGGCATAAATAAATTAATAAAACGTATGTTTTTAAATTATATTTAGTCGGATACTAAATACACAAATTGAATTTTGTGTATTTAGACTCTTTTAAATCTTTACTCTTTAAAATTTATAATTTATAAATAAAATTAGTACAACTCTTTTAAATATTGCAATATGTGAAGTAAAGAGATTGCAGAATTTGCTGCAGTTTGAAATAATTATCTTAGAGTTAGAGCATTAAGTATAAATACAGACTTCTATCAATGAAATAAAATACAGAATCAAACAGCTTTAAATAGAAACACTACTACTAATCAATACTCCAAATCCAATGTAAATTTTCACGAAACTACAGACTATACCTTTAAAACTAATATTTCATTCGTTTCAGCTATTGAAATAGCAAGCGGCTATACAATTATAAGAGACATATGTTCTGAACTATATTTTGAAATAAGAGCCAGAGGCAATACTCTAACATTTCTATTTTGGAAAAGTAGAGGGCTTATCACAGACGGTGTATCTATCTCTAACTCGAAAATTAAATTCGTTTTTAAGAAAGAATAATAAAATTTGAATTGGCCAGTGAATAACTTGGATTAGTTTCAAATAAAATGGATTATTTTGAAAGGCAGAAATTTCTGAAATTTACTTTGAATTTTGATAATGACAATTTTAATTCCATAAGGGAATTGAATAATAAAATTCTGACTGGATGAACATTTATTTTTAAACTAATATCCGAAAATTAATTTAAATAATATAATGCGTATAAGTTTTTCAAATGTGGAGCACTACGTATAATTTTTGTAAATTATTATATTGACTGAATTAATTTCTTGACAAGAATGTATATATATATCATTCTTTTTCGAAATCACATTAAGTAAGTACCTTTTAGGAAAAATTTTGAAAAATCAAGGAGAAAAAATGCAATTTAACAAATTACATAGACCATTATGAAAATGATATTTTCAAAGATGGATTAAATGAATTAAACATCTCCTGGATAACATATTCCTGGATAAATTACAAACAAATTTTAAATGAAATTTCAGTTTTACAATTTTTGGTACTGCAAATTTTTAAACTTGTAAGCATCGCATATTTTAAATTTTTTCACCGTTGCATAAAGGAAAAAATTCGTTATAAAATGCAATTTGTTTGAAAGCTGTATTTCAATTTATTTCTGAGTTATTAGTTATTATTATTATTATTATTATTTAATACTTTTTTGTCATCGTGGCAACAGAAGTATTCCATTTCTGTACATTCAACATGGACCAATCAGAAAACGAATAAAATCCTGACATCACAAGGATTCAGATATGTCTCAGCTATCTTTAGGCCGAAAGCACCAACCATTTTTAAAATGGTTAAAAAAAAAAAAAAAGCCTTTTGTGCATCTAAAAACATTAATACAAATATTTCAATGCAGTAATACACCAATTTGATGACGACTTTATTAAATAATAAATAAATAAATAAAAATAAAAAATAAAAAGAGGAAAAAAATAAATCTTAAAATAATATTATATGAAAGTATATTGACATCATAAATGTAACAGTCCCATACTATAAGATAGAAAAACTGATATAAATAAATAAAAAGTATATCTGTATATATATTGCATTTTCAAATAATTTCTTTTATATATACTTTTTGAAAAATACATTTGTTGCAAACGGTTTGGAGTGCTTCATAAAAACATGCAATTTGTGTTTCTTGCAAAATTGAAGAAAAAAAAAATAATGTAAGGTTAAAGTCAATAGGTATGTAAGCAGCAGCAATATATACATAACTTTCCTTTTTTATCAACTAAAATGCACGAATGCAAACGAAAAATATTTAGTTTTTTTTTTTTTTTTTTTTTTTTTTTTTTGTGAGAAACTTGCATTTGCGTGATAGTAAAAGGAGATGCAAAACGGTAATTGCTGTTTAAATTGCTTTTAAAATAATTACTGTAACGTAAAATAATTATCTAGTTTGAAAAAAAAAACAGTTCTGCAAAATCAAATAACCAATTAAATGAAACAATTTTTTTTAACTGTATTCAAAGGGAAAAAGAAATTAAAAAGCTGTGTTCATAAAAAAATAATAATAATTCAATTACAGCGAACTTTTATCAATTTTCATGTTAAAAAAATAATAATACTATTTTCATAAATGTGAAATTAGAATAAAATATTTATCATTTATAATTTCGTGTTAATGGAAAATTAACGAATGTAAAATATTTTTAGGTCACGGGAGATTTTTTTTTTCAATTTCCAAAATCAAATTATATTATAAAAAAAAAAAAAAAGCTTAAAGTCAATATTTCTTTTTTGTATATATTCAATAGAGGAAAAAATCGAAAAGTCGATAGTTTTCTCTATTTATTATCTTAAATCGATATAGTCAATCGATTTTTTTTCGCTGCATCCAATAAAGAAGCATTGATAGATTTTTTTTTTTCTCGTTGTCAAAGAAATGTTTCGAATATAAAAAGCAAATAATGAATAAAATAAACTATTCTGCGTAGTAAAAGTTGTATTTATTGATCTGATATTAATAGAAAGTGCTTATTTAAAGCTGAGTAGAAACTGTCAATTTTAAAATCGAAACTAGTAATCATAATCGGTAAAAAGGAAACAGAAAAAAAAAATATAAACATTACAAACTTAGTATTTAAAAAATCGATAAAATAATCGATAAATCGTATAGACATTTCTTTTTGTATTTAATAGTGAATGAAATTAAAGAATGACATTGAAGTGTTTATTGTCTAACGTAAAATATAACACTGGGTTACTACTTTCTTTGAAATGTGTATTTTTTTAATAGATTCTAGTTCACCCAATAAGAGAAAATTGTTGTAAAAAACCTGTCACGTCGATAAATGTTTTAATTTGCATGGCGATTCTATTGAGAAGCGTGCCCTTCAAATGTAGGTAGTAAAAAATGTTTCTTTTCATTTTTAGGTGCATTCGTAATTATGTAAATACGTAGCACCTATTGTTGTCGCTCAGTCCGTCCGTCTGTCTGTCCGTCTGTCTGTCCGTCTGTCTATCAGTCTGTCTGTCCGCATATAACAACGCAAAAACTACCCAACCGAATCGTTTGAAATTTAAAATACATAATTATTACATAATTTTGTCGAGTCATTTCAAATTTTATGAAAATCGGATACATAGATCAATTACAGGGATAATCAAAAGGATTCCGTTACATTATGGTCAATGGGGAAAAAAGTTTCAAATGCATTTTAATCGTTTGAAATTTAAAACATATATTTATTACATAATTTTGTCGAGTTATTTCAAATTTTTTGAAAATCGGATGCATAGATCAATTACAGGGACGATCAAAAGTATTTCGTTACATTACGGTCAATGGGGAAAAATGTTTCAAATGCACTTTAATGGTGTTACACTCATTCGAACGTAATAAAATTTATGTGCATCTATAAAGTACATATTATAATATACATTTTGCATAATCTGTGGTGCAAAGAATATTTGTTATTGATTTAAAAGGCCACACAAAAGTATTCCATTGCATAATGGTATAAGGAGAACATTCTTTGGTGCGCATTTTAATTGTAATTATTTACAGTTTTATGAGATTGATATATGAGAGGGATATTTTTAAAACTTCGTTATCGTACGAACGCACCTCATTTGCTACGCTTCACGTGCAATTTCCAACTTGTTCTTTTTTAATTCGTAAACGGCCCTTACTTAAGAAACATCCCTCGTAGCTTACTTTTACTCTGATTAAACACGTTTCTTACCAGAAGAATTATTTAATATAACTATATTTACTGCCCTTTATTTTTTTTTAAAGGCGGGGCGGGGGAGGGGAATATTATAATTTTTTCTATATAAATTTTCTGGTTCAATTCGTATTTTACGTGTATCAAATAAATATATTTTTTTATGGAAGAATGCTCTTAGATTTTCAGGTATAAGGAATACTATTGAAATATTTATTTTGAAAAAGCTTGCGCATTTTCTATTTTTATGGTATTAAGAAGCTATTTTTCCCTTTAAAGAGCAGCATATCAATAAAGAAAAAAACGGCAGTCATTTTCAATTACTATTTCAATTCTATATTGGTTCAAAATGTTGCAATATGAAGAAAACAAATTTCTAAGCACAAAAATATGAAAATGGAGACAAACACCGCAAAAGTTCTTTTTCGTATTTGCTAAAACAAGTATCGTATTGATTTTAGTTTGTTACACACTAACTAACTCGCAAATGTAATATACAACCAGCGTATGTCAGCATAAATTTTGGGATGATTTATTTGGCACAAATCAAATAAATCATTAAGTGAAATGATGAATTGCATACGTCCACGACAGCGAATTCCTGAGAAAGAATTGATCTGAACAAGTTCTCAAAGGTATACATAGTAAACTAATTCCTAGTATTGTTTTAGCTTAACCTTTTCTACCCTGTTCAAATTTTACTCAATCTTGATAAAATCATTTCACACCAGAATTGTTATTTAGAAGATTTTAATATTTTTAATTGACTTATTTCTCTGAATCTGTTATTTAACTTTCTTTACGAATAAAGTTCTGGTTCGAATCATAAAAAACAAATCATAGTTATGGGTCGATTAGACCCATTCAGGGTAGGAAGGTAAAATTAGTTTGATTTTCTACGAATAATGAATAACTAAATGCGTAAATATTTAAAATCGTGATAGTATGTACTGTAAATATCTACAACTATGCCTATTATTAATACTATTACATCTTGAATGCGACATTTCTAAAATATATACATATAATTTTATGATTATAAATAGAAAATCTCAGTAAGTTGTTGAAAGTGTATTACTTTGTATTTCTATGTATAATAATTATAATGAGGTTTGTAAATAAAAACAGATTGTAAACAATTAAATTTGAACCAGGCTTCTCTTGTAAGATACGCCATTTAACTGTAAAACAGATTATGAAATTTTTCCAATTAACTCACCGGTACCAAGACGCTTAAAGCTACAAAGTATTTTAAATTTACATTAAATTACGAATAAATTTTGAAATAAAGCTTCGCTAATTCCCATCTCGCATCTTTGTTGAAAATTTGAATGGTATATTATTTTTCTTCCTTGTTTTTAATCTCTTAACTGTCGTGCCCGAGACATTCTCGGGCTGCAAGCTTCACAGCTTTTATTCAGAATTATTTGATTCCCACCAGTTTTATAAAATAGTGAAATTGATCTTATTCTGGTATTATTTTATTTGCCATTAAAAACGATGATTTTTTTTTCAAAAAAGTGGTGGCAATAATCAATCTGAATTTTTTAAACCGTAATTTAATGTGACCGTTAAGGGGTTAATATAATTATGAACGAAGAAAATTTACTTGTTGAATAATGACAGCATGTAATACAAATAAAGCTCATGTCGACAAATAATAGTCAAAACTTTCTAGATATTATTTTATTTTTATATTCTACTCACACCACTATATTTTAAAAATACGTTTTAAAGTAAATTTCTTTTGCACATGCTGATCCCTTTATATCCTGATGATATTTTAGAGTGCCATAAAAAGAAAAGTTGTTATGAAATTAATTAAGCACTTCGATTAACAGTGCATCGATTTGGCATCGATTAGTGTGTTGCAGATGTTTGATTTCCCTTGTTCCAAAAGTTGTATTTGTTCCACAAAATAAAAAAGTTTAAGTAGTGTGCATAGCTGCCAACATCTTCAGCTTTTTTGGCCCGGAACATTTTTATAGAAAATTTTACCACTTCAAATAGCGGTAATCTCGATTAAATAAGTCAAAGATTTCTATTAAATTTTCACGGGCCAAAAAATCGGAAAAGTTGGCCTCTATGGGGTGTGCTTTTTTTACCTTAATCACTAAATTTCTCAATATTTTCTAAAAAATAAATAAATAAATAAAAATAAAAATAAACTTTCAAGTAATGCCCGTTTTCTGCGTCTTTTACAGGATTTTTAATCTTTTATCATCGGTTTTTCAAAAGACAAATTTTGGCCTAATTGAATCACAAAAATATTCGGATTAAATAATGCAAAATTTGCAATAAAAATGTACTGTCGAAAGGCTAGTTCCATGGGTTTTGTAGTGTAAGTCACATTACCATATAATTGCTATGCTTGTTTGCCACCGTTATTTTCGAAAAGTCTGATTGGCCTTATTCAATTAATGAGAATGTGCCGATAAAATAAATCACATTTTTTCGTACTAAAATACTGGTAGCCAAAAATTGTAGCCTGTGACTTACACTACAAGTTCTCATGGAAATAGCCTGAGAATAATAAACTGTGATTTGAAATCATTTGCCCGTACGTGTTACGGGCAAATCATGATTGCCAAAAACACGTTGCCCGTATGACGTACGGGCAAATGAGGAAATTCTTACAAGTGATTAAGATGCTATGTGAACTTACCCTGTGACGTACGGCTTGCATTCATTGTGATCCTTATCCCAGCCACAATATGGATCCTGAATGCACCGTAGGCAGTTGTCGTAGCGGCCTTTGCACATCACCACCTCGAACTGACGGATAAAGGAGTCGGAGGAAATGTACAGGGATTTGTGCTGAAAAAGAGAAATGGAAATGATTATGCATTGATTATGCATTGATTACAATGAGGACCCCAGAAGCCAAGGGGTATAAGTAACAAAATTGAAAAAAATAAACTAAATACACAGACGACTTAAAAATATGCTTTTTTTCATTTCAGGTAAAGAAATATAAGTGATTTTCTTATTATTTGCTGAGTTATAGAGGCAAACCACTTTTTTCGAAAAACAAACAATACTGATTAATTATACATTTAAAGAAAATTGTACTTTATTTTTTAACAGTTATTGAAATAAGAGTTCAAAGACCAGAATGCAACAAGCAGAAATTTTCTATTTCAATTCACTCTATTATTAATGATGTTCCAATTTAACATCAATTATCTTTAAACTCAATTTACTCCAAATCGAAATTTTGTCACTTGTACCCCTTGACTCCTGGGGTCCTCATATGTATTGGGTCTTTCGAAATGTCATGTTCGTTTGGGAAAATCAATTCTTACCGGAAAATTGTAGCGATTAATTACTAAACATTAGATATCGGGAATAAGCTATCTAATGATTAAGATATCTAATAATGATCTTAATATCTAATTATTAAGAGCCCACACGAGTCTTACGAAAAAGACAGGCTACCACAGTGCATCGCAAGTGTCTTTTTTTTTTTTTTTTTTTTTTTTTTTTTTTTTTTTTTTTACAGACTGCTAGAGTGACATGTCGCTCTTTTTGTGCATCTTCATTGGTGGATTTGACTGTGACGTGACTCCAGCGGTCTGTAAAAAAGATGCGTCGCATGGAATCGCGGCAGCCTGTCTTTTTCGTTCGCTCGAGGCCACACTACTGATAGAAAAAGACCCGGATGATAATGTAAAGCCTGTGGGAGAGTTCTTTTCAAATATCTCGTTCCAATTTTAATATTTTGATACTTTTTTTTTTTGCATAGGATAGCTGAGTACAATCCACAACTGGGGTAGTTTTTACTTTTTCGATTTTGGTTATATTATTTTTATATTAGGATAGCTTCAGCTCCATAATCGGTTCAAACCGGTTTTAAAAATTAAAGCTTTTAATTTATTTATTTTTTTTTAAAGCTGAAACCAAAATTGAAAAAGTAAAATCTAGCCCGGTTATAAATCGTCCTCAGCTATCCCATGCAAAAAAAAAAAAAAAAAAAAAAAAAAAAAAAAAAAAAAAAAAAAACATTAAAATTGTGTGGGGGGCTCTTAAGTGATAGAATTTTTCGGCGCGAACCAAACGTACACTACTTTCCGAACGACCCAATAATTTTAGCAAATGAAACTTTTTTTACATTATCCTTGAAAAAAGTTTTTCATAACAGTCAATTTAAAAATATGTACAAAAAATTAGAAAGAACAATTAAATTTGTTAATCTTACCAATAAATAACCAA